>JAJJMB010017752.1:3960483-4032431 GCA_023531105.1 Papaver atlanticum | reverse complement strand
AAAATTAGCCCTTGAATCTCCTTAAAAGTCGTTCATAATTCTATCCAGAAAATTATGTTCTCTGTAAACAAATTTCCCGCCATTTTTTCGTTTTCAAAATGAAGGGGGTGACCTCCCATTATCCAGAGCAGGAGTGCGAATAACAAGTGGTCACCCCTTAGTAATTTGGGTGCCCCTTAGTAATTTTTTTCCCATGAGCGCGAAAACCAATTTTTGAGCCAAATTCGCCGCAAAAGCCCATTTTTCCAAAAACACCTACAAGAGATAAAATACCAAAATTAGTACAAAAATTGGTACTAACACTATACATAAAAGAGATGAAAATAGACACATAAATGCGTCTATCAACTCACTCCTACACTAAATACTACCATTATTATTAAAGACAGACACATATAGGATATGGGCACTCCCTTACCATACCGGGTACATGACACAGGGATACTGTAGGAACTAAGTAACTAGGGTAGATTACTTGGTCTCAACTATACGAAGTTGGCTTTTTTCGTTATAAAACGGCTTAATTATGAGAGTATTCAAATATGGACTAGGTCCCGGGGTGTTTATGTATTTGAGGTTTCCTTGTTAACAAAATCCTGTTTTATCATTCACTTTACTTCCGCATTATGATTTTTTAATTTATAATAAAGTAAATGACACTTGTACGTTAATCCAAGAAACTTGATTGTAATCCTATAGTATATCGGTTTCATACCGTAACTATTATCAACTGTATATCTAATTGTTGTATTGTCTCGACTTTGTCCATAGACGATCACACTTGGTATCAGACTTATAGTTTGAAACTAAAAAATTATGGTGTACTAGGGTACCCTCGTCATTTCAGACACTATGATCTTGGGATTCATGTGCGTAGACCAGATTGGTTGTTGGTGTAGGGATACTGAAGGAACGAAATAACTAAGAGTAGTTTACTTGGTTTCAACTATACGAAGTTGCGGTAGTCAATTTTTATAGCAGCTTAATTATTAGAGTATGCAAAACTGGACTAGGTCCCTCGGTTTTTTTGCCTTACAGTTTTCCTTGTTAACAAAATCTTGTATATCGTTTTTACTTTAATTTCGCATTATATTACTTGTCTCTAAAATTAAAGTAAATACACTTGTACGTTAATAGAACATTTGGTACGATCCCATCGATTGGTTCGGTTATGAACTTACGCTATATACCAAGCGTACATTTTGTTGAAATAATCTTTTGATGATTGTTGGATTTATATTATTATATAAAATGTGTCGTTAATAGGTTGATATCAAAAATATTGTGATGTACTTGTTCCCCTCGTCATTTTAAGAAGAACTCTCAATATTTCTAAGTTATTAGACTAACCTAATGAAGTTGACTCTAATAATCAAATCACGAATCTTCGAGTTTTAGAACTAAAGTTTACAACCAAACTTGACATACCAACATTTGGTGGCAACCAAGCTTGTTGTTGGTTTCTTCCTCTTCTTGGTCTTCTCATCAGCAGTAACAACACATTTTACACTTTTTGGTTTATGAATAACAACTTTAGCTTTTATCTCTTTCTTTGATGCATCAGAAAACTTGAAAGAATTTTTAACCTTAATCAATTTGGTATAACAATTTACTCATTGTTAATGGAAAGAAAGCAGATATATTGGATACAAATCCTATATATTCATTGTGTCCAAACACATACATAAGATACTCGGATGTCGGGTACCACTTTATGCTGAAACCTTTATACCTTACCAAAAACAAAATAGGCAAAGCAATGACAACTGACATAATAAATCATCAAACATTGTATTCAAGATGATAGTATCATGAAAATTAATAAAAATCATATTTATATTAATATATACATGGACACCACTACAACTAATTATTACAGGGAAAAATCTATACAATCCGAGGACATCAAAACTTAATGACCCGTATTTAATATTCAATATATCCCTCTTGATGGCGTAATTAAGACACTAAATCTTTGAAAAATAAATAAGTAATTAATTAGTCTACTTTTGACGTATATAAATACCTTCATATCTACAATGACGGACTACTTAATTTGGTGAAAATGTGTTTCAAGAGTCTTTTCGATTTGGTAGTAGTGCAAGTACTTTTAAATCTCATCCTAAAGGATTTCCATAAAGCGGAAGGAATGAGTAATAAACTACCATTGAATGAAGAAGACACAGAGCTAGACAAAAAACTTTAAATTCTTAATAAGCCTCATGTGCAATCTATCCAGGTAACCGATTTTATAAAGATTACTTTTTTCTCAAGAAAAAAATTAGATATTTTTTTTTAAAAATATTTTCATATTAAAACATCGATCTATTAGTTTACTTTATATATATTCAATTAATTATCATAGGTTACAGCTTAAGGGAATGATACGTATCTAGAAAATATTTAAACTTAATCTTTAGTTATGTCACAGACTAGGAATTAGATTATTTGGCCCCTACAAGAGAAAAACTTACTCTTAGATTTTTAATAATTTTTCAAATGTATTTACTTTAGTTTTTTTTGGTTGCTTCGAATAATTACAGACGAAATTTGGTGAGACATACAACTGCGTAAACATCTACAGACAACCGGCATTTAATCATCCATTGCTCAAAAATCATAAGATCTAGGTACATTTATTTATTTTTCCAAATACGAGATCTTATTATAAAAAGAATGTGAATGATTTTTTATTTTAGTTTACTTTATGTAATCTCGTTTACTTTTAATGCACATTTTTTTAATGGACCATACTAAAATTCTCCCTACTTGATAACGCAATATTCCTCAAAGTTTTTTTTTTAATTCGGTAAAGAATGTGATGCTCACGAATTTCGAACCCAGGTCACTGGTATCATCACCCAATGACCTTACCGTTGTATTACAATGATATTGGCTACTCAAAATAATGTATCAATGAAAAATGAAAATATATATTATCTCAGTTTGTAGCGAGACTTCCATCCATTTCTTGAAAGGTCCGGATCTTGGTGAGTTGTAATAAGTTAAATATTAAGGAAACAACAAAAAAAAAAAACAAAACAAAGATTACTAAAGGTTATGAATGGAAAAACACTCATAAGATATTATTTTACCGAATCAGAAATATATTAGCTTATTTGGTAATTAACGATCTGGTTTTGATATTCCTTATTAATTCAAAATTTTAGAATCATTAATCAGTATTATCGATATATTTCATATAGTTATCCTCTTAACGTGTTTATTCTTTTTGTCTTTTAAAAATAGAATAATACTTTTATTATTTGCACAATATTAAGAGTTATAAAAGAGAATAATTCTTACTTTATTCTTATGTTTGCTAGAAACAAAAAAAGAAAAAAAGAAAAAAAAAATTGAATTTTTTTTATCAAAAATTACCTTTATTATATAATTAAGTATCTCCTTTCAAGATTGTAGAAATAAATAAACGAACATATCATTTTTCTTAAAACAAAGAGAGTTTTATTCAACGTCTTGAAAATTTTAGTGAAAAAATTATTCGTTAGTGTTTCTAATTAATAGTGAGGTAATTTTGGTATGCTGATGTTATTTTTGAACAACACAGATATGTAGATGAAACCAAATGTGATTCAAGGAGAACAAATTGATGAATCTATATCTAATATGGTTTCTAGTGTTATACGTTCTAAACTTGAAGGGTGCCCCTCAGAAACTGTTCCTATCAGAAGAACCACAAAGCAAGATCTGGTAAATGCAAAAAATTTCTTTAACCGGATAAAGCGTCGCCATGTAAGTATTAATTATCTTTCTGTTTTTTTATGAATTTAAGAACATATCATGATTCCAATGAGTATTCGCAAATCATATAGTACATATTTATGTCATAAATTATTTATATTGTCATCTTAATAAAAATATATAAGAAAATTAAATTTCTCACATGGGTTGCAATTATAAATGCAGTGAGTTCCTATTTCATATGTAACCTGAATTAGAGCCTAAAGTTACTGCGATATTTGAAAGAATACAAGTTTTTCAACGCTTATAATTGATATATAAATTCGTTTTATTTTTAATTTATTTTTAGTATGTGTCAGTTCAACCTTTTGCCGAGAAAGTATACTACGGAGGTAAGGCTAAAATTTCTATAGCAAATCCAAGTGTCGATCCGGACAAGTTCAGCACTGGTCAATTCTGGATACAAAATGTCCCTGTTGAAGAACTTAATAGTATAGAGTTTGGATGGACTGTAAGTCTTCTTCCAAACTTTCTATAAATATTGTATCATTATGTTTTTATTATGTTTCTTAGAATAATGTTTCAGATAATATCATAATAATCTGATAAGGAAATCTTAGCATCCAAAACACAATAGTGATATTAGCCTTGAAATCATAAAATAAGAATTAGACAGTTTGCTTTGACTTACACATTATTGACAACAAGTTATTTTTTTTCTTTTTAAAGTGTTATGTATATTTTTATTTAATTAAACCGATTGTAATTTTAGGTATATCCTGAATTATTTGGTGACAACAAGACTCGAGTTTTTGGTTTGTGGATGGTTAGTTGTTAATCATTTCTCTGCTATTAATCACATTTAAGTATTTAAATAATTGCAAATAATCACCTTTAAACAGAACCACTTGTTTATGTACTGGGTTGATTGTTTATAACTATTGTGCAGGCCGATGGATTTAAAGAAACGGGATGTTATAACATGCTTTGTGCAGGATTTGTGCAAGTCCATCCCGAGTACTCTTTTGGAGAATATATTAGACCTGGTACCTATGGAGAGGACCAACGTGTTTTTGATTTTTCAGTGCATCAGGATCGAGAAAGTGGCAACTGGTGGTTCATAAATGGCGTAACCAATGCCAAGATAGGATACTGGCCAAAAGAGATCTTTACACATTTAGCAAATAATGCATCTGTGATTGGATACGGAGGGGTCCCAGGAGCAAATCTTGGTGAACCCACTCCGCCGATGGGACATGGGTATTTGCCAAATACTAATTCCACATATACATGTTGCATGGTAGACATGAAAGTCTTTAGCGATCGAGGTACTTATTTGAGTTTTGACACATCAAAGGTGCACCTGGATCACGATGCACAAACAAGTTGTTATGAACATATACATGTTGTATGGTAGACATGAAAGTCTTTAGCGATCGAGGTACTTATTTGAGTTTTGACACATCAAAGGTGCACCTGGATCACGATGCACAAACAAGTTGTTATGATCTTATTTTTTACGGTAGACATATTTACCATGGAATAATGATGTTTTTCGGAGGACCTGGCGGTGATTGTCCCTAACTATGAACAGTCTTAATCGAGTGCGGTACGTTTTTCAATAACAATAATGCTATTTATCACAGCTCAATATCGGATCACTAAAATCCAACTGAGTTGGCATATTGTAGTACAATTTTAAGCTGTTTTGCTTTTTAATTTTTCTTATTACCAATAAATAAATTCCAGAGATTCTTATGAAATATTATAATTATCTTGTGAGAAAATATATCTTTTGATTAACTACTAAAACATTATCTTCTTTTCATCTAAAAAATAAAAAGATGGATCTACGAAATATTTTTAGTCTGTATGTGATTTTTGCCAGAGTAGTTGGGTTCGTGGTTTTTACATCTTGAAAATGTAAAGGAATTCTAGAATATTAAAAGATGAATTAACAACATCTATGATAGTTTTAAAGCAGCAAATTTCTAGGAACGTCTCTAATTACCAAAGAAAGGAGCACATAGATTAATGTGGAATAATTTGAATGTTATTCATTAATTTAAAAGTTGATACAATGCCTTAGAACAAATATTCAAAAGAACACTTCTAATTCCTTTCACTTAAGGAGCTTGAGTGCAACTCACAACAAAGTAGGAAAACAAAAAACTGGATTACTGGAAAAGAAATATAAAATACATTGAATCTGCATAGTACACTAATAAAATTAAATTAGGAGCTCTTGGAACTGGCGGCAATGGGAATGACACTTAGTGATAGAGTATGGGAATCTACATTGCTTACCGATTTTGTATTTGATAGGTTGTGTTAGAGCATTGCTCGGTCGAACTCACAAGTGTTTCTATCTCAAGATTGTTGTCAAATTTAGTTGATCAAAACTATATCTTGATTTCTAGTCTACATTTAGTCAAGTTTCGGATTAGGATAGAAGTGTGTAGTTGAGAATCAGACATTACTGCGTTCTACCGTTTGAAGGAGATGATCAACCGAATTTGTTGGAGAACTTTTTCAACAAAAGGTAAGTGAAGACTGAACCACCTATTACTCAAGTTTTCACCTTTCTATCTATGAGACATTGTCGCATGACTAAATTAGACACTATATGCATAACAAAAATTTCGAGTCAATTTTATCTTGAAAATCGTTCTCGAAATAAGCAGAGCTTAAGAAAATTTGTTCATACTTGATGAATTTGGTTAAGAACAATTTATTGTTGAAAACGCAGGGGTACAAAAATAAACCACCACTTTTTTCTTAGGCAATCTGTATGGACAAACTCAATACAACTCCGAAAGTTAAACTCAATCAAGGAATAGTATCCAGAGTTATACAGGTTTTTCTTATTGATATATATATATACATATATATATACCCAGTGTTATAATTTCATCTGGATTTATCTTAATTTTTAGTGGTTTTGTTGATTTTTTGATGAATTAAGACCCTTATGGGTTGCGTTACTAGCCTACTTTGGGCGATGATTCAGAGCAAAGCAGGTAAGGTAAGAGCGAGCTTATTGTCTAAAATAGTAGAGGATACATGTATCTATCATGGAGCTTGTTCGGTCAAGCCAGGAGAGGGCCAAGCTTGTTAAATTGACCGGCCAAGTCGTGTGGTCGTGATCATTCTGTGACTTACTTGGACAGCTTAGATTTAATTCCTTCTGTAAAAAAAAGGCTCGACTAGCCCACTTTGGCCAACGATTTGGAGCGAAGCAGGTAAGATAGGAGCGATACGATTGGTCGAGGCAATAGATGGGTGTCCCGTCATCACTGTCTACGCTAAAAATTCAGTTTATGAAGATGGAAACAAAATTTGAACTATAAAAGAAATGGATATAGCAAGCATCCACAGTTCACATATAAAGTAAGCTTGCATTATGTTAAAAATATCAGATATAAGACTTAGCTAAAGTCATAAGTAGTACTTGAGTTTCTGTATTATGCCAGGAGATGATACACCCACCGAATTATTTTCCCAAAAATTCTCCCGATGCACACAGCCCCTGGGCCCACACCAGAGAATTATAGGGGGTTAGGTTTTTGGTCCCACTAGTGTGTGTGCTGCTTGGGAATTTTCGGGAGAAACTCTCGGGACGGGGATCATTTCTGAAGAATATATTATTTTAAGGCAACCTTGCTCCACGTATGCTCTCTAAATCAGACCCCCCCTTTTGGCCCCCTTTTGGTGCTATTGTGGTCGACCTTATCTAAATAAACACAATGAAACCAAACATATGACTCTTTATAGTACTATTCTCCCAAATATCTTACGTATCCACACTAAATTATTTCTTAAAATAAAATATCAATGACAATCCAGCTGCGAACAACACTGGTGCTCCGGTATGACACAAACCTTATTATTAAGCAAATAATAGGTAATTCAAAATGTTCTGCACTATCAACTAACTTAACTGGGCACTAGTACGAAACCTTAACTTATATTTGTTAGAGCATAGCTCGGTTGAACCCACCAAGCGTTGGTATGTCAAGGTTGGTTGTGATATTTTAGTGTGTCAAAACTCATCTAAAGTCGCTTGATTGTAAACTAGAGTCAGCTTCGTTTAGGTTAGACTAGAAAGTTGAGAAATATTTAGACATACAAGTATTACTCCGAAGATCTGAAGAAAGTGAAGAAGAAGCGAACTACAACGACAACATCATCCTTCCTCTTGAGGTTAGTATTATTGACTTGAACTATTTCATTCCTACCGTATCTTTCAAGTCGTGCTATATTGAAAACATAACTGCGAAGCTGTGAATGAATATATTACTCTAGTAGTGAGACATGATCATATGATCATAGTATTAGGGAATTAGATTACGAAGTATAATGCTTATCTTTTGAACTTCGTAATATGACATCGACATAATCTTAAATTGCTGTTATGATTATGTGAATGGGTTATGGTGAAGATTTCATCCTAGGAAACAATGTTCTACATTTATTTATAGGAAGTACATTCATGAACTTGTTTTATGAATCGAAAGGGAAATCATTAGGCTTATTGGTACGGCTATTCATTGCAAATCTTTGGATTACCAATATGTATGAGATGGTAGAACCGATCGTAACTTTGTTATGTATCTTCGTATAACTAATCACAGTTCCTGACTTATGATTTAGTATGACTAGTTTATATCAATTAGTGTAACCGATCCTAAGTAATCATCATTAGATGGTATGATCGATATTTATAATTGGTGTGACCGATCCTAGTAATTGGTATGACCGATCACATAGAGTGTGTAATCGATCCTGGTAATTGGTGTAACCGGTCCTGGTAATTGGTGAGACCGATCACAAGCAATACCATGAGAATATGGTAACCGGTCCTGGTAATTGATGTAACCGATCCTGGTAACTGAGGTAACCGATCCTGGTAACTTGTGTGACCGATCACAAGTATTTCCATATTAGGGTATAACCGATCCTAGTGATTGGTAGATCCGATTGAACCTATGTTTGTGATTTGATATTTGATCAATTACATAGTTTTCTTAGAATACAGATGAACCAATTCTAAACTAGTTTGGAAGTGTGGTATAATCTATTCCGAGATTGTAAATATGAAAGAGGATTTACAAAGAAAAGATGCCAACATACTTTGAACACGTACAGTAACTCTTATCTTTTATTGTTCAAAGAGGCGTAAGGAGCGCGACTGTACCTTAATCGGTGTAATACTTGGTTAGGGCTCAACTACAATCCATTCCAAACTTAATTAGTAATAGGCTAGTGTCTGTAGCATCTTAATACAGTTTGGTGTTCAATCTGGACTACGTCCCAGGGTTTTTCCTGTATTTGCGATTTCTTCGTTAACAAAATTCTAGTATCTATGTTATTTATTTTTCCGTATTATATTATTTATCTTTGTAATTGAAATATCACATGCTGTCGTTAATCAATCAAAGTAGATACATCCATCCTTGTTTGCTGGATACGACTTGATTGATTACTTGGGAAATTGATCTTTGGAATCACCCAAATACTCTTATACGTTAATCAGGTTCACGGACTAGTCTCTGTAAACTTTCTAATTGTGAGAGAAAGAGATACATCTATAGATACTATTCCTTGATTGATATTCATTACGTTGAACTTTCGGAATTTTGTTTAAGATTGTCCATACAGATTGCCTACGAAAAAGTTGGTGTTTTATTTTGGAACCCCCGCGTTTTCACATATAATTCGAAAATCTTATTTAAAAAATTCTCAATATTTCGGTTTGGGATCAGCTTGGGTATCAAGGAATATATTTGAACAATTAGAGATAAGAATTATGTACATGTTCAAATTATGTCGACATCTTGAACTTTCCTATTTAGAAAACCCTAATTCCAAACTCATACAAAACCGTGAAATAATATGTGAGTGTTGAAAATCGGTTTTGCTCGTGAGGCCGGTTCTACCATGACTGCCAACATAGGTGGGGATTGGTTTTACCAAGTCTTCCAACAAAGGTAGGATCGGTTCTACCATGACTTCCAACAATCTCTAGGACCGGTTATACCAAGATTCCAAATACAGGTAGGGATCGGTTCTACCATGACTCCCAACAAAAGCTAGGACCGGTTCTACGAAGATTCCAAATACAGGTTACCAAGACTCCCAACAAAAGTTAGGGTCGGTTCTACCATGTATCCCAAAGTAGGAAGGGATCGGTTCTATCTTGACTCTCAATATAAGTTATGATTGGTTCTCAATATAGGTTCGAATTGGCCATCCAATAGATCTTCATAGAAAACCAGACCAAAACACATATTGATTTCTTTTTAATTACGAAGAAAGTTCGTATATGTACTTACTTTAAACATATGTAATGAAACATAGTTTCTTAGGATGAAATCACACATATATCAAATATACAATCAAGTTACAAGTTACATAGATTATGTCGATGCCGCATTTACGAAGTTCAAAAGATAAACGTTACATACTTCGTAATATTCTTCCTTGACACTTTGATCATAATAAAATGACCAAGTTTAATACTAGAGTATTAAATATAACCTCACATGTTATGTTTTCAATCTTAAATGGCTTGAAACTAACGACAGGAATGGAAACAAGTCAACTCAGTATCACTAACCTCAAGTGGAAGGATGGTGTCTTCATTGTAGTCGATATGTCTTCACGTTATTCAGGTCTTCAAGGTAATACTTGTATGTCTCAACATTCATATACTTTCTAGTCTAACCTAAACGAAGTTGACTCTATTAATCTTAATCAAGCGACTCTAATTGAGTTTTGATACCACAATATGACAACCAAACTTGACATACCAAAGCTTGGTGGGTTCAACCGAGCAATGCTCTAACAAAAAGTACCAATAGTGGGAAACTGGACAAGATCATTGTTATTTAGCTTTAAATTATTGATTTGATTGACTACCGGTTGTTGAAACTTTGATTGCACCTAGTTTGATTATTCTTAAGATCATTCTTGTTATAGCATAGCTCGGTTGAACCCACCAAGCGTTGGTATGTCAAGTTTGGTTGTCATATTTTAGTGAACTAAAACTCATTTAAAGAGTTGCTTGATTATATGCTAGAGTCAACTTCGTATAGGTTAGCTAGAAAATTACTAGGATATGAGACTTACAAGTACTACGTGAAGACTTGAAGAATGTGAAGAAGTAAAGAGCTACATCGACGACATCATCCTTCCTCTTGAGGTTAGTAATATTCGACTTGAACTGTTTCATTCCTAACGTATCTTTCAAGTCATGCATATTGAAAACATAACTGCGAAGTTGTGAATGATTATACTCTAGTTAGACATAGTATTAAGGAATTACAATACGAAGTATAACGTCTATCTTTCGAACTTCGTATATAAGACATCGACATAATCGTATGAATGCTATTGTGATTATGTATGGGTATGGGTGAAGATTTCATCCTAGGAAACAATGTTTTACATTCGTTTAAAGGAAGTACAATTCATAAACTTGTTTTGTGAATCGAAAGGGAAATCGCTAAACTTATTGGTATTGTTATTCATTGCAAATCTTTGGATTACCAATATGTGTGTTTAGTATGACCGCTCATAACTTGTTTATGTATCTTGGTAAAACTATTCATTATGCATGACTTTTGTATTGGTTTGAATTTTATTAGTGAAACCGATCTTAAGTGATCACCTGAGATGGTATGATCGATATTTTGTAATTGGTATGACCAACTCTAGACATTGGGTAACCGATCCTAGTAAGACGTGCAACCGATCACAAGTTTGTGGAATCGATCCTTGTAAGAGGTACAACAAGTCTTAGTAATTGGTAACAGATCCTATGACTTGTGCAACCGATCACAAGTAAATACCATAATAATGTGGTAACCGATCCTAGTACCTAGTCAACCGATTTTTGGAAAGCTAGTGTGACCGATCCTAGTACCCACATGGAGGTAGAACAAAAGCTTTGTGTTTTGGTAGAACTGTGAAACCCATTAATGGTGATTTGATAGGATAATCAATAACATAGTTCTTGGAAGTCAGATGAACCAATTCTAAACTTGTTTAGAAGTGTGGAAAATCGGTTCCAAGATTGCAAATATGAAAAAGGATTTACCAAGTAAAGATGTCGGCATACTTTGAACATGTGCAGTAATTCTTATCTTTTATTGTTCAAAGATATTCCTTAATAACTAAAGGAGAATCCCGGATCGAAATAAATTGAGAATCTTTTAATTAAGGTTTTTAGTTTTTATATGCTTTTAATTTCCAACAATTAAATGCATATCTTTAGAAAATAAAAATTGGTAATGTGCATTTACTAATTGGAGATTTTCTACTGAGCTTTCGGTCAATATTTGGACAGTGCATTTCCAGGAATTATGAAAATCGATTTTGGGTTTATTGCATATCTTTGAGAATATTCGGTTTTGGAAATTCCTTGGTGTCAAAACTTCCTTGGTCTATAAATATTGAAGTTTTCATTTCGAGCAATCTAATCCTAAGAGCCAGCAAAACTACCTAGTTGTGTTGCTACTTGTGGAGCCGTCTATTCGGAGAGGAAAGTACTATAATTAGGAGAAATCTCTTACAACCTCTCGTTTTAAATACTTCTTTGGGATTTAGAAGCTCTACGAGTACCGTTGGTGGGAAACTAGATAATTGTAGTTTATTATTAGTTGTCGATTATTTGATTGACTAACGGTTGTTGAACTTTGATTGCACCTAGTTTGTTTATGCTTGAGAATCTTCTCTTCTGATATAAGATTCACTCAAACTAGATCGAAGTATCGACGAGGATCTTAGACTGTTTGTGGATCTAAAGACGTCTTGTGATAATCCATCGTTAACAAACTCCGTTCTGTGTGTGATTGATCCCAAGAAATTCAAGGTGTTTGTGTGCAGGTGTTTATTGAAGATCTAAGAAGATTTGAAGACAAAGAAGATATTTGGGTTCATGATATTTGGTGTGCACAAAACTTGATCGGCTAGAGGGATTCAACTATAATCGGTTTATCTTTGTGATAACCTTGATTGATTAGTTGTGTAGATCGGCATCAATATATTGTCTTTTTGATTAAGAGTATTGATTGCAAAATCTAAACCCAACTAATTTGGTAGTTGTATTTTTAGATAGATCTCGGACCCGACAAAGGAGTTTATTAGTTAAACAGGAAGAGCCTTTGTCAAACTCATACCACGTTGTTTGAAAAGAGTTGTTACCGAACAAATTTGTTGTTCCTCTACTGTTTGGAATACGAACCAAAGGAATTGTTCCAAGTGCGTGACTTATTACAAGTTGGAGGCGCAGGGATACTGAGGGAACTAGGTGAAGTATAGGTTTAGTTGCTTGGTCTCAACTATACGAAGTTGGTTTGATTTTGTATAGCGACTTAATTCTGAGAGTATTCAATTCTGGACAAGGTCCCGGGGTTTTTCTGCATTTGCGGTTTCCTCGTTAACAAAATCTTGCCGTGTCTTTTACTTTTCTATTTCCGCAATTATAATTGTTTTTATAATAATTAGAAGTAAAATACACAAACGTTAATTCCTAATTACTTGATAGCAATCCTATAGTGTTTGGTTAAGTCCGAACCTATTATCAAGTAATCATACTTCGTTGTTGTATTGTCTCGATCTTGTATCCATAGTCAATCACGTAAGTTATCTTATTGTCGTATTGTCTCGATCTCGTATCCATAGACGATCACATGAAGTGTGAACCGATTTGTTGTATTGTCTCGAATCAGTCCATAGACAATCACTTTCGGAGAAAGGACTTATAGGTGGAAAAGTTTTATATTGAGATATATTTGGGTACCCTCGTCTTTTCAATTCTCTTCTGACATAAGGTCACTCAAACTAGATTAAAGTATCGACGGGATCTTCAGAACTGCTTTTTTATTTGAAGACAACTTGTGATCATCCATTATTAACAGACTCCGTTCTGTGCGTGATCGACCGTAAGTGAAATAAAGTTTTTGTGTGCAGGTACAATTGAAGAATTTTTTTGTGTGCAGATATAATTGAAGACAATTGAAGATTTTTCTGTTTGGTTTCGCATCTTGTGATATTGTTTTAAGCACACATCTTGATTGGCTGGGATCTGACTAAGATCTAATTTATCTTTGATAAATTTGATCAAGTAGTCATATAGATCAACAACTATCATTTGGGGATATTCTTCAGTATTCGAATTTGATAGTTATGAGTTTCGATCTGATTATTTCAGATCATGATTGATGTTACCCGACAAAAGTGTTTACTTGTTTAAATGGAAAATCCTTCAACAAATATATTTTCAAATATTAATAGAGTGTCTACCAAACAGCTTTGTACCTTTACTGTATGGAATACGATTAAAAGGAGTTGAGCGCTTAAGACTTTACATCGGTAAAGCAACTCAAGGTAGTGATTTCTATCTTGGGATTCACGTGCGTTGACTAGACGGTTGTATGTGCATGGATACCGTGGGAACTAAGTAACAAGGGTAGATTACTTGGTCTCAACTATACAAAGTTCGCTTTGTTCTTGTATAGCGGCTTAATTCTGAGAGTATTCAAATATGGACTAGGTCCCAAGGTGTTTATGTATTTGGTGTTTCCTTGTTAACAAAATCTTGTTATGTCATTCAATTTACTTCCGCATTATAATTTTTTAATTTATAATAAAGTAAATGACACTTGTACGTTAATCCAAGAAACTTGATTGTAATCCTATAGTATATCGGTTTCATACCGTAACTATTATCAACTGTATACCTAACTGTTGTATTGTCTCGACTTTGTCCATAGACGATCACACTTGGTATCATACTTATAGTTTGAAACGAAAAGATTGTGGTGTACTTGGGTACCCTCGTCATTTCAGACACTATGCTCTTGGGATTCATGTGCGTAAACCAGATTGGTTGTTGGTGTAGGGATACTGAAGGAACTAAATAACTAAGAGTAGTTTACTTGGTTTCAACTATACGAAGTTGCGGTATAGTCAATTTGTATAACACCTTAATTATTAGAGTATGCAAAACTGGACTAGGTCCCTCGGTTTTTCTGCCTTATAGTTTTCCTTGTTAACAAAATCTTGTATGTCGTTTTTACTTTAATTTCACATTATATTACTTGTCTCTAAAATTAAAGTAAATACACTTGTACGTTAATAGAACACTTGGTACGATCCCGTAGATTGGTTCGGTTAAGAACTTACGCTATATACCAAGCGTACATCTTGTTGAAATAATCTTTTGATGATTGTTGTGTTTATAATATTATATAAAATGTGTCTGTAATAGGTTGATATCGAAAATATTGTGATGTACTTGTTCCCCTCGTTGACTCTAAGTTATTAGACTAACCTAATGAAGTTGATTCTAATAATCAAATAAAGAAGCTTCGAGTTTCATAACTAAAGTTTACAACCAAACTTGACATACCAACATTTGGTGGCAACCAAGCTTGTTGTTGGTTTCTTTCTCTTCTTGGTCTTCTCATCAGCAGTAACAACAAATTCTACACTTTTTGGTTTAGGAACAACAACTTTAGTTTTTATCTCTTTCTTTGATGCATCAGAAAACTTGAAATAAGTTTTAACCTTAATCAATTTGATCTAACAATTTACCCACTATTAATGGAAAGAAAGCAGATATATTGGATACAAATCCTATATAGTCATTGTGTCCAAAGATATACATAAGATACTCGGATGTCGAGTACCACTTTAAGCTGAAACCTTTATAACTTACCAAAAACAAAATAGTCAAAGCAATGAAAAATGACATAATAAATCATCAAACATTGTATTCAAGATGATAGTATCATGAAAATTAGTACAATTCATATTTATATTAATATATACATGGACACCACTACAACTAATTATTACAGGGAAAAATCTATATAATCCAAGGACATCAAAACTTAATGACCCGTATTTATTATTCAATATCTCTCTCTTGATGGCGTAATTAAGACACTAAATCCTTGAAAAATAAATAAATAATTAATTAGTCTACTTTTGACGTATATAAATACCTTCATATCTACCATGATGGACTACTTAATTTGGTGAAAATGAGTTTCAAGAGTCTTTTCGATTTGGTAGTAGTGCAAGTACTTTTAAATCTCATCCTAAAGGATTTCCATAAAGCGGAAGGAATGAGTAATAAACTACCATTGAATGAAGAAGACACAGAGCTAGATAAAAAACTTAAAATTCTTAATAAGCCTCTAGTGCAATCTATCCATATAAACGATTTTTATAAAGATTACTTTTTTCTCAAGAAAAAATTTAGATATTTTTTAAAAATATTTTCATATTAAAACATCGATCTATTAGTTTACTTTATATATATTCAATTAATTATCACAGGTTACAGCTCAAGGGAATGATACATATCTATAATATATTTAAACTTAATCTTTAGTTATGTCACAGACTAGGAATTAGATTATTTGGCCCCTATAAGAGAAAACTTACTCTTAGATGTTTAATAATTTTTCATGTGTATTTACTTTAGTTTTTTTTTACTGCTTCGAATAATTACAGACGAAATTTGGTGAGACATACGACTGCGTAAACATCTACAGACAACCAGCATTTGATCATCCATTGCTCAAACATCATAAGATCCAGGTACATTTATTTATTTTTCCAAGTACGAGATCTTATTAGAAAAAGAATGTGAATGCTTTTTTATTTTAGTTTACTTTATGTAATCTCGTTTACTTTTAATGCACATTTTTTTAATGGACCATACTAAAATTCTCCCTACTTGATAACGCAATATTCCTCAAAGTTTTTTTTTTTAATTCGGTAAAGAATGTGATGCTCACGAATTTCGAACCCAGGTCACTGGTATCATCACCCAATGACCTTACCGTTGTATTACAATGATATTGGCTACTCAAAATAATGTATCAATGAAAAATGAAAATATATATTATCTCAGTTTGTAGCGAGACTTCCAACCATTTCTTGAAAGGTCCGGATCTTGATGAGTTGTAATAAGTTAAATATTAAGGAAACAACAACAAAAAAAAAAAAAAAAAAGATTACTAAAGGTTTTGAATGGAAAAACACTCATAAGATATTATTTTACCGAATCAGAAATATATTAGCTTATTTGGTAAATTAACGATCTGGTTTTGATATTCCTTATTAATTCAAAATTTTAGAATCATTAATCAGTATTATCGATATATTTCATATAGTTATCCTCTTAACGTGTTTATTCTTTTTGTCTTTTAAAAATAGAATAATACTTTTATTATTTGCACAATATTAAGAGTTATAAAAGAGAATAATTCTTACTTTATTCTTATGTTTGCTAGAAACAAAAAAAAAAGAAAAAAAAATTGATTTTTTTAAAATCAAAAATTACCTTTATTATATAATTAAGTATCTCCTTTCAAGATTGTAGAAATAAATAAACGAACATATCATTTTTCTTAAAACAAAGAGAATTTTATTCAACGTCATAAATTTTTTAGTGAATAAATTATTTGTTAATGTCTCTAATTAATAGTGAGGTAATTTTGGTATGCTAATGTTATTTTTGAACAACACCGATATGTAGATGAAACCAAATGTGATTCAAGGAGAACAAATTGATGATTCTATATCTAATATGGTTTCTAGTGTTATATGGTCTAAACTTGAAGGGTGCCCCTCAGAAATTGTTCCTATCCGAAGAACCACAAAGCAAGATCTGGTAAATGCAAAAAATCTCTCTAACCGGATAAAGCGTCGCCATGTAAGTATTGATTATCTTTCTGGGTTTTTTATGAGTTTAGAACATCTCATGATTCCAATGAGTATTTGCAAATCATATAGTACATATTTATGTCATAAATTATTTATATTGTCATCTTAATAAAAATATATAAGAAAATTAAATTTCTCACATCGGTTGCAATTATAAATGCAGTGAGTTCATATTTCATATGTAACCTGAATTAGAGCCTAAAAGTTACTGCGATATTTGAAAGAATACAAGTTTTTCAACGCTTATAATTGATATATAAATATATTTTTTTTACTTTTTTTTTTTAGTATGTGTCAGTTCAACCTTTTGCCGAGAAAGTATACTATGGAGGTAGGGATAAAATTTCTATATCAAATCCAAGTGTCAATCCGGACAAGTTCAGCACTGGTCAAATCTGGATACAGAATGACCCTGTTGAAGAACTTAATAGTATAGAGTTTGGATGGGATGTAAGTCTTTTTCCAAACTTTCTTAAAATATTGTATCATTATGTGTTTATTATGTTTCTTAGAATAATGTTTCAGATAATATCATGATAATCTGATAAGGAAATCTCAGCATCCAAAACACAATAGTGATATTAGCCTTGAAATCATAAAATAACAATTAGACAGTTTGCTTTTACTTACACATTATTGACAACAAATTATTTTTTTTCTTTTTAAAGTGTTATGTATATTTTTATTTAATTAAACCAATTGTAATTTCAGGTATATCCTGAATTATTCGGTGACAACAAGACTCGAGTTTTTGGTTTGTGGACGGTTAGTTGTTAATCATTTCTATGCTATTAATCACATTTAAGTATTTTAATAATTGCAAATAATCACCTTTAAACAGAACCACTTGTTTATGTACTGGGTTGATTGTTTATAACTATTGTGCAGGCCGATGGATTTAAAGAAACGGGATATTATAACATGCTTTGTGCAGGATTTGTGCAAGTCCATCCCGAGTACTCTTTTGGAGAATATATTAGACATGGTACCTATGAAGGGGACCAACGTGTTTTTTATTTTTCAGTGCATCGGTACCGAGAAAGTGGCAACTGGTGGTACATAAATGGCGTAACCAATGCCAAGATAGGATACTGGCCAAAAGAGATCTTTACACATTTAGCAAATAATGCATCTGTGATTGGATACAGAGGGGCCGCAGGAGCAGATCTTGGTGAACCCACTCCGCCGATGGGACATGGGTATTTTCCAAATACTAATTCAACATATACATGTTGTATGGTAGACATGAAAGTCTTTAGCGATCGAGGTACGTATTTGAGTTTTGACACATCAAAGGTGCACCTGGATCACGATGCAGAAAAAAGTTGTTATGAATTTATTTTTTATGGTAGACATATTTACCATGGAATAATGATATTTTTCGGAGGACCTGGCGGTGATTATCCCTAACTATGATCAGTCTTAACCGAGTGCGGTACTATTTTAATAACAATAATGCTGTTTATCACAGCTCAATATCGGATCACTAAAATCCAACTGAGCTGGCATATTGTAGTACAATTTTAAATTTTTTTGTTTTTTGATTTTTCTTATTATCAATAAATAGATTCAAGAGATTCTTATGAGATATTATAATTATCTTGTGAGAAAATATATCTTTTGATTAATTACTAAAATATTATCTTCTTTTCATCTAAAAAATAAAAGATGGATCTACGAAATATTTTTAGTCCGTATGTGATTTTTGCCAGATTAGTTGGGTTTGTGGTTTTTACATCTTGAAAATGTAAAGGAATTTTAGAATATTAAAAGATGAATTAACAACATCTATGATAGTTCTAAAGCAGCAAATTTCTAGGAACATCTCTAATTACCAAAGAAATGAGCACATAGATTAATGTGGAATAATTTGAATGTTATTTATTAATTTAAAAGTTGATACAATGCCATAGAACAAATATTCAAAAGAACACTTCTAATTCCTTTCACTTAAGGAGCTTGAGTGCAACTCACAACAAATTAAGAAAACAAAAAACTGGATTACTGGAAAAGAAATATGAAACACATTGAATCTGCATAGTACACTAATAAAATTTAATTAGGAGCTCTTGGAACTGGCGGCAACGGGAATGACACTTAGTGATATTAGAGTATGGGAATCTACATTGCTTACCGATTTTGTATTTGATAGGTTGTGTTAGAGCATTGCTCGGTCGAACTCACAAGTGTTTCTATCTCAAGCTTGTTGTCAAATTTAGTTGATCAAAACTATATCTTGATTTCTAGTCTACATATAGTCAAGTCTCGGATTAGGATAGAAGTGTGTAGTTGAGAATCATACATTACTGCGTTCTACCGTTTGAAGGAAAAGATCAACCGAAATTTTTGGAGAACTTCTTCAACAAAAGGTAAGTGAAGACTGAACCACATATTACTCAAGTTTTCACCTTTCTATCTATGAGACATTGTCGCATGACTAAATTAGACACTATATGCATAACAAAAATTTCGAGTCAATTTTATCTTGAAAATCGTTCTCGAAATATGCAAAGCTTAAGAAAATTTGTTCATACTTGATGAATTTGGTTAAGAACAATTTATTGTTGAAAACGCGGGGGTAACAAATTAAACCACCACTTTTTTCTTAGGCAATCTGTATGGACAAACTCAATACAACTCCGAAAGTTAAACTCAATCAAAGAATAGTATCTAGAGTTATACAGGTTTTTTTTTATTGATATGTATACCCAGTGTTGTAATTTCATCTGGATTTATCTTAATTTTTAGTGGTTTTGTTGATTTTCTGATGAATTAAGACCCTTATGGGCAGCGTGACTAGCTTACTTTGGGCGATGATTAAGAGCAAAGCAGGTAAGCTAAGAGCAACCTGATTGGCTGAAATTGTGAGGGTAAAATACCCGATCGCCACGTGTCAACATCTCAAGGGATGGTTTCATGATAAGGTGATGAAATAGAAGTATCGAATCATACTCCAAAAGGTGATTTCGTCTAAATCGAGACGCCTGCTGCAATGTTACATGTATGACGCGTGTGAGGAGTGGTCTAATCAACTCAGACGTGATGTAATTTTACTGGGACCTCAGCTTCCTTTTCATCATTTTCATTAACCATTTTGATAAAAATAGAAGTACCACCTAAATCCGTGTAACGGGTCGGACTCAAATTAAAAAGGTCGTTTTCCACAAGTCTATATCCTACCCGTTTTCCCTGCAGCGGCGCCAAAAACTGATGTAATTTTTATAAGTGGTAAGAAAGATTCGATTCTCGGACTTTTATGAAGATTTGGTTTAAGATTAACTAAGAAAATGCTAAGAAAAACTAATTAAATTTGATTTTTGGTTTATCAAGGAGAGATGAATCTAGGGTTTTGGATTCCACTACTTCCAATATTTGTAAACTCAATAACAATTTCTTTGAAAAAATACTCTTACTTTACACAAAACAGTTTCGAACCAAATCTCATGCTTTGGAAGATATAACGCAGCAAGCTCTTTTTTTGACTCTCGTCGCTATTCTAAGGCCTAATTTTCCTTCTCTTATAAAAGATCGGTAGAAACTACCCAAAACAATTGTTATGAAGCATGCAAAGAAGAGAAAATTTTTAATAAATTTAAAAGCACAAATATGGAGTATTTATTGTCAAAGAAAATAATTACTAAAATTCACTCATCGAAAATAGCCTCTTCCAAAACCCTAGAAAAGAAATTTAGCTACTCATGGATTGAGAATTGGAGAAAATTTCATTAATCATTGTATTCAAAAAAATATAAATATGCTTATCATGATTTCCAGTCGCTAAAGGCGTTTAGCCACGAAGATGTTACAATAGCTCAGTTGTGAAAGATCTACTGCAACCAAAATGGATACGATACACTGGTTATGTGGTTGATTAACGGCAGACTTTGCGACTGTTTCGGACAGGCTATGTTATTCATATTCTTGAGTTTTACAGCAGCAGAAGAATTTCAGAAACATCCAAAATATTCGATCCTCGCTCTCTATTTCTTCTCAGGCTCTCCGTCCAACCCTCGATGAGTCTATCCAATCCTTTATATATTTTACAGGGTCGAGAATAACTCCAAAAAAATTCCAAAATCTCCATTTTTCTTTGCAACCAAGTTACGGAATTTTCTTCATGCACCTGCTGAATTTAATCCGAACTATCCTTTCCTATGACAAAATAGAATCCTAGAGAATATATTCTTCTCCCTTTATCCACGTCACTTCCTTGTTTATTCAAGATCTTTACTCCATATCCGTAACTTCCATGTTTTCGATAATCATCGAGTATACAAAGATTTGTTTTCCCTTTTAAGGTCCCAAACACGTCATTCAATACCTGTGTATGGTAATAAGATTATCCTATACCATATCCCTTGAAAATCTCCCAAATTTTCCAAACTCGAACCAACAGAGACCCGTGGATACTTCTTCCCCTGTTTACTCCAATCCGACGTTGTAGCCCAATCCAATCGATTCCAACACACGTACCATCCCTGTTAAGTCGTAACAGGATAACTGTAATCCATTTGACCGGTTGAATCTCAGTGCAAAGCTCCAAATCTTCTTAACAGAACCCCGAGTGTATTACCGACTCTGTTTTCATATCCGGTGATTATCCAGCCCAACTGGATGGAAGAAATCACCCATATCCCCCCTGTTTATCCTTAAAAGGCCCAATGAAACTAAATCCAGCGATTGAATCTCATTAACTCTCGGCCAAAATTCGAACCCTAAATTTGTTCTTCCGTGAAACAACTTTCCCGTCAAAATGAAATTCAAATGTAGAAGATGACTGCCCCTTAACCATTTCCGGTGTCCCTTTAGCAATTTGGGGTACATTTAGCAATTCCTGGGGTGAGAATAACAATTTGTGGGGGTACAAAGATACATTTTGGGATGTAAATAGCAAAAACTCCTCTGGGTGTCTTTAACACATTTCTCCGGAGTTTCAAACACCACTTTTCGAATTCTTCCACCAACAGCAGCCGTCTCTTACCTCTCAAATCCACTTATTCTCTTCAATTTCTGTTCATCACTAAAGCTTCCATAGTCTTCAGACATAACTTGCATCGCTAAGGCCGACATGCTTTTCAGATAGAGATGAAGAAATAAAAGCAAATAATGAGAAATAATTCGCCTATAACAGCAGTTGCACATGAAATGACACTTTAGCTCTTTTAAGCGACGTTTCTTCTTCTTTTGCTCCAAAGTACCTAAAACTCAAAATTAAACATAAGATACATAATTTACAAGAAAACTTAGCAAAGAAAGCATAAACAATAAATAAATATCAAGGTGTTTTAGAAACCTATCAAATTCCCCCACACTTAGACTTTGCTAGTCCTCGAGCAAATAAAACTAAACTAATTTTAAAACATACAACTCCCTTTCGTTGAGGATAGGTTACACTTAGCATGTATAACAAGCCTTTAAACCCCTAGGTGGCCCTAGTGGACGAGTTATAGCCTCGGGAGGGTTTACAAGAGGTGTACCCACAAAACCTTTATTCCAAACCCTAGCTATCTGTGAATAACTCAGGAATGACACTAAAGAATCTCCTTGGTTGGCATACTCTCATTGATCACAAGTGAAAGTACCCTGAAGCGAATCATATTCATATATATATATAAGTGACAGAGTTCTACTCAGATAGTTGCACTATGGACATCAATAATCGAAATCACACAAATGAATAGATTAAGAAGATGGATTATAAAGATAGATAGTTCAAAACAATGTTGTCTCAGGTGAACGGTGTTTCCCATATCTGTCTGAAGGCATCCGCCAAGATGAACCTATGAATCCTAATGGATTGAGATACTGGTCTGGACTAATATCAACACAACTTGGCATATACAAGGGAACCATCGGTCGATAATCTTAATTCTAGATCAACTCAACTGGCATATACAAGGGAACCAGCGGTCGATTTTATTGAACAATAATAAACTTTTCCTTTTTTTCATTATTATTATTATTATTATTATTATTATTATTATTTTTTAACTGCATGATTTGATCTTTTGGATCCAAGCGCATGCTTCTTGTCAGCAGATTACATGATAGTTCCCATGGATCATGCGTTCCACGCTTGTTTAGGCGACGGAGACAGGGAAAACACACACATATTGCTATCCAAGTGTTAATTAACTTTTTTTTAACTTTATTCCATTTGGTCTGATTGGTCTGGTCTCTTTATTATTTTAGTAACTCAATAAATCTATTCCATCCTGGCAGTGGTAATAATTCGATGTTTTGTGCCCCACCAAATCACTTAGAGAAACATATAATTCAAATAAAATAACATAAAAACAGAACGTAGTGTGATGATTCCATTCTAATACCTGAACTCTGTCTTTTTATGAATAGACTCTGTTATTGGGTTCCTTAACTCCTACAACCAAGATGTTTCCATTCACTTAGACTGGTTAGTGTCATCCTGAATTGGCACAAATTTCTAGGCTCTGGAGTTTAATTTTTAATTTTTTAATATTATTAAAAACTAACTAATTTTTTTCCCTCACCCCCAAACTTAAACCTAACATTGTCCTCAATGTTTCAAATTAAAGTGCAGTACCAAAAATATAAGTAACAAGAGGAATAAAGAGGTAAGTCAGAAAGATAGTACCTGGATGAAGCGTAGCAATCCTTCCATGGGAGCAAGAAAAAATAAAACCAAAGTACAACAACAGCACAGTCCTCCAGAGGGACCTTAATATCACCATGTATGGGTTGCCTCCCATTAAGCGCTAAGTTTAGTGTCTTCAGCCATACTTTGTTACCCGTTAAAATTAATCCTGGTAGACAGGATCTCTCAGCTCTGATTCTTCTATTGCATAACTGGGTAACTCCAAGAATAGTTTCAACCGTTGGCCTTTAACCTTGAAAGTTTCTCCGTTCTTAGGATTTTCAACTTCAACTGCACCATGAGAAAAAACAATTTTGACAAAGTATGGTCCGGACCATCGAGACCTCAATTTACCAGGGAAAAGATGTAGACGAGAATTGTAAAGGAGAACTTTTTGACCTGGTTCAAATGTCTTTCGAATAATCGATTTATCATGAAATATTTTTGTTTTCTCCTTGTAAATTTTCGCACTCTGGTAAGCATCATTAAGAATTTCTTCTAACTCACTGAGTTGTAGTCTACGGTGATCACCAGCAGTAGATAGATCAAAGTTTAGCTGTTTAATGGCCCAATAAGCTCGGTGTTCTAATTCTACAGGCAAGTGGCAGGCTTTACCGAAGATAAGTATGTACGGAGACATACCTAATGGAGTCTTAAAAGTGGTTCGGTATGCCCACAAAGCTTCTATTAAGCGCAAAGACCAATCCTTTCGGGTAGGGTTTACGGTCTTTTCTAAAATCTGTTTAATTTGCCTATTATACACTTCAACTTGGCCATAAGTTTGTGGGTGGTAAGGTTTAGAAACCTTATGGGTAATGGAGTATTTCTTCATGAGCATCTCAAAAGACCGGTTACAAAAATGGGAACCTCCATCACTAATGATGGATCTAGGCATACCAAATCGAGAGAAAATATTGTCTCTAACAAAGTTGGTCACAACGTGGCGATCATTTGTCTTGGTAGCGATTGCTTCAACCCACTTAGACACATAGTCAATGGCTAATAAGATGTAAAAGTTACCATATGAATTGACAAAGGGACCCATAAAATCTATACCCCACACATCAAATATTTCTATTATTAGTATAGGACTAAGAGGCATTATATTACGTCGGGTCATCTTTCCTAACTTTTGACATCTATCACAACTTTGACAAAATAGGTGGGAGTCCTTAAACGGTGTTGGCCAATAAAGACCGGATTGCAAAACCTTAGCAGCTGTTTTCTTAGAACTTAAGTGACCCCCACAAGCTCCAGAATGACAAAAAGTCAGAACACTGGAGATTTCGTTGTCAGGAATACAACGACGGATGATCTGATCAGGACAATATTTGAATAAGTACGGATCATCCCAGAAAAAGTATTTAACCTCATAAAAGAATTTAACTCTATCCTGTTTAGACCAATGGTCGGGCATTTGACCAGTTACCAAATAATTGACAATGTTTGCAAACCAGGGTAACAAAGAGATGGAAAATAATTGTTCGTCAAGGAACGTGTCAAGGATCGGTTTCTCGTCATCTCTAGTCTCATCAAGGATACGGGATAAATGGTAAGCTACTACATTTTCGGACCCTCTATTATCATGAATATCTAGAGTGAATTCTTGAAATAACAATACCCATCTAATCAGCCGAGGTTTTGAGTCCTTCTTGGAAAGGAGATATTTGAGTGCGGCATGATCATAATAGACTATGACTTTAGACCCTAAAAGATATGATCTAAATTTCTCCAAAGCAAAAATGATGGCTAACATTTCTTTCTCAGTAGTAGTGTAATTAACCTGGGCATCATTTAGGGTCCTACTAGCATAATAAATCACACTAGGTGCTTTATCACGTCGTTGGCCAAGGACAGCACCAACCGCATAATCGGACGCATCACACATGAGTTCAAATGGGAGGTTCCAATGGTGGTTGGATGATAGGGGAAGAAGTCAACAATGATTTTAGCTTCTCAAAAGCCGCAACACAGGCTTCATCAAATACAAAGGCAATATCTTTAGCAAGTAGGTTCGACAGGGGTAGAGCAATCTTGCTAAAGTCTTTGATGAAACGACGATAAAATCCAGCATGGCCAAGGAAAGATCTAACATATGTTATATTCTTAGGTGGTCTTAATTTTGAAATTACTTCAACCTTGGCTTTATCAACTTCTATTCCCTTATAGGACACCACATGTCCTAACATTATTCCAGATTAAACCATAAAATGACACTTTTCCCAATTAAGGACTAAGTTCTTTTTTTTACAACGTTCTAAAACTAGTGTAAGGTGGTGCAAGCATTCATCGAAAGAGGATCATAAAACAGAAAAATCGTCCATAAAGACCTCGATAAATCGCTCAACCATGTCCGAAAATATACTTAGCATGTAACGTTGGAATATTGCGGGTGCATTACACAACCCAAAAGGCATACGCCTATAAGCAAAAGTACCAATGGACATGTTAAGGTTGTTTTCTCTTGGTCCTTCGATGCTATAGGGATTTTGTTATAACCAGAGTATCCATCTAGGAAACAATAATGGCTGTGGCCAGCTAATCGTTCTAACATCTGGTCGATGAATGACAAAGGAAAGTGGTATTTCCTTGAGGCTGAGTTCAGCTTATGGTAGTCTATACATATTCTCCATCCGGTAGTAACACGGGTATGGATCAATTTATTATTCTCATTCGCAACTACAGTAATCCCAGACTTCTTTGGGACAACCTGGACAGGAATGACCCATTTACTATCAGAGATGGGGTATATGATACCCACATCTAATAACTTGAGCACCTCAGTGCAGACAACTTCCTTCATATTAGGATTCAAACGTCTCTGCATTTCTCTTGAAGTTTTGGCACCTTCTTCTAGGTAGATGTGGTGCATACAATCAGCAGGACTAATTCCTTTCAAATCTGCTATAGTCCATCCTATTGCAGTCTTGTACTCTCGGAAAACACTAACTAGTCTACTTTCCTGATCGGGCTCAGAGGAAATTATGGCAGGAAGAGTATTTTTATTACCAAGAAATACATATTTCAGTGTATTTGGTAGCGGCTTTAATTCAAGTCTATCTCCTACCCGTTTCCAACGACGCATACACAAGAAAGAATACTATTGTTCAGCAAGAAAATCGTGCACATGCAAATGCAGGGTTTACTAAATTTGAGTCTGGTGATGGGAGGGGTTTATCTATGGTCGGCAGAATAGGTTTTGGTTTACGCTGCCATTTTCCATAATTCATTACTGGCGCAGAGTCTAACAACGCATTAACTTCTTCAAAATGACTATCCTCATCATAGTAGGCTCCAAAGTGGGCCAAGCACGCCTCTAAAGGATCACTAACACTATTAGTGGTAAAAGTATTCTCAACTAGAGAATCAATCATGCATATAGAATCATAGTGTTCAGGGTCCGGTGGGGCTTGTAACGCCTTAAAAACGTTCACCGAGATTTTCTGATTCCCAAAGGAAAATTCTACTAGGCGGGTTTGACAATGTATAACTGCATTTGCAGTGGCTAGAAATGGACGACCTAGAATGATTGGGATATTGATATCTTGACTAGAGACAGGTTGAGTGTCTAAAATCACAAAGTCAACTGGATAGATAAAGTTTTCTACCTGAACCAAAACGTCTTCAATAATTCCACGTAGGATTTTGACTGACCTATTGGCTAACTGTAGTGTTATCCTAGTTGGTTTCATCTCACCTAGTCCAAGTTGTTCATATACCGAGAACGGTAAAAGATTCACACTAGCCCCAAGATTTAAAAGAGCATTTTCTATCTTTTGGCTACCTATGACACATGTGACAGTAGGACAACCAGGATCTTTAAATTTGACTGGGTACTTTTGTGAGATTATGGAACTAACTTGTTGGGTAAAAAATGCCTTTTTATGGACACTCGCGTCTCTCTTGACAGTGCACATCTCTTTTAGGAACTTGGCCATAGCGGGTACATGTTTAATTGCATCTAACAAGGGCAGGTTGGCCTTAACTTGCTTAAAGATGTCTAGGATTTCAACATATGTACTAGGTTTTTTCTTAGAGAGTCTCTGAGGAAATAGTGCAGGTGGTATGTACACTATCTCAGGGATATTTTCCTCACTTGGAATGTTAGCACTCTCAGGTCCATTAGGGTCTTTAGATGAAGTTTGGTCAACTTCAGTCTCCTTTTCAGCTGGACTACTATCCTTAGGTGGTTCTACCGAGTTCTATAGAGTTTTACCACTCCTAAGGGTGATAACTGCTTTGACATGTTCATTATGGTTAGAACTACCCGACCAATTAACCTGGTTAACTCTTTTCGGATTTGGAGTCGATTGGCTAGGAAATTTCCCGTTTCCCTATCATATAACCTATTTGACAGTTTACTTATCTGAGTCTCTATGTTGGCAATAGATCGGTCACTGTTTTGTTGGTTACATTGAACTTCATCGAACCTCTGTCCTAAAAGTTTAAAATTTTGGGTAGTATCGGCATTATTTCGGGCACTACCTTCAATAAAGAGTCTTAGAGTTTCCTCTAGAGATGACACTTTTTGTTCAACTGGGCTCGGTTCTTGGACTTGAGGTTGGTTCCTAGGAAATCCTGGTGGTGGGTTGCTATATGGGCTACCTTGATGGGCACCTTTAGACCACGAAAAATTTGGGTTATGTCTCCAACCAGGGTTATATGTGTTAGAGTATGGGTCAAACTTGGTTCGACCCTCATATTTAGAGTTCATACCACCATGTAGGACACTAACCTGGTCACGGGTTGTTTTACTAGGGAAGAACAGGGGGCACTGAGGTCCAGTATGACTTTGGTCACCACAAATGGTACATGGATAGGTTCTGGGCTCACTGTTACAACTCATAGTTTGGGTAGACCTTTGATTCATCTCTAAGGCCTCTAGACGCCTAAGGATATCTGACCCATTATCGACCCTATTGACCCCATGGATAGGGTTCCTAGTTATTTCGGGATCCCTCATTGAAGCCATTGATGAGTCTTTTCAGCTAACTCAATGAGCTTGTCAAAACATTCATCTGGGTCTTGATGGGTAAATTCTCCACCACTTATTGTTTCTACCTGCATTCGGGTTTCACTATCAAGGCCCTCATTTAAGATTTGGACCATGTGGGATTTATCAAAGCCATGGTGCGGGCATTGGTATAACAATTCATTAAACCTTTCTACGTAATCATGTAGGCTCTCACCTATTTTATGCTTAAAGGTTTGGATAGACTGCCTAACAGCATCAGTCTTGTGGTGTGGGTAGAACTTATTAACAAAGGCCTCTACAAGGCCATCCCATGTAGTGATTGTGTTAGAGGGAATGAAATGATACCACTCATTGGCCCTCTCTTCAAGAGAAAAAGGGAACAGACGCAACCTAAGAAAGTCTTTGGTGACATTCGGATAACTCATGGTTTCACAAATCATCTCAAAGTCTCGGATATGGGTATACGGGTTCTCATTCTCTATACCACTAAAATTACGTAGCATGGAAAATGTCCCAGGTTTAATATCAAATTTAATGGTAGTGGCCGGTAAAACAACCCCAAGTTCACGTATCACTCTAGACGGGTTCAAACGGTCCCTAAGGATTTTTACTGGGACCTCAGCATCCTTTTCATCATTTTCATTAACCATTTTGGTAAAAATAGAAGTACCACCTAAATCCGTGTAACGGGTCGGACTCAAATTAAAAAGGTCGTTTTCCACAAGTCTATCTCCTACCCGTTTCCCCGGCAGCGGCACCAAAAACTGATGTAATTTTTACAAGTGGTAAGAAAGATTCGATTCTCGGACTTTTATGAAGATTTGGTTTAAGATTAACTAAGAAAATGCTAAGAAAAACTAATTAAATTTGATTTTTGGTTTATCAAGGAGAGATGAATCTAGGGTTTTGGATTCCACTACTTCCAATATTTGTAAACTCAATAACAATTTCTTTGACAAAATACTCCTACTTTACTCAAAACAGTTTCGAACCCAATCTCATGCTTTGGAAGATATAATGCTACAAGCTCTTTTTATGACCCTCGTCGCTATTCCAAGGCCTAATTTTCCTTCGCTTATAAAAGATCGGTAGAAACTACCCAAAACAATTGTTATGAAGCATGCAAAGAATAATTTTTTTTTAATAAATTTAAAAGCACAAATATGGAGTATTTATTGTCAAAGAAAATAATTACTAAAATTCACTCATCTAAAATAGCTTCTTCCAAAACCCTATAAAAGAAATTTAGCTACTCATGGATTGAGAATTGGAGAAAATTTCATTAATCATTGTATTCAAAAAAATATAAATATGCTTACCATGATTTCCAATCGCTAAAGGCATTTAGCCACGAAGCTATTACAATAGCTAAGTTGTGAAAGATCTACTGCAACCAAAATGGATACGATACACTGGTTATGTGGTTGATTAACGGCAGACTTTGCGACTGTTTCGGACAGGCTATGTTCTTCGTATTCTTGAGTTTCGCAGCAGCAGAAGAATTTCAGAAACTCTCAAAATATTCGATCCTCGCTCTCTATTTCTTCTCAGGCTCTCCGTCCAACCCTCGATGAGTCTAGCCAATCCTTTATATATTTTATAGGGTCGAGAATAACTCCAAAAAACTTCCAAAATCTCCATTTTTCTTTGCAACCAAGTTACGGAATTTTCTTCATGCACCTGCTGAATTTAATCCGAACTATCCTTTCCTATGACAAAATAGAATCCTAGAGAATATATTCTTCTCCCTTTATCCACGTCACTTCCTTGTTTATTCAAGATCTTTACTCCATATCCGTAACTTCCATGTTTTCGATAATCATCGAGTATACAAAGATTTGTTTTCCCTTTTAAGGTCCCAAACACGTCATTCAATACCTGTGTATGGTAATAAGATTATCCTATATATGTCCCTTGAAAATCTCCCAAACTTTCAAAACTCGAACCAACAGAGACCCGCGGATACTTCTTCCCCTGTTTACTCCAATCCGACGTTGTAGCCCAATCCAATCGATTCCAACACACGTACCATCCCTGTTAAGTCGTAACAGGATAACTGTAAACCATTTGACCGGTTGAATCTTAGTGCAAAGCTCCAAATCTTCTTAACAGAACCCCGAGTGTACTACCGACTCTGTTTTCATATCCGGTGATTATCCATCCCAACTGGATTGAAGAAATCACCCATATCCCCCCTGTTTAACCTTAAAAGGCCCAATGAAACTAAATCCAGCGATTGAATCTCATTAACTCTCGGCCAAAATTCGAACCCTAAATTTGTTCTTCCGTGAAACAACTTTCCCGTCAAAACTGAAATTCAAATGTAGAAGATGACTCCCCCTTAACCATTTCCGATGTCCCTTTAGCAATTTGGGGTACATTTAGCAATTCCTGGGGTGAGAATAACAATTTTTTGGGTACAAAGATACATTTTGGGCTGTAAATAGCAAAAACTCCTCTGGGTGTCTTTAACACATTTCTCCGGAGTTTCAAACACCACTTTTCCAATTCTTCCACCAACAGCAGCCGTCTCTTACCTCTCAAATCCACTTATTCTCTTCAATTTCTCTTCATCGCTAAAGCTTCCATGCTTTTCAGACATAACTTGCATCACTAAGGCCGACATGCTTTTTAGATAGAGATGAAGAAATAAAAGCAAATGATGAGAAATAATTCCCCTATAACAGCAGTTGCACATGAAATGACACTTTAGCTCTTTTAAGCGACGTTTCTTCTTCTTTTGCTCCAAAGTACCTAAAACTCAAAATTAAACATAAGATATATAATTTATAAGAAAACTTAGCAAAGAAAGCATAAACAATAGATAAATATCAAGGTGTTTTAGACACCTATCAAGACGGTCAAGTCTAAAAAGAAGGAATGCATTTAATGAAGGATCAGAAGAGGCGTGGGCGAATCTACATCGTATCAGAAGGCTCGGACGATCTATACTATAGCCTAAGGATGATGCAGCACGAGGAGGAGAAACACGATGATGCACGAAGCGAGATAACTCGGAAGGAGAACCGAGAAGGGCATCGCGAGGGATAGTATAGAGATCGTCCGAAGTAATGAGAAGATGTACGATGGCTCCATCAACTCGGCGAGATCAGGCCATACCTTCACGAGTCTAACTTTCCTATAAATACCAATCCATGTAGAAGGAAATGGATATATAATGTTAAATGGTCTTTCTACAGAGAATTCGAGAGAGAGACTTAGAGAAAGAGAGAATGAGAAATCTAAATGATATTTGTAACTCTTTCAAGGGTAAGACCTTAATCGATAAAGAATACAACTTCTTTCCCGTGGATGGAGGTCTTCATGGACGAACCACGTTATATGCTTGTGTCAATCTTTACTTTCATGTTTTTTACATCTTGTTCATCTTTGAATCTTGAATGTTAGTAGTTTTATAGCCTTTAGATCTACTTGGATGTAGCCATCAGAAAACATGCAGTTACATTTTGGCGCTAGAAACAGGGAGGTATGAAGATTCAATCTACCTCCCTAGTAATAGCTTTATAGTTTTTTCAAAACCTCACGAAGAGAAGTGGTTTTCATATCATAGTGTAGAATTCTGCGAAACTCATGAGTAGATCTCGGACAGAACACGATCTATGCGATCAGTGAAGTCCTGAAGAGCCTCAGAAACACCAGATCTACACCTTTTTCATCGATTTTTCTTAAGATTTTTGTTCTTTTAAGATTTCCTATACTTTTCTTAAGATGCTCATGAAAGTTGAACATCGGAGTCAAAATGGAGCCTAAACCACTCCTAAACAGTACTCAGGCGATCTCCTTCGTGAAAGAGATGGGAAAAAGTTTAAGTCAGTAAACTTCATAGAGAGAAAATTATTCTATGAAAGTTGAAAAGACGGATTATTCATGATGTTCTTCATCTTTTAAGAAACTCAAGATAACCCACAATCTTCTTCTTAGAAACCTAACTCTAAGTCAAGGGGAAAGGTTAGTGAGTACATAATCAATCATCAAACTCAAGGTTTGTTCAAACCAAAAAGTTCAAAGATGTTGAGAAATATTTCCTAAAATAGGAAAACGTGCTCAATCGTCATAACTTGGTTTTTCCCCATTAAAGGTATGACGTGTGAGAGGAGGTATTTTACTCGAAAAGAGAGACAAACATAACACCTTTTTCATCACTAAAACTTTATGCAAGTAGGGAATGTTTTGACATCATCGCATGTCTCCAAAATTTACTGAAAAGTTTGAGCTATGACTTAGTAATTGAACATGACCTGCAAATTTAGGGTCCCGCTTTTCTAAAAGAAAAGACAAATTAAGCATTATTGCATATATGGCAGGTAAGGCGATGGTGACGAGATGATCCACTCGCATGAGCCAAGGTGAAACTGGCGGAGCCCATCCCGAAGGACTAGACGAAATGGAGCTAGGAGAGACTATGCACAACGGTGTGCTCCCAGGAGAGGGATAACCCGATAGCCAACATCGGAAAGGGTTAACAGACAACTCTAGCTCTGACGAGGAGGGAAACCCCTTCGAAAGACAGGGTGATATCCACCTAACTCAACCAGGAGGGTTGAATCATTTTCCAAGGAAAATGGTAAAAAATTAATGGGGCAAAGAAGGATGATCCTTCTAACCTCGGTGACACCACTGCAACTATTGCAGCCATCGTGAAAGCGCAAAAGGCGCAGGAAGAAAGAATGAAAAAGTTAGAAAGACGTAACAGAAGGCTGGAACGGAAAAACCGTAAGCTAAAACGCAAGGCGAAGAAAAAAATGCCACTCACTATCATAGAGGAGATCCCCGAGGAGGAAAATCCTTTCAAGAACTTACAAGACGATAAGAGAGTCCATATCCCTGACACCTCGAACGAGGAGATAGTGGATCGTTTTCTTAAGGGAAGTAGAGGAGTTATAAACAAGGAGAACAGTCCGTCCGAGGGGTTGTCCGATGTCGATCCCAAGCATAGAAGAGAAAAGAATAAAGAATACGAAACTAAAACCAACTGCGCGGCCGAGAACCCCGCAGCCGTAAACCCCAAGCGAGGGGATACTTCAAAGTCGACTCTTTCTAATATAGTGTCGTATGTCGAACAATCGGACGAGAACTCAGGGTGATCAAGGTATCGCCACCCATAAGCTTCTTTCTCGCCCGAAAGAGCGCAAGGGCGAAGGAAGAAGGCCGAAATAAGGCACATTGACGATCAATTACAAGTCTAACTCTGCCAACTCAAAGCAATGTGCAGAGAGGCTACAGGAAGACAAGGAGGCCAAAAGTTGGCGGAAGTAATGCAAGAGGCTGGGCAATCTCCCCTATCGGAGATTCTATTAGCCCAACCATTTCCAAGGAAATGCTCACTCCCAACGTTCGCAAAACCCTTCAGCGGGACCGGCAATACGATCGAACATCTGAGGTCTTACCGCATGACCTTGACACAATTTAGTCACTACGACGTTGTGATGTGTAAGTTTTTTCCAGCGAGTCTAAAAGACGAGGCCCTCATGTGGTTCAATAACTTGCCCAAATAATCGGTTAAGTTATTCGCCCATCTGTCCGAGCTGTTTCTAGAAGCGTACATGCGTAACAGCTGAGTCAAACCAGAAATCGACATGTTATTCCAATTAGCTCGAGGACCAAATGAGTCATTCCGCTCTATTGTAACTCGCTGGAGAAAGTTATGTGACGAGATCGGAAGAGTCCCAGAGGCCTATGCAATCTTGGGCTTCAAAAACAGTCTAAGGAAAACATACCCCATATTCGTCCGCATGTATGAAACCATGCCGCCATGTCTAGGGAAATTGTGAGAAATTCAGGAGGACTACATAGCCCTCGAAGAACTCCAAGACGGGACCTACGACAAGTTGGTCAGAGGAAACAGTAGAGGAGCTAATGTGGTAGAGCCACAGAATCCTCAGACACAAGCCCGGGGAGCAGGGCGACCCAATAACGGGACCGCACAGTTCGATAAACATCGAAGTGGAGGATGGAAAGGGCGAGACCAAGCCCAGCAAAAGAAGGGAAAATTTGTAGATCCAGTCTATACGAAGCTAAACACCCCAATATCCGAGATCTTCAAGAAGATCGACGGTAAGTGAAAGATCACCTACCCGTGGAACATAGGACAACAGCCCGAGCGCGCTAAGAACAGGACAGATTTATGTGAATTCCACCAGTTCTATAGCCATACAACAGACTCGTGCAGAGATATGAAGAAAATGGTGCAAGACATGATTGATGACGGTAAACTCCAGGAGTACATCGCGTAACCAGCGACCCAAACAGTGGAAGGGCCACCCGTACATCGCGTGGAAATTCTACGCGAGGCACGGTACTTGGGATGAAATACGATATTGCACTCAGTTATCACTTCTCCCACACCCGAAGGAAACATTACGGGACGAATTCACAAGCGAAACTTTGAAGGTAACGAAGTCTTCAGTGTAGCAAAGGGACCTCCCATGGAGGAGTGGATGAAAATTCCTATCAATTTTTCAGCCTCTGAGGCACCTGACGGAGGATGGAACCATAACGATCCATTAGTGGTCACAATGGCCATCGCGCTCCATGGGCACGAAGACGAGGGAGAAAATCCAAAGGCACTACCATGGGCGATGCCTAAAATACTGATCGATGGAGGAAGTTCGGTCGAAATCCTATTTTACGAGACATTCAAACAAATGGGTCTAAGGGACGAGTGCCTAATATAATCTATATATAACATATTTGGCTTCAATGGCTCGTCCACCCGCCCGAGAGGCGAGGTAACCCTACAGATCCGTGTAGGAAAATCCTAACCTTGACTACATTCTGTGTAGCTGATGTACTATCACCCTACACCGCCATTGTTGGGAAATCCTAGGTCCATGGGATTAAAGGAGTTGCATCAACCTATCACCAAAGACTAAGGTTTCAAACACCCGATGGGATCACATAGATCATTGGAGACTCGGGCGAAGCAAAGTATTGTTACAATATGGACGTACAAAATGGCGAGAATAGAGTTAATTCCCACAAAAGGAAGAAGAAAAGGGCTAAGAATGCCAAAAACCAGGGAGAAATCGATGCTTACATAGCAGAAGCAAATGAAGCAAGGCGCTCTTACAATGTACCAGCCTCGGACAATGTGCCAATCTCGGACTCACCCATGGAGCCCTTATAGCAATTACAGAACCTCTCCGAAGTTGTGGAGATTAAGTCAAACTTCTCGGCCTCGGAACCTACGAAGGAGGTAAATATCAGAACACCCGAAAACCCGGGTATGGTTAAGATAGGAACTCTCCTCGACAGACAGGAAGAATAAAAACTGGTATGAGTATTAAAAGAATATTCTGATGTTTTTGCATGGAGCATGGAAGACATGCCTTGGATATACCTAGAGGTCTGTTGCCATCACTTGAAAATTAACCCAAAGCATAAGCCTATGAGGCAAAAGATGCGAAAGGTGGCACCAGAGTATCATGAAGCAATTCAAAACGAATTGAAGAAGATGGAGGCATCAGGAGTCATCCGAGAAGTGCAATATCCGATATGGATATCTAACATGGTAATAGTCCCAAAGAAAAATGGAGGAGTGCGAATCTGTATCGATTTCAGTGATCTTAATAAGGCCTTCCCGAAGGACAGCTTTCCACTCCCCAATATCGATCTTATTGTAGAAGCAACGTCTGGATACGGATTGTTATCCCTAATGGATGGATATTCGGGTTATAATCAAATCCCGCTCTCCGAGGAAAACCAAGAGCATACTGCCTTCTTCACTCCCCGAGGTCTATATTGTTATACTAAGATGCCATTCGGACTAAAAATCACCGGCACGACTTATCAGAGAATGGTAGAAAAAATGTTTGACAGTTGGATACACAAAACCCTAGAGGTATATGTGGATAATATGCTCGTCAAAAGCAAACTCTCACAAGACCATGCTAACGATCTCAAAGAAATTTTCGAACAAATGAGGAAACTCAACATAAAAATCAACCCGGCAAAATTTGCTTTTGGGGTAACCTCAGGAAAATTATTGGGATACTTGGTCACTAAACGAGGCATCGAGGTCGACCCGGCCAAGGTGCAAGACATACTAAAGATGCCCTCGCCTGCAACGGTTAAAGACGTGCAGAGATTAAATGGTTGGCTAGCAACCCTGGGAAGGTTTATAGCTAGATAGTTCGAAAAATGTAAAGATTTCTTCAACACTCTGAAAAAGGGCGAAAAATTCGTCGAATGCGAAGAAGCCTTCTAGAAGATCAAAGAGCACCTGGCTACCTTACCAATCTTACAGAAGCCCGACCCAGGCGAAGACCTCTACATCTACCTATCGGCGACTAACACTTCGATCAGTGCGGTGCTAACTCGCATAGACAAAGAAGTGGAGAAACTTATTTACTTCATAAGTAAGACTCTGACATCTGCATAGAAGAACTACTCTAAAATCGAGAAAATCGTACTGTTTTTGGTCTATGCGACAAAAAAGTTGCGAACATATTTTCATGCACACACTGTGACTGTCATTACAAAAGCTCCAATAAAGTCTGTTCTAGACCATGTTGATAGACGCATTTATGTGTCGATTTTGATCTCAATTATATGTATTGATATTGCTTGATTTTGTATTTATTATGACTTTTTATGTCTTTGTAGGTGTTTTTGGAGAAATAAGCCTTTGCGGCGAAATTGACTCGAAAAGTGGTTTTTGCGCTCGAGGGAGAAAATTACTAAAGGCACCCCTCAATTGGATAAGGGCACCTAGTTGATAACGGGTAACACTTGCTATTCGCACCCCTAGTCCGGATAAGGGGCATCCATCGTCTTCCCCATTTGAATTAGTTTTAACGGGAAAAGTTCTCGACCACGTGCGTGATTTTCTGGACATGTTTTGAACGAGATTTACTCCAATTTTATGGCTCGTCTGGACTGGTTAGGGCTTGTTTTATTGAAACAAAGTTGGTAAGTGAATGTTTGACGTAAAAAAGAGCAAGTTTCCTTATTAAATTCAACAATGCAGGAACCGAGAGCAGTAAGAAGATATCGGGATTTTTGGGAATTCCTGGAAGACTTAGGAGAGGATTTAACACGTCGAATTGAATGCATGGGGTCTTTATAGGGTCTAGATGGAGTTTGGAGAGGTTGGATAGATCACAGAAGCCGCGTAGGAAAGTTTTCAACTAAGTCACGATAAAACAGGGGCTAAAGGAAGTTACGGCATGTTTTGGGTTTATATTTGGAAGTTGCGTGTTGGAATGGAAGGAGAGGATATATTTATATTATGCTGGATTTTTTAGTATTTGTATTGATCCAGAAGACGCCTAGAGCAGAGAATAAAAAGGAAATACCGAGACTTTGGGAGAAAGAAAAAGGAGAGAATGTTGCGGGATTTCTTGGCCCTGTGGAATATATAAGAGGTGTTAGGAGTCATAATAAGGGTGTCGAGAGTCTTGGGGAGTTAGGGTACGGATCATAGGTGATTTGAAAGGTGAAAGTGCTAAGAAATCAGAGCTGCAGACGAGTTCTACACCAGCAGGAAGGAAGAAGAAGATAGAAAAATCGTCACCTTTTCTTTCAAATCTGTAACAGTTCTGCAACAATTATTCCGGTTACGCTTTCCTCTGTAACAGTGGGTTCTGTGACAGTATATTCTGTAACAATTATATATGTTACAAATTCGCTGTAATATTATTTTTCTTCACTAAAATACCTATTCAGCCATGAGTTATTATTTTGAATGTGTTTTTGATATGAGGAGCTAAACCCCAACACTGGGATGACGGAGGAAGCCATTCTTTGCGCATGTGGTAATTCTATTTAATTCTTTTATGACTATTTGCACTATTATAAATTGGTTGTGATTTTGTTTGATGTCGCATGCTTAGTCTAAGAACTTTTGATGCGCCATGCTTGTGATTTGCATCTAATGCTTTATAAAATCTACTTTTGGCAAAGAATAGAGTCAATATTTATTATTTTATGAGCTAGAATTGTATGGAATTAATAGTCGAATCACATGATTATAAGAATTGGTGGAATCCTGAGTCTCAGTATCTCTCGTTATCGTGACAAATTTGTGTATATATTTTCTTTGTTTCTAGTGTTTTATTAAATCAAACCTTTACAAGCCCGAGTTGAACAAACTTTTGCTACCACTTTCTACAAAAACATAAAAATTCATCAATTTTTAGCGCCGCCGACGCGGACTTGTATTTAGAGGGGCCGAGACGATATCCTAATCGTCGTCCTTCCCTGCAAACATTTTATATTTAATTTTAACCCTTCCTTAGGGTTTAAAAATAATAATGTCCAAAATAATGTCCCAAAAATAAAGTTCAAAGTCCAAAAATAAAAGATTACAACAATAAATCCCTAATTACAGTTTCTAAAAATAAAAAGAAATAAAATCTAAAATAAAATAAAATAACTATATACAAAAATCTTCTTCTTCACTCCTTTGGACTCCTCTTTTCTTTCCTTCTTTGGCGATGCTTTCCTCTTATAACACTTTTTCTTTCCTTTTAGCTTCGCTCCAAATCTGAAAAAGAATCGAAAAATACCAAACGCGTAAAGAAGAACAAAAATAATAAAAACAAATAAATAAATAAAACCTAAAAACAAATCTAAAAACAAGTCCCCGGCAACGGCCCCAAAAATTGATGTAATTTTAAAGTGGTAAGTAAGGTTGTCGTTCACTCGGACTTGTGAAGAATAATTTTAGACTTAATTTAGAAAACTAGAAAAATAAAAATAATGTTTTGGTCAAGATTATAAAAAGCACTGAGACTAAGGATTCCACCAAATTCCATTCATGTGATTCAAATAATAATTCCAATCAATTATAGCTCAAATATTAAAAATATGGACTCTTATTCTTTGCCAAAAGTAGATTTTTGAAAAACAATGACTGTAAATCAAAAGCATGATGCATCAAAAATACATTGACCAAGCATACATCATCAAACGAAATCACACTTATTCAATAAAAATCATAAATCAATTAAAAATCAATGCAAATAGTCATAAAAGAATTATTAGAATTACCACATGCGTGAAATAGGGCTTCCTCCGTCATCCCAGTATTGGGGTTTAGCTCTTCATGGTTAAAACACACTCAAAAGAATAAATCATGGCTCAAAAGGTGTTTTTATTGAAGGAGAATAATAATACAGCGAATCTGCAACGCTTTATAGTCGTTATAGAAGTCACCGTTACAATTGAAGTGCTGTTTATAAATGATAACTGTGTTCTGCTGTTGAAAAACAATACTTCTTTGCGACTGTTCTATGTGGGTCAATGTTCTTCGTGTTCTTCGGCAGCAGCAGCAGAACCCGGTTTCCTGCACCTTTGATTTCTCGGCTCTGTCGTGTTCTAAACTTTCCCTAACTTTCGACACCCCTTCTATATGACCCAACCAATCTATTTATATCAAAAAGAGCAATTAAATCTCTCCAAAATCTTCTAAAATCTCTTCCTTTCTATTTACGGCAAAGTTGCGGCAATTTCTTGTGTTAGAATTTATACGCGTTTCTGAGCTTTCCTTTTGATTCTAAACTCTTCCTTAGATATATACCAATCTTTGGGAAGGTTTATAGCACTTTAATCTCTCTAAAATTTCCTAAAACAGATCACACACATGACTTTCCATATTTTGCTGTTGAGATAAAAATCCGTCGATTGAGCCCAGTTTAATTGATTTCAACACCCATATTAGATTCCTAGACCCATAAGGAGTCTATCCTATGAAAATCAGAGGTTTAGTCGACCTCAAACTCTTCCAAATCACTACCACCAAAACTGCCAGAAACATGTTTTCTGCTTTTGTTTTGGTTTCCCGTCAAAAACAGAATTTGAACGTGAATGGGAAAGGTTACCCCTTATCCAGTGGTCGCCCCTTATCCGTTGCTGGAGTCCGCATAACACTCGTCCCTTGGGTTGCATTTATCAACTTTTCGAGCCAATTTCGCCGCAAAAGCTTATTTCTCCAAAAACACCTACAAAGAGATAAAATACCAAAATAAGTACAAAAATGGGTACTAACAATATACACAATAGAGATGAAAATAGACACATAAATGCGTCTATCAAATGTATGATGGAAAATATTGAATGGTGCTGGCAACAATTTTGATTGCTTTATTTATTGTTGAATTGTTTTTTGTAGTGGATTGACTAGCTACCTCAAACTACACAGAGCTTGCTCGATAGTATCAGAAGTACAAGGATCAAGGTTTGTGTTTCGATTTTTAAATGCGAGTACCTTTGGTTTATTTCGTCTGAAACTTATACAAGTAATTCACTGGACTTGGCTGATAGACTAGCTTTGGCAATTGATATCATGAGATATATTGACATATTTAAACTGAACCAAGAATGTTGTTCATGTGAAACCAATCCATTGAATCCACAGTTTGATTTGCGGTTTTGGATGATAGCCATAAGAAGTTTGAATCATGTTCTTTTATTGTTTGTTCGACTTGTTTCATTTCATCGATGACTTCTGTGAGGTTTCTGTTATTATAATTGTCTTCCATTTAGAATGTGGTATATTGGTATGATTTTGGTGTAGGTTGCGAGAGGTTTCAAATTCAATTTAGTTATCTGTGAATGCCATGTTGAGTACTTGAATTCCAAATTGTTTTGTTTTAAACAATGCATGTATTAGTATTAAAGAGCATGTTGCTAAGATTGGCTTCTGAGCTTTAATTATTTTAAATGTCCTTTGGAAAGTGATTTTTAGGCTCTGTTGTAGTTGTTTCATTTCGATATGTATTTTATTGTTTGTTAAAAGCGGTGATGAGCAGCTAACATGTAAGAAGATCGCATGTAGTAAGTGGGTTCTTCTATGAAATTCTTTTGCGCTTGGATTCTGAGATTTTTGTTGTTTTGCATGTGACTGTATGGTAACTTAGGATTGCAAGTTCATGATAAATGGCATATGCCATATGCATGTGTCACTGAAAGTTACACAAGTCAAATGCATGTGTATCTCCTGATTACGCATGCTATATGCATGTGTAACTCTCAGTTACACAAGTCAGCTGGTGTGTAACTAAATCTGAAGTTTCTGCATGAATATGATTTTTCAGTGTTTGTAGAGTTCAATGAAAATTGTATTTCGCTTTGATTGTTTGATTGTTTTTGTATTGTTATTGATTTTGATTCTGAATTGCAGAGTGTTTCTGGTTGTGGTATTGGAGCTGGAGGTAGTGCAAGTGGTGGAGAAATAAGTGGAGGTGTCATTTTAAGTGGCGGTGGTGGAATTGCAGAGTGTTGTAACTACTCTATTGATTTTGTGATTCTAGGAGGTGGTGGTAATTATAGTAAGTTATATTTCTTCTAATTGTTTTCTGATTGTTGTTCTATATTATATCATAGTGAATAGACATTTCCTTTAAGATAATAAAAAGTGATTTCGTGTAGGTAGTCTAGGTATTTGAGATTGTCAGATGAAATCACTTTTGAAACTCTTGTTGTACAAATGTTGCAGATATGCAAGCATTTTGGTATCGAGGAAGGAAAGAATGGATGGGAACAGTTGATTATAGGATGTGGTAGGTCATTTCTAGGATTATGTTTTTCATATCAAGTGTTTTAACTCATGTATTATTATCAATAACAACTGATTATTATAATTGGTAGACGAAGAAATTATTGTAAAAAAATATTAAGGCTAATACATATAACTTTTGTGTGTTTCTTTTGTTGTGCAACTGTTATGGTATGTGTAATTGTGGACTACACATGACATATGCATGTGTAACTCATCATTACACATGCATATAACTAATGAGTACACATCAATATGCATGTGTAACTTTTAATTACACATGCCATACGCATGTGTAACTTCTGCGTACACATGTGTAATATTGAGTACACATCTATATACAAGTGTAACTTTGCATTACACATGTAATATGAATGTGTAACTTCTGGATACACATGCCATATGCATGTGTAACTTCTGCGTACACATCCATATGTTGGTGGTGGTCGGCGGTGGTGGCGGGTGGTCGGAGGTGGTTGGCGGTTGTGGCTGGTGGTGGTCGGAGGTGGCTGGCGGTGGTGGTTTGACGGTGGTGGTCGGAAGTGGTTTGACGGTGGTGGTGGTTGGAGGTGGCTGGCGGTGGTGGTAGGAGGTGGTTTGACGTTGGTGGTCGGAGGTGGTTGGAACATCATCACACTATATGTTAATAACTTTGGTACTAAATTTAAATTTTATTTAATTATGGGTTTGAAAATATGCATAAGGGTATCAACGTCTTTTAATATTTCGAGACCTAGATTTAAACTTCTTTTAATTAAGGGCTTGATATTATGGGTAACCCATGGGTCGGGCCTTATCCTAAATTTCCCTTGCTGAAATACACCTTCCATCCAAAAATCTGTTAAGGCCCACCATCTCGATTTAGTCCATATCTAACCGTACATCTATTGAAGCTGGTCAACTATTAAGGCTCATTTGTAAAATTACTGATGTGTCCTTCATATTAGAACAAATGGATTGAAAAAATTGAGTTTTCATTTCTTCATCTATTTTTTGTCCATCTCTCTAAATTGTGAATAATGAAGAATTAAAGATTTAATTAAGAAGAAGAATCGAAGAAGAATTGAAGACATCACGAAGACAATGATGAAGAATTGAAGTTCATGTATGAATCTAAGAAGAATTCTTTCATCTTGTTCTTCAGTTTGGGAACTGTTCTAGAGGTAATCATCGTTTTCATTCAACTGATTAAAGTGAATCATATCAATTGTGGCGTGCGTTACCATATTTAATGCATCTTTGATTAAAATTTCTTGCTAGAATACCTTCTGGAATTGAAATTGAGGTTTAAAGTGAAATTTAGGCTCTTTTTTGTGTGTACCAATTAGGGTTATTTTTCTGTGTTTGGATGTTTATATTTTGACTCATATGAAATTAAAGCATGGTTTTGCCGTAATTTATGTCAATTCGGGATTATCATTTTGAATTGAATCAATTGACTTATTCTGGTTAGTAATTGTGAAGTTAAGGTCCCACATGCTAAAATTTATGGGTTTTCCCAAATATGCTTTTAATGTCAAAAGTTCAAATTAATGAATGAATGTTTTTTTCTTCAAATCTTTTCTTAATGAATTTGATTGAATTAATTAGTATTTTGTTGTTGAAATTTGCAAGAGTAATCGATCATGTCGAAACTTGGGTTTAATTTGGTTTTTATTCGGTGATTTTACAAATTTTGATCATGATTCTTATTTTGATTTATTAATTAGTGTCTATATCTTCCAATTTGATTTCAAATTTCATTTACTGGAACAATATTTAGAGGTAACTTGTAAACTAGGTAGATTTGCAATTGGCACCAAATCTAAATATGGGCTATACTTGATCAACCTCAAACCTGATATTGGGGTCTCTCATGCTTAACATACTAAAGTTGCTAAAGAAAGGGAGGATAAATGCTTGGTGATTAGAAATGATGCACCGATTATGGCCATGAATGGAAGATGCAGACAGTTTATACTCATAAAAATGTACCATAGCAGTGGCTGATAAAGGCTCGGTGACTCAAAATAATCAGGGATATTTTAGACATTTGAAATCCTAGTCAATTGGAGCCGAGTCGGATACTTAACAATAGTTAAGCGTTTTACTGAAAAAACGGGATGGAAAAGTGAAACTGGGTGTATTTTAGCAATTATGAAAAAAATGGGTGTATTTTTGTAATTGTTAATCCCACCATTTTGATGCATGTAACATTGAATTGATTTTGGAGTGTCACCAATCTGTTACTCGTGCTATAAACCAGTTATACATTCCATTAAATCTTTAGAATGCATTTCTAATATGCATGCCAACAGTCCAAACAATAAGTGCAAACTATAACTTATATGCCCAGTTTCAACTCACTTTTGCCTTTCTGAAATGCATGCCGAGAATTAGCAAGAAAATTGATTAAAAATATATTGTAGACGTGTACTCACTTTTGAAGTTTGTAAATCATCCAGAAGTTGAATTTGCTAATATTTACTGTCTTATTCTTTTGGGATAATATACGATCATGTATATTATATTTCCTTAGGCATGTATATTCTGTTACTTTGTCATATCCTCTGTAATATCATGTTTCCTTTTATTTCTCATGTGTATAAGAACAGATTGTATTGTACCTCTTTTGGTATCAATAACATAACCTTAAATCCAGAATATACAACTGTTACGGCATCAGAACCTGACAAGATCTGGGAACCCTCTACCGCTGCAACATAGCCTTAAGGTAACAAGCATCTTCAACCTCTCTTCTCTTCAACATGTAGCGCGAAGATTACCAACCTATTACGGTAAGATTCGATGGATCCAACTATAATAATTGATATTTTCTTATGAGGAGTTTTCACAAAGGATAAGGTATGTAGAATACATTGATGGTAAATCCAAAACCTCAATGCAGCTGGTACTATTAGTAAAGACAATGAAGTTGCAGGAGAAAGCATCGAAGACTGGGAAATTAATAATCACAAGATATTCACATGGATTAATGACACAAAGATTACTTCCATAAGCATGCAACTCACCGGTTTTGAAACTGCCAAAGAAGCATGGGATTTTCTTTTTAAAAAGGTACAATAAAATTAACTTTGCTCAAGGTTACAAACTTGACCAAGATATCTAATCTATAAACAACAACATGATTGGTTAATCTCTGACTTTCATTCTGAGATGTCAGTCGTATGGAATCAGTTAGCGCTGATGGAGCCTAATTGGACAGTTGATATAGATTTATGGCAGAAATACAGAGAATAATCACAACTAGTTCAACTATTAAACGCGTTAAGAGATGATTTTGAATAAGTTAGGGCATCCATTCTTCATCGATCACCTCCTCCAACCATAAAAACTGCACTCTTTGAACTCATTACTAAAGAAACTCAAAAATGAATCAAGCCGGATGTTCCTGCTGTACTTGCAGTACCTTCACATGCAAACTTCAACAGTCATTTCAATTCTTAGAGAAATTATCATAACATATCACAAGTCTAGTGTTATATTTGCAAGAAACCAGGGAACTTAGCCAAGAAATGCAATTTATCATCAAATACAACAACACAAGATATGTCTCAAGGTTCAACTTCTTAATTTCAAACCTATCAAGGCTCAACTTCTCAAGTTCAATGCAATTACTATAAGGAATCTGGACATACTGTAGGAAATTTTCTCTCATATCTGGATATGAGAGAAAAAAGGAGATCAAATGTTGTTGCATCAACATACACTTCTGCACCACCCATTCTGGCAAAACCTGCATTTGACAAAGTCGTGAACCATTAACACTCTCACCAAATAATCTAGTTGATATTCAAGAGATCGATGCTCAAACAAGCTCTCTCAATTAGTAATAATCCCTCAGCAGCTTTTACTTTTTCAGTTCCTACAAGTACCTTTTCAACTAGTTGGTTTCTTGATTCAGGTGTTTCAAATCATATGACCTTCAATTCAACTTTGTTTTAGAATAAACGTCCTATTGAGATACCTAATGTCCATACTGCAGATGGATCAGAATTAGCTTCTAGTCATATTGCTCAGGTTAAGGTCTCATCAGATAACATACATGTATCTAATGTGCTCCTTGTTCTAAAGATTAAAATGAACCTTATATCAATTGGGCAACTATGTAATCAAGGTCTTAACATTTTCTTCTTCTCTTTTGGTTGTGTGATACAAGATCCCAGGATAGGGAAGCTTGTCGGGATAGGCCATAGAGTTCGTCGTCTATACCTCCTTGAAACACTCAATGTTCCTCAACAATCAAAGAATAAATCCGTTGCTGCTTCTGCACCAATTTTACCTTCAACCATCTCTCCATTTATGTCTAGGCAATTGATAGGCGTCAAAAACACCTAATTCTAGTATCGATTTCATATGCTTTTCTTATTAGTTTTCTTGTTATTTTTGTATATTATGTTTGATTTTATCTTTGATCAGGTACAGTGGCTTGCATTCGCAAAATGGCTTTGCATCGGTACACGCGGTTAAAGCTCATGTCAACAAATTGGAGACCAAGGACTGGCGGCGGAACAGGAGCTCAATGAGAATTTTAATTATCTTTGTTAAGGTTAGATAAATGCAAGGGCATGGATCAGGAATGAAGTACATGCTCCGTGGCATAGTAAATGATAGGAGCTGGGCAAGTATCATGGGCCTAATATTAACATTTGCTCATCATTTCTACACCCTGCAGAAGGAAAGTTAGTGGATTTCACCACTTGAGCAGTACACACGTGCCTGGGACATTTCAGGGGAACGAAATTAGATTTCTCTAGAAACCAAAGTCACAAGCACAGAAGGTGGTCAAGTTGTTCACCACCATTCGCAAGCAGAGAGGAGATGGGGTTTTGGTTGTCGTTATACATATTGCTGTCGACCAAGCTAGTTATCACTACCTAGTTTCGCATCTTTTAGTTGCTGATGACTGCCTAGTTTTCACCAAGGCAAGCCATCAGGAGGCCAATAATCTTATGTCTTTCATTAAAGATTTTGGCTACATTTCAGGTCAAGTAATCAATTTTCAAAAATCAGGTTGCTTTTTTAGTAAGAATGTTCATCCTGATATTTGTGTTTCTTTGATTAGATCTCTTAATGTTAAAAAGATAGGCATATATGATAAATATTTATGCATCCCTTTATTCATTGGTAGATCTAAAAATCAAGCCTTTTCCCATCTTGTTAATAACTTTTTATAGGAAAGTTCCCAACTGGAAGGGTAAGAACTTAACGCAGGCTGGTCATTCTGTCATGGTCTAAAATGTTTTGAGATCGTCTCCCATTTACCACATGAATACGTTTCTCTTACCAGATAATCTCATTCATAAAATGGATCAGAAACAACAAGACTTTTGGTGGGGGAAGAGTAACCCAGGTGGTATTTATCCCAAAAATTGGAATAATATCTGCACCCATAAATCTCAAGGAGGCCTAGGTTTAAAAAATCTAAAATATTTCAATGCTTCGTTTACTTGCTAAGACAGCTTGGCGTATGATTCATTCACCTGATGCCCTTTGGGTTCGCATTCTGAAATGCAAACATTTTAAGAATTGTCACCCACTTCATTATGTTAAACCTCAGAATTGTTCTTGGGTTTGGACTAGTATAAGCTCTGGTTTAGAAAAAATAAAAAAACATTTTATGTGGTGAGTTCGAAATGGATCCAACATTCTTGCTTTTAGGGACAACTGGATTTATCAACAGTCCAACCCTCTGTGTGTTACCAACCCTAACCCTAATTATACGGATAGTGATTTCATAAACCCCTCTATCAACTCTTGGAATCAGGAAATGATTGAGTCTTTCTTTACACCTGAAAATTCTAGCAAGATACTAAACACTAGAATTCCAATGTCTGGTTCAGATAGGTTGATTTGGCATCACACTAAGAATGATATGTTTTCAGTTAAGTCCTGTTATAGAGTTATATCTATTACATCTAGTACCAGTAATCATACCCCAGTCACTGATACTACTTATAAATCTATTTGGAGCTTGCCGATTCTGCCAAAGGTTCAATTATTTTTGTGGAAATGCTATGAGAATATATTACCTTCTAAGGTTCGAATAGGTAGACATAATCCTAATCATAATCTCATTTGCAGCATGTGTGATATCCATGAATTTGAATCTTCCGAGCATATTGTTTTACATTGCAATTTCTCTACTTCTGTGTGGAATTTGGTGCCATGGGGCATCCATGTCTTGCAGTTTGCTAACTCGTCTATCTCCATTAAGGATTGAGTGAAAGGTCTTCTGGATAGTAATCTCTCTACAGACCTAAAATATGCTATCAGTACTACAACTTGGAGTATCTGGAGAGACAGATGCATGTATGTGTTTCAAAATATGAGATTGAATAAGGAAACCACAACTAGGCAGTCAATTAAATTAGTCAATGAGATGCAGATAGCTGCTTCTGCCCCTTATAATAATGCTTCCATAAACAATGTTATCTCTAATGCCATAAGACAACCTGTCAAAAATTCTTTGCCCTCTGAATGTGTCTTAATTTTCTGTGATGCTGCTTATGACATAAACACTAATAGTGCTGGACTTGGAATTGTGACATATAATTTGGCAGGTCAATACAGTGGGTGCAAAGTTCAACCAGCAGTAACTAGGGACGCGGAGGAGGCTGAAAGCCTTGCAGTTTGGGAGGAAATCAAATGGGCCAAGAATAGAAACTTAGAGAAGATCTGCATTCTAAGTGATGCTAGTAATTGCATTTCCGATTTACATAATAAAAGCTACCAAACTAGTTGGTACAGTAGATCAATTCTAGATGACTATATTTCATTGTTAAGTGCTTTTCAATTTTTTGAATTCCAAAATATCTCAAGAAACATTAATGGGTCTGCTGATACTGCAACCAAATATTGTAAGAGGAACAGAGTGATGGGCAAATGGTTGAATAATCAACCTCACCTTATCTCTCAATCAGTTATACTCTGAATTTATTCAATGAAAAGTTCTTTTCTAGTAAAAAAAGAAGAAAAGTGTTTAGAGTGGTAGACAAAATAAGAGACGAAACATAAAGGAGACAAAGCATGAAAGAGAGGAAGATAAATCAGGTGTATTTTCTCATTAACATTTACTCTTTAAATACAAGAGAATGAGACAAGGTAGGAGTACATGTGTAGAGTAACATAGAAGAAGTGTTACATGTGTCTATCATAAGAAGAAAGTTTCCCATGCATAGTGACACATGGGGGTGGTCAACCGTACCACCAATAACATTCCTACAACATTCCCCCTTGGATTACCACCATTGTAAACTAACTGCTTTGTCAAAACCTTTCCAGAAAACATCTGTTGATGAAAAACTGGTCAAAGGAGAAACACACTTGAGCTTTTGAAATGGCGTCGCTTGTCAGGACTCTTCTCCTTTGTAGAACCGTGTCAGGAAAAATACTTCGCACAAAAACCTGAACACTTGTAAGGAGAAGAATAACTTCTACCGAAGTTGTATCTCTAGTTTTTTTGTTGTCTCATTAAAAACCTTGCCGAGTAACAAAACCCTGTGGGAAAAAGTAACCTCGGTGAAGGAAAAGAGTACAACACACTTTGATGTCATCAGTGCATCGCTAGATGCTCCCCCTGATGTCGACATCTCTCCATGATTTGCATTTATGATATTATTGTTGTCTCATTAAAAACCTTTTCGAGTAACAAAACCCAGTGGTAAAAAGTAACCTCGGTGAAGGAAAAGAGTTCAACATACCATCTGATGCCCCCCCTGATGCATGGCAATTTCTTTAGTCTAATACAGTCATGGGAGTGGATAATTCCTTTAGTCATATGGAATCATGGAAGTTCGGAAAATCTCTTTAGTCCTATACTTCTCACATGTTTTTCAAATGTGGACTTAGGTAATGACTTAGTAAATAAGTCTGTCATATTTTCATCAGATTTTACTTTACTGACTTGAATGTTTGGAAGACATTGTTGTTGCTGATTGTAAAAGAACTTCGGTGATATATGTTTCGTATTATCACCCTTAATATACCCTTGCTTCATCTGTTCGATGCAAGCTGCATTATCTTCATAAATGCAAGTTGTCTCTTCGGTGGTAGAACTCAAACCACATGTCCCTCGAATATGTGTAATGATAGACCTTAACCATATACACTCACGAACCGCCTCATGTAGGGCAATGATCTTAGAGTGGTTCGTGGAGGTAGCCACATGGGTTTGCTTGGTCGATCTCCAGGATATCGCTGTATTCCCGATAGTGAACATGTATCCAGTTTGTGATCGACCTTTGTGTGGGTCTGAGAGGTATCCAGCATCAGGAAAACCAACGAAAACATTATTTGGGGTTCCGGTGTAAGGAGTCACAATTACATTAACATCTCTTCTTTCGTCCTCGTAGGGATAAAACAAACCCAAGTCAATGGTTCCCTTTAGGTATCTAAAGATATTTTTTATACCATTCCAATGATGCTGCGTTGGCGCTGAGCTATATCTAGCTAACAAATTCACCGAGAATGAGATATCTGGTCGAGTACATTGTGCTAAGTACAATAATGCTCCTATTTCACTTAGATAGGGATATTCAACTCCCAATACATCTTTGCCATCTTCCTTTGGACGAAATGGATCTTTATGTACATCTAAAGTTCGACCAACCATGGGAGTGCTAGCAGGGTGCACTTTGTCCATATTAAATTTCCTGAGTATCTTATGGACATATGCAGTCTGGTGGATTAATATTCCACAAGATCAATGTTCTAGTTCAAGTCCTAGACACATTCGAGTTTTCCCAAGATCTTTCATCTCAAATTCGGATTTCAAATAGCTTGCGTTTTCTCTTAGTTCATCAAGAGTACCTACTATGTTCATGTCGTCGACATAGACAGCTATAATAGCAAATCCGGAACTTGTTTTCTTTATAAACACGCAGGGGCACAATTCATTATTTGTATATCCCTTCCCAATCAAATAATCACTTAGACGGGTATACCACATCCGCGCGGATTGCTTTAATCCGTAAAGTGAGCATTTCAACTGAATTGCAAACGCACTCCGTGGTTTAGAGTTACTTGATTTGGGCAATGGAAGTCCATCTGGAACTTTCATGAATATCTCTGTATCAAGATCCCCATAGAAATATGCGGTAACCACATCCATAAGTTGCATTTCAAGTCCTTTTGAAACTACTAAGCTGACTAAGTAACAGAACGTTATGACGTCCATTACAGGAGAGTACGTCTCTTCGTAATCAATCCCAGGGAGTTGTGAGAAACCTTGCGCCACAAGGCGAGCCTTATATCTCAAGACTTCGTTCTTCTCATTACGCTTTCTGACAAATACCCATTTATGTCCTACAGGCTTTACACCTGGTGGGGTTAGCACTACCGCACCAAATACCTGTCTTTTTGCCAGTGAATCTAGTTCAGCACGGATTGCATCTCTCTATTGAGTACAATCTGCTCTTTTTTGGCATTCTGCAATAGAGCGTGGTTCGATATCATCGTGCTCTATAATCTCTCGAGAAACAGTATATGCGAATATATCATCAATATGCGTGGAGGATCTTTCCATCAACATGTATCCACTTTCACAATCCATTAGATTTCTTTGTTATTTGGAATCAATTTAAACTTCGGGGCTTCCCCCAGTAATGATTCATGGACATAACTTTAATCATAGACAATCTCATGAGATGGATTATCTGTATTGATGATATATGGATCGGTTTGTTCCTTACTCGCCCTTTTCTTCCTTGGCTGAGTATCGATCGAACCAAGTGGTCTCCCCCTCTTCCTTTTGGGGGCCACGGCCTCAGCTACACTTCCACCAGGTGCAGTCTTGGTACCTATATCTATGGTACCTTTTCCCTTGTAGGGAATTTCCAACCTTGCAGGCACGTTTGCAGCTGGTATATGTGATCTCGTCACTTTAGCGATATCAGTAAATGCATCAGGCATTGAATTTGCCACATTCTGAAGATCGATAATTCTTTTCACTTCACCTTCGCATTGTGGAGTGTGGGGATCAAGATGAGACAACGTGGGAACACACCACGACAATTCCTGTCATTCCCTTTGGAAGTCCTTTTCCATACCTCCCCCTAATGATGGGAAGGTTGTCTCGTCAAAGTGACAATCCGCAAATCTAGCGGTAAAGAGATCGCTTGTCAAAGGTTCTAAGTAGCGGATAATTGTTGGGGATTCGTATCCAACATAAATACCTACTCGTCTTTGTGGGCCCATCTTAGTACACTGTGGGGGCGTAATAGGCACGTATACGGCACAACCAAATATGCGTAAATGTGAAATATCAGGCTTATATCCAGTTACCAACTAGGAAGCAGAAAATGGTTGGCTAGCAGTGGGTCTAAAGCGAATAAGTAATGCTGCATGCAATATGGCGTACCCCCAGGCAGTAATAGGCAGGTTGGAACGCATAACCAATGCCCTAGCTATCATCTGTAACCTTTTGATGGTAGCTTATGCGAGACCATTTTGAGTGTGTACATGGGGTACGGGATGCTCTACGTACATTCCATTAGACATACAAAAATCATCAAATCATTGAGATGTAAATTCTCCAGCATTATCAAGTCTGATAGACTTGATTGGATAATCAGGGTGGTGATACCTTAATCATATAATTTGTGCTAGGAGCTTTGCAAATGCAGCATTTCTTGTGGACAACAATGCAACGTGTGACCAACGGGTCGAAGCATCAACCAGAACCATAAAATAATTGAATGGTCCGCATTCTGGATGTATAGGTCCATAAATATTACCTTGTATTCTTTATAAAAATGGAATATTTTGTTTGGTATCTTTAGCATAGGATGGTCTCGATCCTGTCTTTGCCAAAGAACAAGCTTTGCAGAATGAGCGATGTGCCTTCGATAAGGACAACGAAGAAGAATGAGATGGTGGGTGCGCTTCAATTACTTTTGAAGACGAAGGTTGCGCTTCTCTTACTTTAGAAGGCATAAAATGTGCATCATTTACTTTAGAATGCACATTGTTACTCTGCATTGTAACAATATTTTGTCCCATTTTCTTTTTCATTTGAAAGAAATGATATCCGTGTGAGTTCTTCAGAACACAGATCATCATATCACGACCTGGGTGCCCTAGTCGATCGTGCCAAAGATTATATAAGTCACTGACCAATAGTTCATCCTTGGCAACCACATAGGATTCGATAATCCTAATAGTGGTGATATACAATCCACTAGAGTGACTCATTAGTTTCTCTAATATGCGCTATACAAAATCAAACCAACTTTGTATAGTTTAGACCAAGCAACTAAACCTATAGTTCACCTAGTTTCCTCAGTATCCCTGTGCCTCCAACTTGCAGTAAGTCACGCACTTGGAACAATTCCTTTGGTTCGTATTCCAAACAGTAAAGGAACAACAAATCAGTTCGGTAACAACTCTTTCCAAACAAAGTGATATGAGTTTGACAAAGGCTCTTCCGTTTAACCAATAAACTCCTTTGTCGGGTCCTTAGATCAATCTCTCAACAACTACCGAAGTAATTGTTAGATTATGCAATCAATACTATTAATCACAAAGAAGTGTATTGATGCCGATCTACTCAACTAATCAATCTAATCTATCACAAGGATAAATCGATTATAGTTGGATCCCTTTCCAGCCGAAACAAGTATTGTGCACACCAAAGATTATGAACCCAAAAAGTATTATTGTCTTCAAATCTTCTTTAATCTTCAATCAGCACCTGCACACAATCAACTCGAATCTCTTGTGATCAATCACAGACAGAATAGAATCTGTTAACGTTGGATTATCACAAGACGTCTTTAGATCTACAAACAGTCTAAAGATCCCCGTCGAAACTTCGATCTAATTTGAGTGAATCTTATATCAGAAGAGAAGATTCTCAAGCATAAACAAACTAGGTGCAATCAAAGTTCAACCACCGTTAGTGAATCAAATCAATCGAAAACTAAAATAAACTGCAATTATCTAGTTTCCCACCAACGGTACTAATAGAGCTTCTCAATTCCAAAGAAGTCTTTAAACTGAGCGGTCGTAAGAGATTTCTCCTAATTAGGTTACTTTCCTCTCCGAATAGGCGGATCCACTAGTAACAACACAACTGAGGTAGTTTTGCTGGCTCTGAGGATTAGTTTGCTAGAAATGCAAATTTCAATATTTATAGACAAGGAAGTTTGGACACCAAGGAATTTCCAAAACCGAATATTCTCAAAGATATGCAATAAACACAAAATCGGTTTTCATAACTCCTGGAAATGCACTGTCCAAATATTGACCGAAATCCCAATAGAAAAATCTATAATCAGTAAATGCACATTACTAATTATTATTTTCTAAAGATATGCATTTAATTGTTGGAGATTAAATAACATACAAAAACTAAGAAACCTTAATTAAAAGATTCTCAATTTATTTGGATCCTGGGATTCTCCTTTAGGTATTAAGGAATATCTTTGAATAATTAATGATAAGAGTTACTGCACATGTTCAAAGTATGTCGAAATCTTTACTTTTCAAGTCCTTTTTCATACTTACAGTCTTGAAAACGATTTGCCACACTTCCAAACAAGTTTAGAATTGGTTTGTCTGAATTCCAAGAACTATGTGATTGATTATCCTATCAAATCACCAATCATGGGTTTCATGGTTCTATCGAAACAAGTTCGGTTCTACCTCCATGTGAGTACTATGCATAGTCACACTAGTTACCAAAATTCGGTTGACTAGGTACTAGGATCGGTTCCCCGCAACTTATAGTAACTACCTGTATTTGGTTGCACATGTCCATAGGATCGGTTCCCCCAAAACTACAAACTTGTTGCACATGTTCATAGGATCGGTTCCCCCATCTACTAAAAACGTGTTGCACCTCTTACAAGGATCGATTCCCCTCTTGTAAATTTGTTGCACCTCTTACTAGGATCGGTTCCCCAATTGCTAGATAAAAGTTGGTATTTACAAGGCATCGATCATACCATATTGAGTGATTACTTAAGATCAGTTTCACTAATAAAAGTCATACCAATACATAAGTCAGGCCTTGTGAATAGTTTTACCAAGATACATAAACAAGTTTATGAGCGCTTATACTAAACACACATATTGGTAATTCAAAATAGATTTGCAATGAATAACAATACCAATAAGCCTAGCGATTTCCCTTTCGATTCACAAAACGAGTTTATGAACTTACTTCCTTTAAACGAATGTAAAACATTGTTTCCTAGGATGAAATCTTCACTCATACCCATACATAATCACAATAGCATTCATACGATTATGTCGATGTCTTATATACAAAGTTTAATGGTTAAGCAATAAACCTCGTATTGTATTCCTTAATACTATGTCTAACTAGAGTATCATACACAGCTTTGCAGTTATGTTTTCAATATGAACGACTTGAAAGATACGTTAGGGAATGAAACAGTTCAAGTCAAATATTACTAACCTCAAGAGGAAGGATGATGTTGTCGTTGTAGCTCCATACTTCTTCACATTCTTCGAGTCTTCATGTAATACTTGTAAGTCTTATATCCTAATACTTTCAAGCTAACCTATACAAAGTTGACTCTAGTATATAATCAAGCGACTCTTTAAATGAGTTTTGATTCACTAAAATATGACAACCAAACTTGACATACCAACACTTGGTGGGTTCAACCGTGCTATGCTCTAACAGGTTTCACTTGTACACTGATAATATCGGTTTCACTTGTACACTGATATATCACTAAAGTATTTTGTCTTTTGATTATGATTTCTTGAACTTTTAGTTCAAGAAAGTAACTCCACTAATTTTGGTAACTTCATATATGATTATGGTAGATGTAATTACTGTAAATGTGAGGTTGATGGGCTAACAGACATTGAATGCTTGGTTTCGTTGTTGATAGTATAAGGTTCTAATCAACCACCTCTTATTTTGTAAGGTTGAAGTATGTTTACTACAATTATTATTTTCTATTATGGTTATATCAATATATTTTTTTGTTTGATAAATAATATATATTAAAAAAATCCTAATGATGTATCGCCTATAAAAAACAGATATTACCATTTGTATAGGTGTATAGGACCCGACCGAAACGATACCGATACACGATATTAACTACCTTGGAAAAAGGAAAAAGATCTAATCCACACCTAGATGAGGATTTGAAAACTCCTACCCCTCGTGGTAGAATACATTTAGATTTCCGAAACCGTGGTGCCAAAAATGCTAAACATGGAGGGGGATCATCACCGGAAGTCAACCAAGAGAATGTTCGTAATGTAATCCAAGATGTCAATGAAGAAGTGATGGATACAATTGATCATGTTGTTGAAGAAGAAAAATATAATGAAGAAGAGCAAGTAGATGAGGATCAAGGCAATCAAGAGGATGAAGATGTAGAGGGTGAAGAGGAACAAGAAGAGGATGAAGATGAAGAACAAGAGGATGGAGAGGAAGAGGCATAATACCAAAAACAAGGCAAAGAAGAAGAAAAAGAGAAAGAGTCGGAAGAAGAAAGATAGAAAGAGTCCGAAGAAGAAGAAGGACAAGAGGAAGAGGATGAAGACGATGAAGAGGATGAAGAGGGTAACTCTGAAGAAGAGGAAGAGGCTTAAGAACTAGAAATTTGAGAGATTGTTCCTATTAAAGAGAAGAAGAAGCCGAAGCCGCCTGGTCCTAGATATTCACACATTCCTCTTGCTAATTTGTGTTTGTCACGCAAGAGCCCAACTTATGATACTCCAAATGACGGAGGAGAAACATTGTTCGGCTACAAACAGTCATGGGATGTGAAGATTTTCGCGACAAAGGTATTCTTAACAAATTAACAAGTTATATATATTTTTTTGGACATGTGTTTCGTTAGTTCTTTCGTTAAGTATTAATAGTGTGATGTTCTTTTTGTAGGACCATAATGATGCAGTCCATCTTATTAGTCGTCAAAAGGCAAAATCATGGGATCTTAAATATGAGTGTGACGAGTTTGTTGCGAAGGTGAAAGAATTTGTGTTATGGAAGCTCATCAGTTACGCACATGAGTAATTTGACGTTGTTAGCGCATCTGCATTTCTTGAGAGACATTATCCGGAGACAACCATCATGCATCTTCCATTTGGCGAGATGGAAATTACTCCCAATGTTTCATGAGAATCACCGGCCTACCAGTGGAAGGAAAATGTCTTCGAGAAGGATACAACCCCTTGATGCGTTATGAAGCTCTTGATGCATTGACTCTAAAGTGTCTAGGATAGGATGCAAAAAAGACCCGATGTGAGTTTAGACGTTCTGTGAAGGATCCTAAAATTGGCGATGAGTATAATCCCCATGAAGAAAATGGAGCCTTGAAGAAGATGAACAAGAAGTTCAAGTTGGTAAAGTTGAAGGAAGCATTTGAAAAGACAAAACAGAAGGTAAAGAAGGGAAAGTTGGTGATGGAACAGGAGACGCTTAAGCGCCATGTCACTGCTTATTGGTTATATCATCTATGAGCTGTTATTTTTCCCGACACTTCTGGAAATAGGGTGGATGCACATTATCTACAGCTTTTGGAGGACCTCAATGAGATCAACGAATACTCTTGGGCCACTTGGGTGGTTGCATTTCTTCAAACAGAGCTGAACAAAGGGTCGAGGATTAAGACAACTCAAATTGGAGGCTATTTAACTCTTTTTCAGGTGACCTTCTACTAATTAGCAAATTATTCCGTAAGATTTTGAGCTTCCAATTCAATTTTCATCTATGTGGTTAATATTTCCGTTTTTTCGCATAGGTTTGGATCTACGACCACTTCTCTTCTTTGGGATTGGCTAGGGAGAAGACACCTTATCCCTATGGCGATCCTACAGCAGGAAAGTGGGTGATCTTGGAGAACCAAAAGAAGTCTAAAGAAGAGCAGTTGACTTCATTGAGGGGGAAATTGGATAATCTGACGGTGGATGATGTTGTATTTCACCCATACGTCGTACCCGATGATATAGATGTAGATGAAGTTGAGGTGCGGGATTTCTCTTTGGCCTCGGGATACTATGGACCAATTTGGTATACTAACGGCTACTCAATGTATAATCCATGGAGAATACTACGACAACTTTCTTGTGTCCAAATGGTGCCCGACTTGGAGAATGAAAATTTCAATTTGATGGTTCAAGGAACAAAGAACATCGAAAACTATTTTATCCCAAAACACGAGCCAACTCCTACGGAAGGATATTGGAATGAACTTAACCAGCACTACTTACCTTTAGGTGATTGTGTACCTTTAGCCGAAGATGTAAATGCATGTGATGAAGATTATATGGAGTAGTATGAAGGTATTAGTCATCCAATTATGATAAATAGAGAACAACAAGCTCGTGCTGATAAGGCGAAGGCAAAGGAGAGGGAAGCTAAGAGAGCTCAGAAGGAGATGCCTATTTGTGGAGAAAAAGAAAAAAATTTATGGGATAATGTGGTAAGAAAATTTCTTCTCTTATAATTTTGGGTTGTTTGAAATTATTGAAGATATATTTACTTGTGTACCACTTGGGAACATACCTATTACTTTGGATTTTAAACCCAATTTCTTATTAGCTCTTAAAGTTTGATCGGACGAAGACGGCTTTGTGATGCTCATCTCTGAATCTCCTAAAGCTGACTGAGAAGTGGCAACCTCCTCTTCTTCTTCGATTCCATGAAACCTATTATGAGTTTCAAATCCAGAGGGGATAGAGGGATCATTACATGATGTGCTTGCACCTTCCACAACTGGTTCAACATTCATAACTGCGATACCATCTTGAATTTCCTGTACCGAAAGTGTTTCTTTGTTTTTCTTAGATCTCATTTTCTTCTTCTTCATAACCTTAGCTGGAGCAACAATATCCTAAATGTCTGTTGACACTTCCTTTAACATTTCTCTACATTCTGCCAACAAATTTCCCATAATTTTGCAATGCGAACAAAATTTAGGGGCTTTTGTAATCTCTGCATATTGCCAAAAGCCTTCTTCATTACCATCATATCCTTCACCAACCTAAACACGATCTGGGATCTTCTTAGCGAAATCAACTTCTACTAGAACACTAGCAAAAAAACCATAATCCATAGCAAGAGTGGTGTTATCTACCTGGATAGGTTTCCAAAAATCTTTGGCCAACGCCAATAAGGTATCCCCTGTCCAATATTCCAAGCTTAGCCCTGGAAACCTAATCCAAACCTTTGCTAACGAGGTTCTCTGATTTTCTGGATTGAATTTCGCCTCCCAATCCCTCACTTGCAAAACTTGATTATCAACTTTCCATGATTCTCCTGCCCAAATCCGAGTCTTAGCCTTTTCATTATCTAGCTTAATAACAAAAAAACCTCTTCCAATTAGGATGAGCTTCACTAGACCTTCAACTTTCCATTGCTTCAACAATTGAACTTTATCTTCTTGTAGCTTGACCTTACTTAAATCAAGCCTACCAATGAGACTAAAATCCCACTGGGATAGGCATTTTGAGTACATACCATTAGTGAGTCTAATAGCTGGAAAATCCCCTTTGAGATAGGGAGTGGGAAGAGCATCTAAATAAGCTAGAGAAACTACCCTTTTAGAGGTAGAATTAACCATTATCATAGCACAAGTATCACTCATGCTAAGAACAAAGCTAGTAGAAGATATTAAACCATCGAGCAAGAGTAAAAACTACAGTTGTTGTTTTTTTCTGACAAGAAAACTGCAGAGACTAATGGAAGAATTTTGGGAAAACAGCCACTCAGGAAGCAACAAGAGAAGAAAAAAAAATAAGATAAAAGAAAAAAGAAAAGAACACAGAGGGACAAAGAGAAGATACAAGGAAAATAAAAGGGGGAATTGAAGAAAAACAAAGAGAAAAGATGTTGATTGATCAAAACCCAAACACAAGCTGAATGAACACAAGGCAAAGGAGGAAGATTGAGGGATTACAACAATCAGAATCAAAATAAGAGAATCAAATATGAAAAGAGGGAAGAAAAAATTGAAAATAACGCTTACCAGAAATCCGAAAAAGATAACCAAAATCAATCGCAAACATCTCGAGAAGCAAACCAGGAGGAGATGAAGAGATTATCCATCACACCAGAACATGATCGATCGATATTCCTACATCTAAATCGAGAACGCAATTTGAAAATTTTAAAACCCTAGAAAAGTCAAAATCGCCAGAATAAAGTCAAAAAAAGCTCTGCTGCAAACTGTGAGCATGTAATAGTTTATTGGTCAAGTATTGTGAGCATCAGCACTTAAGTGGTATTTATGTGTTTTACATGTCTTTGTATTCTGGTTTTTCTCTTCCAAATTTTTGTGGGAAGCACATGGTAATTTTTCAGTGAGGACCCGCCGTCGGAAAATTTAGCTAATCCAACATGTTATATCATTATATTTTTGGTCTATGTTTTTCCAGCTATGCTTTTCGGAATGTTATATCATGATATTTGTTTTCTTTGCAGATTGTTGGAGAAGCGAAATGCCACAAATTAATATAGTAGGAGGCGCTCTGATGACTATTAAGAAACTTGGACCACAAGGAAAACATGGAGGTGGTGGTGGATGGAAACGTGGGGGTTTACTTATCCGTTTTATTTGTTGTTTACCTGTCCTACTATAGGTGTATAATAATGAACAAATTAGCTAGTTTACCATGCCCATTGGAGTTGCTCTTAGGGTGTGACTATTAAATCAATCTAAAACTTTGGTTGTTTGGAAATAAGTGTCTAGGCTGCGCTAGACTCCTATAGACTCCCATGGTCTAGTCTTTCCCTCGAAACAAAGTCGATTATGTTATTTTCTTTTCATTTTTCTTACCTGGATTGACAACTTCCCATTTTAGCATGACCTAGATACATTTTGTTGTTAGAAAATTTATGTTCTAATTCGACTCAACTGCACTAATTTGACAGTGATACCTAAGTGTAATGGTGCAATTTCGCTTCATAACTTCAGGCCTATCAGTCTAATTGTCAGTGTGTATAAGTAATCTCAAAACTGCTTGTAAATAGGTTGAAAGTGCAACTTCCTTCAATTATTTCAGACTATCGAGGAGCGTTTATTCATGGTAGACAAATCCACGATGGGATTTAATTGCGTCCAAACTTATTGATTCAAACCTATTAGAAAACAAGGTTGATGCCGCATTAATAAGGATTTCACATGGCTAGGGTTGGTGTTGGTGGTAATAAGGTTGATGCCGCATTAATAAGGCTTTCACATGGCGTAGGTTTAGTAATAAGGGTGATGCCGCATTAATTGTAACCACTAATTCACGACACGACAAAAGTTTACAGAAAACATTCGACTCTATAAGAGCTTATCCAATGGAATGTGTGTGGGGGGGAAAGTCTTCATCCACGTAGGATACAAATCCATATTTCCTAAAATCTTTCTCCAACCCTAACCTCTTCAACAAACATGGAGATGACATGGCATATTTTTTTATAGACATCCTCTAGCTCGACCTCTTGTTTCAGAGGTTCACCAAGAGGATTTGTATCAATCCTAATCAGCATTTTTATTATTAAAAATAATTATTTATCAAAAAAATATATTAACGATATTCATATATCCTTTCTCCTTCCCTTTTCCAGAACGAAGCTTTTCTTCCCCTTTTCTTTCTTTCTCCCTTGTTTTTTCAACCAAAGCCAGAAAACTATCTCGTACGTACTGTGTATCAATCGGGTAACTATGTTTTCTTATTTTTATCAATAACTCTTCTTTTATAGATTAATTAATTGAATCTCCATGATGATATCCAGATCAATATTATAGCTTGTTACAGTATTCTATTTCTTGGAAAAATTAGAGTTAATGTAATAGTATAATACACTGTCTACCGATCTTCGTTGTTACCGACTTTGTCTCAAAGTTTAGAGAGAAAGTTATGCCGATTTGATTTGTATGTTTGATGTTTCTTTCTAATAGTAGAATAATAAGTCCATGATGTCACATACTTTAACGTTGATATGTAATATGTTTATATTTGATTTCAAGTTGTATAGTATTTATTGATCTTTGAGCATATACAACATTTTTTAGGTTGAATATCCATGATAGCATCATCAAAACTTCCATATGACAGTGATAGTTCGTCTTCTGGTAGTGAATTGGATGGGGATGATTCATTATCTGTTGTCCGGAGCTTTAGAAAGAAACAACGGCTTGGCGACAACTTAGACAGTACTACTGCAATGAAGAAATCAACTGGAATTATCACCTCTATTGTTCCAGCCATGGTTGCAACTACGATGATAAACGTCAAGGGGCCTCAGGGTGGATCAGTTTTGGGTAGAAGATACATCGAACGTGATAGAAAGGTTCGTCATAATTTAATTATCAAAGATTATTTCAGTGGAGGGGAGTCGAAATATCCACCAAGTTATTTTCGTCGTCGATATCAGATGGATATTGATCTATTCAAGCGTATTTTATGTGGAATTCATTACCATGACGACTACTTTAAACAAAGTGTTGATGCTGCTAAGAAGTATGGTTTGAGTCCTCTGCAAAAGATGATGGCCTCAGTGAAATGCTTGCATATGGTTGTCCAGCTGATTCTGTTGATGAATACATTCAGATTGGTGAAAGTACTGCAATTGAATGCCTGAAACGCTTTTGTGATGCTATAATTGGTGTTTTCGAGGAGCAATACTTGAGAAAACCAAATGAAGATGACATCAAAAAGTTGCTTAAAGAAGGAGAAGATCGTGGTTTTCCCGGAATGCTTGGCAGTCTTGATTGTATGCATTGGCCTTGGAGGAATTTCCCTATGGCATGGCATGGTACACACACAAATGGTTTTAAGAAGGTTCCCACTCTAATTTTAGAGGAAGTGGCATCCGAAAGTCTGTGGATATGGATGCATTCTTTGGCTTGTCTGGTTCAAATAATGATGTTTCTGTTTTAGACAGATCTCCTTTATTTGATGACATAGTTAATGGTGTTGCTCCACCGTGCAACTTTGTTGTTCAAGGACATCAATATGATATGGGATATTATTTATCCGATGGAATTTACCCTCAGTGTGCAACTCTAATCCATACTATCTCAAATCCTAATACTGCCAAAGAGAAGTTTTTTGCCAAACACCAAGAAGCTGTACGTAAAGATGTGGAACGGGCATTCGTGGTACTGCAAGCAAGGTGGCATATTGTTAAGGGGCGGACACGTATGTGGAATGTAAAAGATATTGGGAAGATCATGAAGACTTGTCAGTGCGTTGTCTTCAGCTGGCCTCCAAAGTCGACGAGGAGGATTGGAAGATTGGGTTGGTGAAGGATTCTTTCCTTTTCCTTTTTTTTTTTTTTTACTGAAGTTCTTAACGATTGAGTTTCGAAAGGGGGAAATGGGGCATTCATATGACTTTGGAAGGAATACCCAACCCCATATGGTTGCTCAACAGTTGATGAAAACGTACCACTGAATTGATTCATACCAAAAGGAAGGTAATGTACAGGAAATTGTGGTTGTTGACTGGAATGATAATAGTGGGTTTGTGGGGTTACAAACACAGTAGCCGGATTGGGAGAAGTTGCAGGAACATGAACATTTCATTTTCCTTGTTTGCTTGTTGACACTCGATTGACATAGGGTCTGACATACTTCACCAACAACTGCGCAAAAATTGAAATATTAGATTCATGCATAATACAGACAAACCCCATCATACAAACAACCAATATATATCAACCAAATAACTTTGCTTTATTTTTTTATTAACCATATATATGATTACTCTAAATCATGATATAAACCCTGATGTTAGATTTTAATGAGTTTTTCCTTAAGAGAACACAAAAATCAACCAGGAAAAACATAATATTGTGAAAAATATATTCAGATGTACAATTTTGTTACTTTGAATACGTAACAAAACTTCAATCAATATAGGTTGATTACATCTCATCCAAGGAAAAAAATGGATGATAATTAAATCTATCGGATCTGAACAAAAATATAATCAGATAGAAAAATAACGGCAGAAAAATAGAAGATTGAACCTCACCAAACTTTTCTCTATATCTTAATTTTCTATCAAACGACTAAATAAAGAAGAAAAGATGAAATAGGGTTTGCATATTCTCATATATTTATAGGCATATCAAGATAACTCATAACCTAGCTTTTGGAGGGAATTTTGTTAACCATACTGATTATGCCGCCAAAATAATGGAGGGAGTTTTCGGCGGCAGAGTAATGGATAATTATCAAATATAATCTTTAATAAAAAAAATAAAAAAAATATTACAGCTCGGCAAAAAATGGTTCAAAATGCAAAAGGGTTGGAGAAAGATTTTTTTTTATTCCTTATATGTAGGGAAAATGGTTAAAATATAGGATAAAGGATGTCTTCCCAAAATGCCACATATGACGCTGACCACAAGACCATTGGAGAAGCTCTAAGTCACAATGCAAAATTGCTAGCGGCAATATGTGTCATGAAGAGGTTCTTATAGTGACACGTGGTGATAGTGACCATAATACGCAGAACTCAGTTTCGGTGGCATGTTATGGATCCGGGGCACGATATGCTAAACTCTTACTGGAAGCTGATGGAGACGAAATTGCTAGCGGCGATGTGTCATGAAGAGGTTCTTATATAAAGTTGTTGGAAGCCTTTATCAACTTCTGAAAAAGATGTGGGCACAGTGGAAATATTCTAGGTAAAGCTTTGCTGGAGAACTCTTGGATTACTGTGTATTTTAGTTAACTTAATTTGTTTACTTGTCTTTATACAGTTTACTACCCCTGTGAGATTGGGGTATATCCAGATTAATTGGGGTATACCCATTTTATTCCCATCCAAACTATGGTAATAAAATTGCCCATACTAAAACATACTTTCTTCTAAAAAGTATGTGCTAAGGGGTGTCTAAAAAGTGTTAAAAGACCAAATTGTTCATACTAAAACAACCATGCCGACTAAAACATATTCAAAAAAAATTCAAAATCTTTCTTCTAAACTCTAAATATACATGATGAAATAATTAAAAAAAAAACGAAGAATCAAAACGAATCAAAGTCGGCAGGGTATTTTTTTGTCGACCTTGCCGACTTTTCATACTTTCAGAACTGAAAATGTTAATTCCTTCTATAATTTTGAGTATAAAATCACCCAGCAGCTCTATAATCCCATATTTATAAGTGTTTGGGTAGTACGATTTCATTTCCGTTACAAGTAGAATTCTCAACAAAAAAAAAAAAAAAAAATCTCAAAAATTTACCCACATCCATGAGTTCAATCTAAAATAAAACCTAATTTCAAAATTTTAATCAACTAATTAACTAACTAAATTAATTACCCTAATCACATTTATTAGTGTTAATTAATCAAGGGTAGATTAACCATTTTTGTAAATATGTGGTTAAGGGGCTTTGTGTTTTACTTCAAAATGACCTTATTTCGTCTAATTTGGTATACCCTTACCCCAATTTTGGCCAGGTTTACTACATTGCAAGGGGAAATTTTGTAAAACTGCATGATGGACATGTGGATAAAGTGAACGAAGATGTGAAGGCCTTGAAGGAAACCATAGAAAGGAAAAAGGCTGATTACGACATACACGTAAGTTTTTCGGTTTACATTTTTCTTTCTCTTTATTATAATAACTAGGGCTCAGCCCGTGCAGTAACGGAACGGGAAAGGATATGTGTTTCAAATGTATCCATCGATTCATACATGTCATAATTGTCTGAAAAACATCGAACCGATCGATCTAGGTCTAAATGTTTTGAGGAGTTGGTTAATAAACATGTCCTTATCCTCAAATATTTTAATATTGTATATGTAAGTCATACAACTCTTTGAGACAAACATAGTTAATCATTAGAGCAAATCCTATGGGCAGTTAACAGTACTTCATTCACTACTTCAAAACAAAGTAGTGTGACTACTTCAAAAAAAAATCATCAAAGGTCATTCACCAAATTTGTAACAAAACTAAAAACAACTAAAATTACTTTAAAATCAAGATTAATCTGTTAGGATTAGAATTTAATATTTCTCTTTGATATAAATTATTGGGTTTCCACTTTACATAGATTTGTGTTGATTCATAATAATTATTTAATTCCTGAGCCATTTTTTTTCTTGCCTCTTTACCTATTACCATGAACTATTTCTCAAGCATGTATAATTACACGAAGTCGGGGAGAAATGGAAAAAACAAAAATCATGACAAAAAAGGGGAATAAAGAGAGATGTGAGAAACTGAATCGATTACAATTAATTCGTGCGTAGCCTTGCATAATCTCATGAAGTCGGGGAGAAATAATGACAGAAACAAGAACCATGACAAAAAAAAAGGGAACAGAGAGAGATGTGAGAAACTGAATTGATTACAATTAATTCGCGCATAGCCTTGTATTTGATTAATTTTTTTATAGGTTTCATTTTTCATCCTGCCCCCGACCCGGCAAATCTTCAAATCACAACATCTTCTTTTTAGAAAAATTTGGCCTTTAAAATTTGTTTTAACTTTAAAAAAAAAGGTAATTTGAAAAATCAAATCAAATCAAAAAAAAAAAAAAAAAAAAAAAAAAAACAAGGATGACTAAATAATTTACCTATCTTACGACACCTTTTCTCACCCACTACCACTACTTCTTCCACCACCACATTAACGTCACCACTCCACCAGTCTCACCAATACCCACCACCATTATCCCCACCGTCGATCCACCACCACCGCCCACCATCACAACCACCATTAATGCTTACTGATACTGTTAATATTAAATAAATTTATTATGTATCAACAAAAATATATTTATTTGATTAATTAAAGAAACATTTATTATGAAATATCAATTGAACATTTATTATTAAAATTTAATTAAACGTGATCATTTTATAGCCGTAGATTTATGTTCTGCAAGTATAAATCTGACCGTTCTTTATCTAGCCTAACATGTCCAAACTTTTATTTTGTATTCTAGAAATGTAATCAATTTTATTTTAATATTAAAAACTATGATTTATTCGATCGGGACCATAAATAGCAGGGATCCGATTTGGGTGATCCATCGGTCATGATCATATTGTCTTATATGATTTAGTATCCTCCTCAAAATATTTGTTTTTTGTCCTTACCAGTTGTGCTAAAAACAGCCAACTACATCTATCACAATACAATGTTGCCCGTTTTGTAAAGACACAAAACTATTATTGTCCGCTACTATTCACCACATCCACCACCGTAAAAACCAGCCACACCCACTATTTTTTCCACCACCAGTAATGTTGTCACCTCCACCACTCACAAACACCCGCCACTGTTACTTTCCACCACCCACTGTTTCTTTCACTACCACCATTAATAATTATTTATATTATTTTTAATAGCCAGGGTCACTGTAGTACAGTGGTAAAGTCATTGGGTGATGATACCAGTGACCTGAGTTCGAAACTCGCCAGCACCAAAAATTAACCTCACCAACTTCTCCACAGATAGCCACTTCATCATTAAGGAACATTATTTATTAATAAAAATATGTATTTATTAGATTCACTAAAGGAACATTTATCATGAAAAATTAATTAATCATTCATCACGAGCAATTAATAGGACACTAATTAATAAAGTATTTATAATGGTTAGTTGAACAAACCACGACCGTGGATTTATCTTCTTCCTAGGAAAATCTTGGCCACTCTTTATCTAGGCTAAGTTAGCAAAGCTTTGTTTTGTATTCTAGACTTTTTTTCAATTCATTAAGTTATGTTTCGGTTTGATGAATCAGTAATGTGTTTTGAGTGATTTGTTGCATAATCTACACACATATATATATGGAGACTAAGCTAAGATGATTTGCTGGAGTCTAGAAGTAAGTTGATAGCTGCATTCTTATCCCGTGGTTATAAAGAGGAAGCAAGTGTGTTCCTGCATTTGAATGGTATCGTGACTTGTTTTGCCCCATTACATTGACAAGCGGTGAGCATGTGCGATGCACGTCGGAAACGTTATTTTTTCCTATTTTATCCCTCTGTTTCAAGAAAAATCATACCTTAGTTTTTTTCCTCTATTTGGCCTATTTTTAGGTAAACAATGAAATGTAAAAGTATCACTTTTCTTGAAACGTAGGTAATATTTTGTATGTAAAAAGTGTTTGAACATCTTCTAAGCAACATATAAAATTGTATGTAGGTTCCTTCATTTTAACTTCAAGCTATAGCTATTTTTTTTCGAAAACATAAATATATTGAAAACTAAAAATTTAATATCGTTATTTATGCTCGTTGCATAGATAATTCAAAGAGTTTTCAAAATATATAAAATTCACAAAAATCCGATGTGTAACTTGAAAGATGTGGAGTTTTGAAATATTTATCTTCATTTTTATAAAAATGGCATTTTTGTAATATACATGATTTCTAACATATTTGTACTTAAGTCCCTGTGAATTATCTTTATATTATTCTGTAATCCTCAGTTGTGCGTTTTAGTCCCTATTTAGTTTGTTATCTAGTCCTTGTTCCGTTAGTTAGAGAGAATATTCTGTTTGGTCAACCAAATTCCGTTTGGTGAACCATAAAAAGAGTAAGGATTTTCATTTTGGCTTGCTTGCCTTAAAGAGGGGGAGATAGTGTTTGGTAGATAGAAACTTAGGTATCTTTATTAGTTCAGTTTGAAACGGAAATTAGGTTAATTGTCCAAATATTTTTAAAACATGGTTCTAATGGATGAGTAAAAATTAGTATGGGTGAAATGGACACCAAAAAAATAGCAAGAATGAAACTGGATTCATCCTGGCTTAAACTTAAAAAATAGCGAGGATGAAACTGGATGCATCCTGATGTAAATTAAAAATAAGAAAAAATATTTTTAAATGGGTAGGATGAAACTGTTTACATCATGGCTATTTTTACATTCTCGTCCATTTAAACAGTATCAAATTTTACATGTCTTTTTCATCCATGAATTATTAATTTTGGTCTATTTAACCGATTTTGTGAGTTTGAAAGGGGTTAGTCTTTTACAACTTAAGTTATTCTTAACTTAATCAATTGGACTAAATTAGTTGCAAGTGATTTTCGAGGGCTTTCACAGTGTTTCCCCCTATTGCGCTCATACCTATTTTGAACTTGGTGAAATATGGATTTGTAAGCTTTGGGATGGGTTTCCTAATTTCACATCTTGGTTAGTCTAATTGGGTCTATGACTAGCTTCTTGTATTTTAAAAGTTGGTATGACTAGCACTCTTATCATATCATGAACTAGCTTTATGGCCATTTTATATTGCATCCTTAGATATCTTGTTTTGCTTTGTAAGTTTACTAGGCTTAATCCCTGCCGTAACGGCACGGGGATGGATATATGTTCAAAGAATTTTCCAATCCTTTATGTTTGTCTATTTTTATATGCGGCTATTGTCGTGGATCATCCTGTATGTTCTGTCTATTTACGGCGGGAACCAAAGTTTGAGATATGTAACTAATGGAATACCTATTGGGCTTATTTATTTGTTTTTAGAACATTCTTTTGTCTTAGATAAGTCCATATTATATAAAGGGTCGATTTCAACCTTGAATATGATATTGGTTATAGTTGAATGATGTTTTTTTATGTTCAATTGGTTGTACCAACTCGATCTCAATATATTCATTTGCGGTTTAGAAGTACCGTGATTTCGTACATGATATTTTCTCCCCAAATTTGAATGTTCCGTGGGATGTAATCCACTTGGTCGACTATTAAAGAGTCATTATTTTCAAAAGATACGTTGCAAATAAAATCACTTGTATCCCAATTTTTGTGGAAGAACTCACAAAAGGTGATATGAGTCAGAAAATTTCCATTTTTCTACTTCATCCATGATACTAACGAACCAGTATATGTTGAAGTATAACAACAAGAGAACTATCTTTAGTAATCTATTCAACATAAAGTAAGTGGTTAACATGTGTAGTGAGATTCTCTTGGCCTATTAAGATAAAGAAATTTCTCAAATTAAGTTAAATGTAGCAAAATTGAAAATGGAAAGAACCCCGATGTAATGAGGGTTAGACGTACCGACTCATATAAAGCATGTGAAAAAGTGACATATATATCATGAGACAAAGATGTCTTTTTTTCCCAGCAGTAATGACACCAAAGTACAGGTATCAATTGAACATGGGATGAACCTAAGTTGTAATTCTAGCTCTCACCAAAGAGTTGGGAATGAATCTTCTTACCGGTATTGGTACAAGCAATGTAATACGGGTACCATAGTAGCAACCAATTTCCATAGGAAGGTCATACTTTAGACATCAACTTTAATGACAAAAAGAACTTTGCCTGGCCAATTGATCATTTAATTGAACTAGATCCAATGTCTGCGCTTATGGAATGAAAAGTACATCATTCCCACGAGACATAAATTCTCTAATGCACTTGAGATATATCTGCATAAAAAAATATATATCATCCCCCCTAAAACGTAACATATATTCACTCTAAAGTATTTGAGTTGAATCCCACTTTTGTTACGCAATAAGGCCACACCACTTATTAAATCTCTCAAGACTCAATGTCTAACTGATAATGGTTTTTCTCCCACTAATTTAAGGAATATACACTAGTTTTTGAACTGATTCTTTATAATGTGACTATGATGATTGGATCATCGAGCGAAGCACTGCTCAAATTTTGTTTCCTTAAAATTGGAATCAGGTGAAGAAGGGTACAAAATTGTTGAAGAAATGAATGACTAAAATCCGTAGTGGAGAGTCGATGTCGACTAAGGAACAAACCGACCTCTACGGCCAGTGGGAGGGTCTTGTAACTAAAATAATGGTGGAGCCAAGTCGGTCTAAGCAATTGAAGAGGGGTCGACAACAAGGAGAAGGTTCAAGTCACGCCGTTCGTACCACGGTGGAGCAAACCGGTGGAGGATATGAAACCCCAACTAATGAGGAAGTTCAACCTAAAACTCGTGGTAAACAAGGAAGTAAAAGGGTTCGTCGTAGTGGTCGTTAGTGATTTCGTATGGTTGTAGTTTTAAAAAACATCTTAGTTATGGATTTCGTATGTTTGTGTATTTTAAACAATTAGTTAAGGATTTCGTAGTTTGGTATGTATAACACTTTTATATTTGTTTTAATTGGGTTTGTGTTTGAATTTTATGTTTGTTTTATAAGTAGAGTCCAACAACTCATCAATCTATTGGCTACAAGATGTATTTCGGCTAGCTAAAATTTTTAGTCAGATAACCGAACTTAAAGTTCAGTAACCTGTGAAAAATGTCAGATCACCGAACTATGTTTTCGGCGATCTGCTAAATCTTACCAGGTTTACGAAGTTTTGTTTCGGTTACCTCGCAACATTTTCATACGTTGCCGAACTTTGGTCTGTAGGCTAAAGCACAAAGCCTTCATCCATTTTAGGCTAAATAGATTAGTTCAGTTAGCAATCTATATTTTAAGAGGTTGTCGAACTACTCTCTGGAGAC
>JAJJMB010017752.1:3919322-3960083 GCA_023531105.1 Papaver atlanticum | reverse complement strand
TCTCTGGAGACTCAAAATTTTGTTTTTCCACAAGTTGAAAAAATCATACTCTTGATGCAGAAATCACAAAATTGCACTCTTAAGTTTGTTTTAGAGTGGTTTGTGTATCATATATATGTTCAGTTAGTGTTTGAGCCTTAAAAGAAAAGTTCGGTTATCGGTTGGTCGCAAACTTTTTGTGGTAACCGAACTATTAATTTTGAAATTACAATGTTCTTTGTCTGACACAAATATCAAGTAACGGCTATTTATTTTGAAAATATAGCCGTTATACACCTCCATGGTATATATATGTATCTCATAGTTAACATTTTGTTTCAAAATCTCCTAAAAATGGCAGCTACTAGTCCTAAATTTACTCTAGATGAAGATCTTTCTCTTTGCAGAAACTACATACTATACTATCCAAAGAGGGGTGAAGAACGAAGAATGAATGGTATTATGAGTTAAAGTTATTGGGGGGAAATTCATGAGAAATTCTGCTCCGACACAACAAACCCTCAAAACCGTGACCATATAACTTTGATCATTCGATTTGGAAGGATGAGAGATAGAGTTGTGGAATTTATGGCTTTATTTCGGATTGTAAGGCGGTATCGACTTAGGGGTGAGACATTCGAGGACATCATTTCAACATCAAAAAATGAATGGCGAAGATGGAAAAGAAAGAATTTCAAATATGAAGATCATTTCCACATCCTTAAAGACTTTTTCATAGCAAGTTTCGGATATTAAATGTTATGAAATTTTAGTTCGGCAATGTCCTGTAATAGTTCGGCAATGTCCTGTAATTTTAGTTCCTAACCGAACTTCTAGTGGTAAACTCAAATTTAGAAGTTGAAAAATATCCAAGAATTTCATTCATTAAATCCAAAAGAAACATACATCTAATATAGAGTAGAATTGAAAGAAAAGAAATAACACAGCTTACTAAATTCAAATTTCCTTAGATACACTTATTCATATAATTTAAATGGAAAGGTGCTTTCTTCCAAGATGCGATAGGGATCGGAATGCAAAAACCCTTTGCAATACTTGGTTTTATATCCGCGGAGAGCCACACACCACTGCAACAAATGAATCAATTATAAGTAGCATCATTAAAAAAATAACCAAATAACTATTGCTCCTATGGATACTTGGTTTCATATACGTACTCTTTCGTTACCCACTGCACGGGGGTAACGATCAACTATGGTTTTAATCTCATCCATCACAGCCTCACATTCCTTAAATACCTCCTCGAATCTAGTCTTCACGATTTGTTGTGTCCTCCTATGGATATTTCCGTCCAACGCCTCAAAAATCCTATATATACGATTCCACCAAGCATCGGATGTTTGATCCATGTTAAGGTACATATGTTGGATATTGTCGTGGTAAAGAAAGTTAAAGCACGCTCTATCATAATCGTTCTTCGTAACCGTAATCCACGATCTAACAATAGCGATATCTTCATCATTATTGAAGGGAGGATCCACTTTTGGTGTTTGAAAGAGATGGATGAAGGAGAATAAAAAAGATGAGAAAATAACTTGAAAGGGATAGGTGAGTCAGATAGATATTTTGAAAGAGACATGTTTCCATTTATAGAGATAGGTGAGTGAGATGATAAAGACCCAACGGCTACTTTTTTTTTTTAAAAAATAGTCGTTGAGTGAGTAATAATGGGGTAGAAATCAAAATTAGCCGTTGGGTCAATGCCAAAATCAGCAGTTAATGATGTTAGGGTTTTGAACCGAAAATTCGACAACCTGGAAAATTTAACGACCTAACCGAACACTACCCTCCCCATCGCACAACATTGTCTTATAAAAGGCCGGATTCTCCTTTAGTTTGGACAATAACCTTTGCCTTATATGAGTGATTGCACACCCATTATTTCGCTTGGCACCTTCGATAAAAGGCCTAGTTGTTGATTGATAACATGAAAACCACAATTACCATCCGGAGGAACGTCGTCGGTGGATATAACATATTCTCTAATGTATAGAGGTAGCTCATTCAAATAGTCTTTATTTGGAGCCTTAAGCTTCACGTCTAGGGAAGATGGTTGGATGGGGCAAATTGGAGACTTAAGCTTCACGTCACCAGAAGATGGTTGGCTTGGTTGTGATGGACACATCGGACCTTTTTTCTTCAAATCTCGCTCACTTTTTTCGCCTTTCTCCTCAATACTCCTACCCCGTTTTTTAGTTTGCTCCAAGTACATTGCCGCGGTATACTCATGGTCCGAAGGATCTCTAGTATTTGCGGTTTGCTCACTTTTCTTCTTACGTAACACCTTTGCATATTCTCTTAGTTTTTTTTTAGTTTCTTTTTTGCTTGGCCTACCTTTGTGTTTTCCTTTTGCCGGTTCATAAACATTCTCCGAAGTTTGTGGATATATGATTGTCCTCATGTCATCCCAAAAGATTTTTTTTTGGAGCTTATTTATGCCACGATACATCTCTAGTACGGTTCTACCCATTTCGTTATCACCAAACTCTTCTACGGCTTCTTTTCCCTTTGGAAGAGGGATGAAACTTAGATGCTTCCAAAATGGATCAATGTCGCTTAAAGGGATTACGCCATGCTCGTATCTGATTATCATATGGCGACAAGGGAGTCCCATAGACTTATTCATGTTACATACACACTCCTCATCCCCCTTGGTTTCCCACTTATCAATCAGCTCGACTTCTATAATCAAAAACTTCATACATTGCCGAGATAAGTTGTAATGGATTCCCTTGAACAATGGGTGGTCGGCATATTTTTCGGTCATTTTGAATATACGGCTTTTTTGGAACTTCTTTTTAATTCTATCAAAGTCACGCTTGAAGTAATTTTCCATAGCATTCCACACGGTTGCGAAATTATCAATACATCCAAAGAGATTCTTCTTCAACCGGTGGTGAGACGACTCTACTAAACTTGTCGCTTGATTTCCAAAGTGTTTATATTGGTTGGTATAGGAATAAACAAACCTCTCTTTGTGCGGTTCCAACCATTGGCGAAGAACATACGATACAACATCGTGGTAATCGGGAGTATCCCAATGGGCGATAAACTCCGCAAGATTTATATGATACTCTTCCTCGGTAAGAGACCAACATAATGATTCTCATTCACCGTTGAAAGTAACCCATTTAGCGTAATTTATATCGTATTGTTTTTCAACTTCCTCTTTTGCATCCACTCGTTCATGTTCCGGTAACTTCTTAATCTCCTCAAATCCTTTTTTGTTGGGTGGACAAATTATTGTCTTGCACCTATTTATCAAATTACACCATATATGGAACGTACAAAGCATATTGTGTGCTAATAGGAACACTACCTCTATTGCATTCATCAATGCGACTTCATTGTCGGTCACTATAACCCCGGGAATCTCATCACCCCGGAAGATTGCCTTAACTTATTGTAGTGCCCAAATATAACTAGGTTCTTGCTTGTCCCTTAAGAAACAAAACGCCACGGTAAACGGTGACTTCGTCGAAGTACGCCCAACAATATTCAACAATGGCATCTCGTACTTGTTCGTCTTATAAGTACGATCCATTATTAGAACTTTATGAAAGCATTGATCCAATTGAACACTCGTTGGATGCGCAATGAAGAGTTGTGTTATCTCTCCGTCCGAATCCACATCCTTTTGAACCGTGTTGTCTTTCTCTTTGGCCAAAAAAAACAAAACAATTGTTGCATCACTTGTCTATCTCTCCATTCCTTCTTTCTAATTGTCTCAATTGCATTGTAAATGGTGGACAAAGATGAATGGTTATCCTTGTTATCCTCCTTTAGTATTTGGAGCATTTGAACCGGTGAAAGACCCATTTTCCTCATTTTAGCTACCTTGTCCATCTCTTGAGGATTTAGCTTGGCCGCCATGAAATGTCCTTCAAGATGCTCCGGACGAGGGTGGTTATGACGACCTTCCATAACCTTGTAGAGAACCCATCCATCCAAATCTTCATTGTAATTAAATGCAAACTTGAATGGGCATTTAATCTTCTTTGAGAAAGTTTTGTTCTTCCTATTTGTATTTCCTTTATAAACAATAACCCTTCCTCTTGTGGCTTTTATCGGGATCACCGCTTCTCTCACAAACCATTTCAAAGCGACCTTTGCTTTCTCTCCCATTCAATACTAATACGCACATGTCTTTTCGTGCATGTTGTCTAGCCCAACTCTTTGCCTCTAACGGACTTTTGAATACCAAGTCATTCATGTAGTGATGGGATGTGTCATCGTACAAAATATCAACAGGGGGAGGTTGATTTTCCATTGGTTCTATTGGATCAGATGCAACCTACGAGTAATAGCACAACGTCAATACCAACTACAAATAAGAAACACTTACATTTTCAGCAATGTAAAAATAATATTCGACCCTGCCAAACAGAGAGTTCGGTTATGAAGTCTTTTAAAAAAAATTACGAACTTGCCGAACTTGTTTTTTGGATTTTCTACGGTATAGTTCGGCAACATAATTAGTACACTCAACTAAACCAAACTATTAACTGGATACTCTATAAAAATATTTTGGCTACGTTTTCTGGAAAAAGATAATCGAACTCTCAAAAACCTCAATTAAAACAGATTTCGGTTACCTGCGTCTGCTGAAATAAGTAACCAAACTGCACATACAGGAGAGTTCGGCATCCTTTTCTGTAGAATAGCTAACCGAACTACTATGACCTAGCCGAAAGGTTTTCCTGAAATTTTCAATTTGGCCAATTTTTTGCACAATTCAAGCTACATTAACTAAATTTGAGCCCTACCTGAGTACCCATAACTTCATCTTCTCGTTGTGGCTGATAAAATTTATCATTTGGGTCGTTAGGTTTATTTTGAGGTAAAAGCTTTCATCATCTAACAAATAACTCATATTCGGATCGTTAGAAATATTGACAAATATATTAGGAGATGAAGGGGGTTCTGATTCTGAGGAGGAGGTATCATCAAAAGAATCACTCATATCATATTTACCAAACTCAAAATAAGATTTTTTGGGTTCTTCCCTCTTTTTCTTCATCTTCTTCATCTTCTTCTCTCTCAATAATTTTGATTCTAACAAAACTATCATATTAATAACTCACTAATCACTAACTAATCAGTAATTAATCATTACACTAACACTAACTAATCAATAAACTAATTTAATTACCAAGGGAAAGTTTGGTATTAAAAATGAATTTAGATAAGGGGTGACCCAAAATTACTCCAAATATCCACCCAAAAAATGAAGAGTAGTCCCCCTCCATTTTTGAGTAGTGCCCAAAAAATCGTTCTAAATATACCCATCTCCATCTATAAGCCCATCAGGGGTCTATTAACATTCTTTTTGTTTCCATATTTATCCTTTCTCTTTCAATAAGGTTTTAAAGAAAATTGTTTCTTTATTTTGATTTTTTCAGATTTAAACTTCTTTTTCCTTTTCTCCCGAGAACTGCCACCACCACCACCATCACCGTCGCTTATCTAGCTTTTTTTCTCCTTCGTTATGAAATCTATGAAAGAAAGATTTTTTATTGAGAGAGAGATGAAGTAATTATGATGATGGCGATGGTTTCTCCAGCGGCGACAATGATGGAGGAGGTATGATGTTTCATTTTAGGTTTCAGAGATTTTTCAAAATTGATTTCTTGTTTGTATATGATTTGATTTAGATTTAATCTGTTTTTATTTCGATTTGATTTATTGATCTCGAGAGTATTGGATGATCTTTATCTTTAGGTTTTAGGCTTTGATTTCTGAAAAGTTTAGAGTTGGAAAAGTAATGATGATGATGGTGGTGATGCTGGCGGTGGTGGAGGAGGTGTGATTTGTTGTTGTGTTCTACACATCAAAATTCAACTTACATCAATTTCTAAATTGGCTATGGAGATAAAAGGGGTATTTCTCTTATTTAAGATTCTGTTGGTGGTGCCGGGGGTGTTGTAACGTGATTTTTATTGTTGGTGGTGCTGAGGGTGGAATGATGAAATTAACGGTAGAAAATGGTGGTTTTGGTTGTTTTGGTGATGGTGGTGGTGGAGAATGGGTGTGACTGGTGGTTGGGAGACGTCCACAGGGATTGCATTCTTGTTAAATTTCAATAAATTGATAAAAGGTGTGTAATGTTTTGTAGATTGCAATCTTTGAAAAGACGAGGGTATCCAAATACACCACAATCTTTAAATTATCCACCTATAATTCCTCTTACTGAAAGTGATTGTCTATGGAAAAAGTCGAGACAATACTACAAATCGATATTCACACTTTGTTTGATCGTCCATGGATACGATATCGAGACAATACAACAATCAAAGTGTGATTACTTGATAATAGGTTCGGACTTAACCAAACTTTATAGGATCACTATCAAGTAAAACAGAGTAAACGTTTGTGTAATTTACTTTAAATTATAATAACAACAATTATAATTGCGGAAAGGAAAAGTAAATGACACAGCAAGATTTTGTTAACGAGGAAACCGCAAATGCTGAAAAACCCCAGGACCTAGTCCAGAATTGAATACTCTCAGAATTAAGCCGTTATACAAAATCTAAACCAACTTCGTATAGTTGGACCAAGCAACTAACCCTAGTTCACTTAGTTTCTTCAGTATCCCTACGCTTCCGACATTCAATAAGTGCACGCACTGGAACAATTCCTTTGCATCGTATTCTAAACAATAAAGGAATAACAAATATGTTTGGTAACAACTCTCTTGATTCTTTAGAATGAAGATATCTCAAGTCATAAGAAAAGGCTCTTCTGTTTAACAAATAAACTCCTTTGCCTGGTCAGATCAATCTATCCAACAACTACCGAAGTAGAAGAGTTTAGATTTGCAATCAATCAATATAGAATCAAACAAGAAATTATAAGGTGATGCCGATCTTACACAACTAATCAATCGAATAAATCCGATTCTAGTTGGATCCCAGCCGATCAAGGTTTGTGCACACCCAAAGATATAGAAACCAAATAAGAAATCTTCTTTGTCTTCAAATCTTCTTTAATCTTCAATAAACACCTACACAACACCACTTGAATCTCTTGTGACAAGGAGTATGTTAACAATGGATTATCACAAGATGTCTTTAGATCTACAAACAGTTCTAAAGATCCCGTCGACACTTTGATCTAGTTTGAGTGAATCTTATATCAGAAGAGAATATTCTCAAGAATAAACAAACTAGGTGCAATCAAAGTTCAACAATCGTTAGTCAATCAAATCAATCAAAAACTAAAATAAACTACAATTATCTAGTTTCCCACCAACGGTACTCGTAGAACTTCTTGATCCCACAGAAGTCTTTAAACGAGCGGTCGTAAGAGATTTTGCCTAATTAGGGTACTTTCCTCTCAGAATAGACGGCTCCACCAGAAACAACAAAAAGATGAAGTTTGTACGGATCTTAGGATAGTTTTTTAGAAATGCAAACTTGGGTATTTATAGACCATGGATGTTTGGACACCAAGGAATTTCCAAAACCGAATATTCTCATGACATGCAATAAATGCCCAAAATCGGTTTTCATAATTCCTGGAAATGATTTGTCCAATATTTCCGAAATCTCACTAGAAAATCTCCAATTAGTAAATGCACATTACCGGTTTACGGTTCTACCAAACACAAGGATCGGTTCTACCTTAATATGGTTACTTGGACCGGTTACATCAGTTACCAGGATCGGTTACATCAATTACCAGGATCGGATACCATATACTCATGGTATTACTTATGATCGGTTACACAAGTCACTAGGATCGGTTACACCAATTACTAGGATCGGTCACACCAATTACAAATATCGATTATACCATCTTAGGTGATTACTTAGGATCGGTTACACTAATAAAATTATTACCAATTCATAAGTCAGGCACGGTGATTAGTTATACCAAGATACATAACAAGTTATGATCGGTTCTACTAACTCACACATATTGGTAATCCAACGATATGCAATGAATAACAATACCAATAAGCCTAGCGATTTCCCTTTCGATTCATAAAACAAGTTCATGAATGTACTTCCTTTAAACAAATGTAAACATTGTTTCCTAGGATGAAATATTCACCTTTACCCATACACATAATCACAATAGCATTCATATGATTATGTCGATGTCATATATATACGAAGTTCAAAAGATAAGCGTTATACTTCGTATCCTAATTCCTTAACACTATGATCATGTGATCATGTATTACTACTAGAGTATAATCATTCACAGCTTCGCAGTTATATTTTCAATATCGCACGACTTGAAAGATACGTTAGGAATGAAACAGTTCAAGTCAAATATTACTAACCTCAAGAGGAAGGATGGTGTCGTCGTTGTAGCTTGTTACTTCTTCACATTCTTCAAGTTTTAAAGTAATACTTGTATGTCTCATAATCCTAGACTTTCTTGTCTAACCTATATGAAGTTGCCTCTAGTTACATAATCAAGCGACTCTTAGATGAGTTTTGATTCACTAAAATATGACAACCAAACTTGACATACCAACGCTTGGTGGGTTCAACCAAGTTATGCTCTAACATTCTTGTTAAGGACATGGGTTTGATTTCTTATATAAGTTTGTTGATATTTTTTCGTATGCAGTTAGATTTATAGGTTGTTGGTGGATCATTTTGATGTTTTTTCGTTGATGTTTTGTTTCATGGTCGAAAAATCTCTAGAATTCAGTTTTTATGGGATCAACTCTTGTTGTTGACATCATTTTTTATGGGATCAACTACTGACTCCTATTGTTAACAACATTTTCTTGGATTAGTATAGTCATGCTTTTAGTTTAAATCATGTTTGTTAAAAAAAATAGTTTAATTTCTTGTTGGTTTGTGTTTGTATATTATTATTCGACTAATGGTAGTTGTGGTGGTGTTGGATTTTATAGTTGTAAAGTTCTTCAAATGTTGAATTTGTGGTGCAATGGTAGCATGACTGACTTCACGTCAGATGATGCGTGTTCGATTCATGCCAAGTTCACTCATTCGTATATGTCATTTTTTTTTGTCAAACATTGGTTGTTGCAGGCCAAAGATGGTTGTTGTAGAGACTTTTGATTTACTGCTCTAGCACGAAAGGGATTTATGTGTTGAAGTTGATTCATTACAACCTTTTCTGCATCTTTTTTAGGTTTCATACTAGTTGGATGTTTCTTTTTTTTATGCTTTTCGGTTTGGACTTGTTATGTTTGTAATGACATACATTCTGATTTATTTTTATGCATGTTATTCTTGTGTTTCTTAAGGATATGTCAGTTTTCAGGTCCCAGGTTTATTGGTTTTTACAGGAAACAAAGTCATATGAATGGTGTCAACTTCAACTGTTGATCCCATTTTTTGTGGATCAACTTTCATTGTTGATCCTACTTAATGGGATCAACTTCAATTGTTGATCCCACTTAAAGGGATCAACTTTGATTGTTGACACTATAATCTGGAAACATTGTTCCTGAGTTCCACCTTTTCTGGTCAACTTTCATTGTTGACACAACTGAACTGGAATATTTTCTAGTTATTTGTATCAACCTTGGTTGTTGACTCCATTCATTAGAATCAACTTCGATTTGTTGACACAAAAAAAAAAAAACTAGAATATGTATTAGTGAAGTTATTTTTAAACTTTTAATTTTTGGACCAACTTCGGTTGTGGACACCGAATTGACGGTGGTGGAGGCAGCAGCAGTGACAGCATCGACTATGATGGTGGTGGTGGTGGTGTAATATTAGTGGCGGTGGTGGAATATTAGTGGTGGTTGTAGTTAGTAAGTGATGGTGGTGGTGGATTGGTGGTGGCGGCGGTGCTGGTGGAATGGTGGTGGTTGTGAAGTAATAGAGAAAGAAATATGTTAAGGGATAAGGTTTTTGAATGAAAAATAATATTATAAATGAGGGTATTAAGGTAATTTATTTTTTAATGGATAAGGTTTTTATATGATAGGGTTATATTTATTGTTGTATAAGGGTATATTTGTTGGGTGTCAAAACTAGGGGTATTTAATTAATATACGTACCCATCTTTCAAACTCTAACTTCGGATTCACACAAACTGGAAGGCCAGAAGATAATTTCCTATTACTATTGTTAATCCTGACGTATTTCGCAACATGATCCGCCACTTGATTGCACTTCCTATTTTTAAAACACACAACAACATCACCTAAACACAAAATTAAATGCCGACACTCCCTAATTAAGTTACCATCTTCCCATGAGGTGATGATATTAGGGCCTTTAACATTATCCACTACCTTCTTGTTATCTCCTTCCACAATGAACATGATGAAGTTGCGGCTGGAAAATCTATTGGAGAGCTTTAAGGACTGCTACTACTTTAACTTGAGATATCTCTTACCCGGCCTCTCCAGGGTTCAACCAGTCTACCGGAAAATCTCTAATAATTAGAGCAATACCAGCAATATGATTACTGGGATAACAAAAGAATCTATATTTATCTTAAGTTTGCTTCTAGCCCCAGTTCTTTTGATATTAATTATTGCTAAGCACCTGATCCTGATCCAAATGTATGTTAATATGAATTTTATCATCAGTGCAGTATTTATTTATTTTTTGTGTTTCAGGCTGCTAATAGTGCATCTGGTGTTGTCGAAGATCATCTCACATCTTGACTTCCATATAAACCACATTGTGATAACAATGAGGTTTATGCTTCCTTGCTTATTAAAATTAATGTTTTGCTCCGAATTGCACCAAGACTTTAACCATTGCTGAATATCTTGAACAAATTTAATTTCCTGAGCAATTTTTGGAAAGACTGCATTCCACACATTCCTAGCATAATTACACTGGATTATAAGATGGCTTGTAGATTCTTAATTAGAGTTACACCTTTGGCAATTTATATTTTGCACTTGTGCTTTCCTTACAATTCTTTGAGTGACAGGTAGGATATCATGAGCAACATTCCATAAGAATAATTGGCACTTATGGGAGATTTTAAGATGCCATATTCCCAGCCAGAATTCAGTCTCCCTTTCCATGCTTGCTAAACCTTGATTGTGCTTGAAGAGAATGACTTTGTAAGTGGAACTGACAGTAAAGTGACCACTGCTTGTAAGGGACCATTGTGGTTTGTGTTCTTACTAAACAAAAGGCTTGATATTTTGAATTCTTTCTATCTGATCTTGAGTGAAGTAATTTTCAAGGATGTTTACATTTCATCTTCTTGTATGTTAATCTATGAGATCTTCCACTTTCATATTGTAGGGAATATATTCATCAGAAGAGATTTTATCTTGAATCTGTTGAGCTGTGTAACCTTCTATCCAATTGAAAAGCGGGGATCTAACAACCACACCCAATATTTCGTTTAGGCAATCTGTATGGACAAACTCCAATATAATTCCAAGAGAGTTAACTAGACAGTCAGACTCAATCAATAAAAATATATCCAAGAGTTGTATCTTTGTTTCTCAAATATAATCAGCAAATTAAACAGATGGAATCCGTGAGCCCGATTATTATGAGAAACAACTTGAATGGTACCAAAGACCAATGTTCAAGTGTCAATCAATTTATATTAACAACCAAAGGTTGGATTATCTAATTGATTGAACTATGCACAACCTGTGATATTTCAATTATATAAACAAATATAATGCGGAAAAGAAATAACACAGACACCATAAATTTTGTTAACGAGGAAACCGCAAATGCAGAAAAACCCCGGGACCTAGTTCAGATTTGAACACCACACTGTATTAAGCCGCTACGGACACTAGCCTACTCCAAGTTAACTTTGGATTGGAATATAGTTGAGCCATAACCAATCTAACACTGATTAAGGTACAGTCGCGTTCCTTACGCCTCTAAATCCCTGCAGGACTCTACGCACTTGATTCCCTTAGCTGATCTCACCCACAACTAAAAGTTGCTACGACCCAAAGTCGAAGACTTGATAAACCAGTCTGTCTCACACAGAAAAGTCTATTGAATAGATAAATCTGTATCCCACAGAAATACCTATGAGTTTTGTTCCGTCTTTTGATAAATCAAGGTGAACAGGAACCAATTGATACACCGGACTTATATTCCCAAAGAATAGCCTAGTAATATCAATCACCTCACAATAATCTTAATTGTATGGTAGCGAAACAAGATATTGTGGAATCACAAACGATGAGACGAAGACGTTTGTGACTACTTTTTATCTTGCCTATCGGAGATTAAATCTCGAGCAAATCATAGAGAAGATAGTACTCAAATACGATAGAATAAAGCAAGATCAGAACACGCAACTACAAAGAAAATAGTTGGGTCTGGCTTAACAATCCCAATGAATTCTTTAAGTTGTTAACCTATAATGGTTTTAGAAAAACCTAGGTTAAAGGAGAATTGACTCTAGTCGCAACTAGTATCACACAGGAGGTGTGGGGATTAGGTTTCCCAGTTGCTAGAGTTCTCCCGTATATAGTCTTCAAATCATGGTTTGCAATCAATGTTACCTTGGTAACAAAGCATTCAATATTCACTGTTAGATGAAAACCTGATTAAACTCAAGCTAATATCTTTCAACCGTTAGATCGAACTTAGCTTGTTACACACAAATGAAAAGTTACTTCATTTAGATATGAGTAATCGTACCTAAACGTATACACTTTGTTGGCTCAAGAATAGTTAACCGAAGTAAGCCATATGAACACTTTCATATCAACCTTGTTCATCTTAACAACTAGTTCAAATGACTAAAAAGAAACTAGTTCTGGAGTTGTTCAATTGTTTATATTCTCATAGAAGTATACAAGACACAATTGAAGAAAAATCGATTTTGATTCACTCGAATCAATTCATGAATATTATATCCACGGTTTGCAAAAGATTGCATTCCTTATTATATAAATGTATTAGTTCATGAACAAACCGATTTTAGAACATAACTTACTAAAGTATGCAAACGGGTACGTATACCTAAGTGGTCGGACTTGGTATGGGTTCGCCAGTATGAAAACGGGTACGCATACTTTCGTACACCACCAAACTCAGTTGAATTCCCAAACTTGAACTTTACGCCGGTATGCAAACGGGTATACATACTAAGTTCCCGGACATTCAACTAACCAACCAGTACGCATACTGGTATGCATACTATGGTTCCCGGACTTGGAATAACTTGCAACAGTTAGCATACAAGTACGCATACTGTGCTATATCCAATCACAGTTAATTGTTCTAAACTCCCATTTCAATCGTTGAAACATTCTTAGAAGATGACAATAGCTGTCTCACACAAGCTATTAGCTTCAAAGACATTTTCAAGTGATCGATAGATCAATACGAAACATTCCGAGTCTACATCAAATGACTGTCTCACACAAATCATGTAAGATGTTACCAGGCGATTTTCCCATGATCATCTTTTGACTTTCGTCAAGAATATAAGATGAACTTGGTTAAAGAGAAAGCTTACCAACACATACTTCGATAAATATGTAAGCGAGTTAAACTCAGCTCGAAATATCAAACGTGTATAATCGAAGTCTATATAGCTATACGACTTTTGTCTCAAATAGGAGATAGAGTAGATAGACTTTTGAGTAATAGATGAGTTCAAGTCTCCACATACCTTTTGTTGATGAAGTTCCATAAGCTTCCCTTAGTAGTTCTTCGTCTTCATTCAATGAACGCCGTGAAGTCTAAAGCTCAACTACACTTTCTATCCTAATCTGAGACTTAGCTATAAGTAGACTAGAAATCAAGACTTATATTTTTGGCAACAAAACTTGACAAACAAGCTTGAGATAGCAACGCTTGCGAGTTCGAACGAGCAGTGCTCTAACAATCCCCCCCTTTGTCAATTTTAGTGACAAAACTATCAATACATATGGATTACAAAATAAATAAACTTTGTAGCTTCTCATCCAAATGCTTGATTTCCTTGGTTCTTCAACATTACTCGAAATCTTCGTCACTTCCAAGTACTCCAGTGATTCTGAACGTGTTCAACTCAGCATCATAGTTTTTGAAAATCTGTAGCTATAACAATATAAAAAAAGAAGAAGATGTTTTCGTATTGTTATACAGTGGCATAGTATTATTACACAGCATCAAAGTCCAATTGCATCACAACTTTGACAACAATACTATGGTGATATGTATCACTCCCCCTTTGTCAATACTTCATCTCATAATGAAAAACACTCCCCCTTACATAATGATCCGTAAGCCATATGTATTTGTAGTGTGAACTACACAATAATTCTCCCCCCTTTTGTCAATATAAATTGGCAAAAGTACGAAAATTAGTGGGATCATAATGAAATTCCCATAGAGATACTTCAAGACTAAAAGAGAACATATCAACTTTGTTTCGATGATTTCACATAGTCGAAACTTAGTGTATTCATCAATGAGTTTATAAAGATACAAGATAACTCCTACAATATTCCACAGCCGCACTCTCCACAAAGATTTGGCAAAGCACAAGTTCAATTAAGAACTCTCCCCCATAAAATGTCATTCCCGAAAGAATAACAAGAGCGACCTTACTTTTACAAGAGAAGAAGGATTTCTTTGGACATAAAAATTTACATGAAACATGAATTTGTATCCAGAAAACTCTATTAAATTAACCACAATAGAACCCATGATTAATTTAATCGGAAATGCTCAACATAAGAGAACTTACGGAGCCGCACAGTACTTTCACATAGAAGTGGATCAGGGAAAGATCAATACTGCGGAATATACAAAGATTCATTCTTTTTTCATCAATATTTTCATAATGATACCATAGACTTAATCTTTGTTATCAAAAGTTCATTCTATTTTCCATCAATATTTTCATAAAGACATATAATAGACTTAACTTTTGACATTGCCAAACTTCTTATGGTTTTAACACATTTAGCAGTTTAATTGAAAGATAAAATCATTCAAGGCTAAAATACCATTACATCCATTAACAGTTTTAATAAGTCGAACACAAGAATTTTAACAGAAAAGACATAAGAGAAGGTCTGAAATTGACATAACAACATGAAGAAAAGAACACTAATCCAGATTGCGATAAAAATCCTCAGCAATCTTAGATATTGGTTCAGCTAAGTCTGGATGAACCGTCACAGCATAAGTCAACTGTCTCTCCAAGCACTCATTCCTTTGGAGAAGAAGAGCAACTTCAGGATTGGAAGGTTTCTTCATTTTGTTAATGTCTGTTTTGCTCAAGAGAGATGGATTACCAACACAATTTCCAAGCTAAGCAATATTAAATTGACTACAGATTCGGCTATTGAGGTATGGAAAACCAGGGTTTTTCTTTTTTTGAAACCATGTGAATCATTTGACAACAATTAATCCACAGAAATCAACCTCTTCACCAGAAACAAGATGGTAAACCAACTCAGCCAGAGTTTTGTTCCAGAGATTTTTGTCAAGCATACTGGGGATTAAGTTAGCAACAACCAACTTACCAAAAATCTTCAAATGAAATCTTATATTGTCCACGGGAAGTTTACTTTCTAACCATGGCACATTCTTTCCTAGGAGTAGTTCAGACATCTGATTCTTATTTGGTCTTTGACCTTCTGGTTGAGGAACAACAAACGAATGATGGAGAGGCAAGTTTAATAACTCAGCAATAACGCTACGGTTAACCTCAAACATTGTTCCTTTGACCATAGTCTTAAAACAACAGTTGGTCTTGTTGGGTGCATGTAAGTTAGCATAATCCACAGGTAATTTCAGGATATGATTCTCCCAAACCCTTATGAATATCACCCCACTCAAACTGGTTCGTGAACGAGTGAAACTCCGGTTCTTGAACCGACCGATCATATGCCCTTCCATGACAAAATGACCACCATAGAGTTTATTATATTTTTCCCTGGCAGAAATGTTGACAAAACTAATCTGACGACTAGCATCAAAGTAAGGTTGCTGAACGTGTACACCAAAATCATCATCAACATATTCTTCATCACTATCAACTACCCTCTTATTTGAACTAGCATTAGCACCCTAACTCTCACCACGATTCAATCTTTTCCTAGGAGCAATTGAAACCAAAGAAAGTCCAAAGATTGATGAAGAACTTACCGAGAACATGAACTGTCGTTAATGGTGAAGCTCTGGAACTAGAGAAAATAAAGAAATAATGACAAGCCCAACGAATGATTTCCTTTTGCAAACACAGGGATACCAAGAACACCCAAAAAAAATTGAACATTGAGGTTATAGCGACTGAGAGTTTACGAACTCTTTTGGGTTTTTTTTTCGTACTCGAACTATAGGGAAGAATAGGTGAAAAGAAAGAAGTGATATCTTCCTCTTTTATATGTCAACTGGTGGTATATGAACTGGAAAAACGCGTTCTGCAACGCGGTTCAAACACGAAAAGGTTATGAGTTCAGGGTACATGAACCATACGTGTGTGACAAGGGATCGTTTGTTTTTATCAAGCATCATATTTTTATTAAACAAATTATGACAAAGAAGAGCAAATTTCATCAATCCTTTAACGAGCAACTCATTGTGAACAAAAGGGAACACCAGCCTTGCACACCATGACACCAAGAAAGAGTTTCTTTCCAACTACTCTTACATCTTACAGTATTAAGAGAAACCCAAGGAACTGTTTTTACAAGTTTTTAAAAGAACTTAAAAAGAGCACAAGATAATTTGTGTTCCTGATTTCTTCATTTACACCTTATAAAAAACAGTCTCTGCAGATAATATTTAGTACTGCATAGGGAAACTCTTTTGATAAAAAGAGACGTCCTAACTTTTTCATAAAAGAAGACAATACTATTATCTTGAGAAGGTGTATTAGGGTTTGACCGATGAACTGAATCATGCTTTGAGATGATATAGTTTAAAGACTGAGATTTAAACTGTTCTTGTAATTCGTTTAGTTTGTTATACCCAATTGAATTACCCAGAGGATGAGCATTGCTCACACTAATTAGTGAATCAAAATCAAAATCAACCTCAACATTAATATTATTTATCATAACTTGATTTAGCTTATCAAGAGATTCTTGCTCTTTTTGGAGGTATAACTCAACATCAAGAGATAAGCTCTCACGCTTCTTTTCAAGCCCTGAAAACACTTCATGGGATTTTAAACCTGGTGGAGGTTTAGATAGAATTTCTTCTACGAATTTTATTAAATCAGTCATGGAAGAAAATTCTGAAATCCCTGGATCTGGTGGTTCATTTATTGAGATAGTAATACTGTCCATAGAGTCAGATCGCTACAAACACAGACTTATAAGGTCTTAAACGTGTTTGCCTGCTTTGATATCAATTGAAAAAGTGGGGGTATAACAACCACAACCAACATTTCGTTTAGTACATCTGCATGGACAAACTCCAATATAATTCTAAGAGAGTCAATTAGACTATCAAACTCAATCAATGGAAATATATCCAAGAGTCGTATCTCTATTTCTCAATGTAATCAGCAAATCAAACAGATAGAATCCGTGAGCCTGATTATTATGAGAAACAACTTGAATGGTACTAAAGACCAATGTTCAAGTGTCAATCAATTTATATCAACAACCAAAGGTTGGATTATCTAATTGATTGAACTATTCACAACCTGTGATATTTCAATTATATATACAAATATAATGCGGAAAAGAAATAACACAGACACCAGAAATTTTGTTAACGAGGAAACCGCAAATGCAGAAAAACTTCGGGACCTAGTCCAAATTTGAACACCACACTGTATTAAGCCGCTACAGACACTAGCCTACTCCAAGTTAACTTCAGACTGGAATGTAGTTGATCCCTAGCCAATCTCACACTTATTAAGGTACAACTGCGTTCCCTACGCCTCTGAATCCAAGCAGGACTCTACGCACTTGATTCCCTTAGCTGATTTCACCCACAACTAAGAGTTGCTACGACCCAAAGTCGAAGAATTGATAAACCAATCTGTCTCACATAGAAAAGTCTATTGAATAGATAAATCTGTCTCCCACAGAAATACCTATGAGCTTTGTTCTGTCTTTTGATAAATCAAGGTGCACAGGAACCAATTGATACACCTGACTTATATTCCCGAAGAACAACCTAGTAATATCAATCACCTCACAATAATCTTAATTGTATGGTAGCGAAACAAGATATTATGGAATCACAAATGACGAGACGAAGATGTTTGTGACTACTTTTTATCTTGCCTATCGGAGATTAAATCTCGAGCAAATCTTAGAGAAGATAGTACTCAAATACGATTGAATACAGCAAGATCAGAACACTTAACTACAGAGAAAATAGTTGGGTCTGGCTTCACAATCCCAATGAAATCTTTAAGTCGTTAACCTATAATGGTTTTAGAAAAACCTAGGTTAAAAGAGAATCGACTCTAGTCGCAACTAGTATCACACAAGAGGTGTGGGGATTAGGTTTCCCAGTTGATAGAGTTCTCCCTTATATAGTCTTCAAATCAGGGTTTGCAATCAATGTTACCTTGGTAACAAAGCATTCAATATTCACCATTAGATGAAAACCTGATTAGACTCAAGCTAATATCTTTCAACTGTTAGATCGAACTTAGCTTGTTACATACAAATGAAAAGTGACTTCATTTAGATATGAATAATCGTACCTAAACGTGTACACTTTGTTAGCTCAAAAATAGTTAACCGAAGTTATCCATATGAACACTTTCATATCAACCTTGTTCATCTTAACACAACTAGTTCAAATGACTCAAATGAAACTAGTTCTAGAGTTGTTCAATTGCTTATATTCTCATAGAAGTATACAAGACACAATTGAAGAAAAATCGATTTTGACTAACTCGAATCAATTCATGAAAATTATAGCCATGGTTGCAAAATATTGTATTCCTTATTATATAAATGTATTAGTTCATGAACAAACCGATTTTAGAACATAACTTACTCGAGTATGCAAACGGGTACGCATACCTAAGTGGCCGGACTTGGTATGGGTTTGCCAGTATGTGAACGGGTACGCACACTGTCGTACACCACCAAACTCAGTTGAATTCCCGGACTTTAACTTTACGCCGGTACGCATAAGGGTATGCATACTAAGTTCCTGGACTTCCAACTAACCAACCAATACGCATACGGGTATTCATACTATGGTTCCCGGACTTGGAATAACTTGCAACAATTAGCATACAAGTACGCATACTGTGCTATATCCAATCATGGTTAATTGTTCTAAACTCCCATTTCAATCATTGAAACATTCTTAGAAGACGACAATAGCTGTCTCACATAAACTATTAGCTTCAAAGCAATTTTCAAGTGATCGATAGATCAATACGAAAAATTCCGAGTCTACTTCAAATAACTGTCTCATACAAATCATGTAAGATGTTACCAGGCGATTTTCACATGATCATCTTTTGACTTTCATCAAGAATATAAGATGAACTTGGTTAAAGCGAAAGATCACTAACACATATTTCGAGAAATATGTAAGTGAGTTAAACTCATCTCGAAATATCAAACGTGTATAATCGAAGTCTATATAGCTATACGACTTTTGTCTCAAATAAGCGATAGAGTAGATAGACTTTTGAGTGATAGATGAGTTCAAGTCTCCACATACCTTTTATTGATGAAGTTCCACAAGCTCCCCTTAGTAGTTCTTCGTCTTCATTCGATGAACGCCGTTATGTTTAAAGATCAACTACACTTTTTATCCTAATCTGAGACTTAGCTATAAGTAGACTAGAAATACTGACTTATAGTTTTGGCAACTAAACTTGACAAACAAGCTTGAGATAGCAACGCTTTCAAGTTCGACCGAGCAGTGCTCTAACACCAATTATCCCTAAAACCATAAACTATCATTCCATCTCCAATTTTCCAAATGTGAAATTGTTTTACTCTCTTGATCCCAGTACATATGCTTCTCCAAATTTCAGTTCCCTTGTTAGAAACTCCATCTTGTAGAACATTTTCCTCTTTAAAGCATTTGGCTTCTAGTAGTTCTGCCCATTTCTTTTTCTTTTCTTGAATAAGCCTCCACGCCAATTTAGTGATTATTGCCTTATTAAGGACTTTCAAATTTTTGAAGCAAAGAACACCACCACCACCACACCCACCCCCACCACCCCAACCCCAACCCACCCCCCATCTTTTAGGAATAGACACAGAACTTCATGACTTGAAATAACATCCTTTTTCATTGCTCTTGTTCCACCAATATTTCCTTTGTGTAGACTCCAGCTGATTTATAGTTTTTTGAGGATGAATAAAACAACCCATTTGAAATTGGGAAATTGAATTTGTGACAGATTGGATTTGTGTGCTTCTCCCTTCTTGATTAACCATTCCTGCTTGCCACTGTTGAAGTCTGACTTGCATTTTGTCTTGTATTTTCCTGAAGCGTTTAGATACTTCTCCACCAATGAATTGATTTTTACCCCAAGTACTTCTCATCAAGGGGAATCACATTCATACCAAGCATACCACATATGCCTTGTTTAGCTTCTTCACTTAATCTTTTGCTAAAATGTATACTAGACTTATTTAGATTAACCATATGCCCTGACACTTTAAAGAAATTTTGTATTATGTATTTGAGATTATCTATAGAAGATCCATTGCAGTAGAAAACATAATGCAATCGTCCGCATAAAATAAATGTGATATGGGAGAGCCATTTTTTGCAGGATAGATAGGAATTATGTTGTTTTTCTCAACTGCAGAGTGAAGCATTTTACTAAAACCTTCCATACAAATTATAAAGAGATATGGAGATAAGTTGTCACCTTGTCGAAGACCTCTAGTTGGATGCATAGTTTCAATATTGGAGATCCATTTAGCAGAATAGATATAGTTGTTGTAGAGATGCATTGGTTCACCAGTTGACACCACTTTTTAGAGAATCCAAGTTTTTTTAGAATATTGATGATGAATTTCCATTCCATCCTGTCGAAAGCTTTCGACATATCTAATTTCACAACAACTTTTCCAGAGAAAGCTTTGGTATTCTTCATATATCGAACAACTTCATGTGCAATGATGGTGTCCTCCATGATGTTTCTTCCAGTGACATATGATGCTTTCCAATGCGAGATTATCTTGTGAAGTATTGGTTTCAATCTGTTTGTCATGATTTTTGAAATGATTTTATACGAGATGTTGCATAGGCTTATAGTTCTAAAGTTAGAAGGTGTTTGAATGCAGTTGTTCTTGGGTATAAGCGTTTGGAAAGTATGATTTATCTATTTAAGGAGTTTACCATTGCTGAAGAATTCTTGCACTTTCTTGAATACATGAGCCCCAAATATCTCCCAATTTCACTGGTACCTGCTTGAAACCATCCGGTCCTGGAGCAGACTAAGACTTAATTTGAAACACATTATGTTTAACCTCCTTTGCAGTTTGAACCTCAATGAGCCTCTGATTTTCTACTTCAGTGATCCATGGAGATATTAGATTCATTATTTATTATTCTTCAGTGGGATTTGAGGTTGTTGCAATTTCTTGGAAACGTTACAATAAGATTTTTGAGATATCTTCTCTTGAACTCTTCCATTCTCTATTTTTGTCCTGCAGAGAGTGTATTTGATTATATCTTCTTCTATAGTTTGCCTGAGAGTGAAACATTGTAGATTTATTGTCTTGATATTTAATCACATTCTCCCTTGATTGTTGATAAGTAATTCTATTTTTGACTTCATAGAGATTGTTTAACTGGTTCTGGTATCTTTGGTACTCTTCCATATCCATATGAGGTTGACTAATGATATGATGAATTTGAGCTTGAGTATCCTTGATTTTTATGTCTGTGTCTCTGTATTCCTTAATTCTCCAAACTTTAGACCCCTATTGGTTTCTGAGCTTATTGGTGAACTTGTAAGCCTCAGTGCCTTGTTTGTTATACTTTCATCTTTTTTTGATTTCCCCCTTACATCTGTTATTTGAAAGCCAGTGTTCATAGAATCTGTAAGGTTTAGACAGGTTTTCAGTTTGAGGATTTGTATTCAAAAGAATGGGGGCATAATATGATCTAGAGGGCGTGAGATTTTTCAGTATGGCATTAGGGAATATAATCATCCAAGAATTAGAAAAAATGGCTCTGTCTAGTCTTGTTGTCAATTTATTTAGTTTGTTTGTATGATTGGATCATGTAAAAGGACTTCTTGTGAACGGTATATCAATAAGACCCGAATCTGTGATAGTGTTGGTGACTTTTGGTTGAGACTGAGTAGGATGAATTGAATAGCTTTGTCTTTCATAGTTGTATGGTTTGGAGTTAAAATCACCAATTATCACCCAGTGTAAATTCATATTTTTACCTATCTCATGAATAAATATCCACTACACCTAGTCTATCATTGTCATAAGAAGAACTATACAAACATGTGAGAAACCATTCAGTGTTAGAGTCATTGTTCTTAATGATCAGGTTTATCATATACTTAGAAGAGTGAATGAATTCAATATCCAATTCGTCTTTCCAGAGAAGAGATAAAACACCTACTCTTAGTTTATCCTCATTGCACCATATATTGGGATATCTCATTTGTTTTAGGAGATAAGTGGCTTTTTTAATAGTAGATTTTTTTATAGAGAGAAAAATGACATTCTGGATTGTAATTGAAAATGCAATTCTTCAGATGATCTCTAGTTAGCTCATTTCCTAGGCCTTGTAAGTTCCATGCAAGGATTTTCATTTTATTATTAAGAGTTAAAGTATTTGTTAGAGCACTGCTCGGTCAAACTCGCAAGCGTTGCTATCTCAAGCTTGTTTGTTAAGTTTAGTTGATCAAAACTATATACTTGATTTCTAGTCTACTTATAGCTGTGTCTCGGATTAGGATAGAAGTGTGTGGTTGAGCATTATACTTCATGGCATTCACCAATTGAAGAAGAAGATCTACTAAAGACCTTGGAGGAACTTTGTCGATAAAAGGTATGTGGAGACTAAAACTTATCTATCACTCAGAAGTTTATTCAATTCTATCTACTAATGAGACTAAGTCGTATAACTATATAGACTTTGTGTTAAACACATTTGAAATTTTGAGTCGAGTTTATCTCGTTTATATATTTTTCGAAATACAAGTTTAAAGCTTAGAAAACTTCATCATCTACTTGACAAGTTTAGTTGTAAACTATTCATTTGTTGGAAACTAAATGTTAAGTCAAGATGATCATGTGAAAATTACCTTTAACATCTTACATGATTTGTGTGAGACAATCATTTGATGTTAACTTGGGAAGTTTCGTATTTATCAACTAATCGTTTGAAAATTACTTGAAGCTAGTGGTATGTGTAAGATTACCATTGTTGTCTCTTAAGGATGTTTCAAATTGATTGAATGAGAGTTTTAGAACTACTACCAATGTATGGATACACATAGTATGCGTACCCAGTATGCGAACTCTTAAGTACTAGTTTAGGTCCGGAACTCTTGTTTGCAAATGAGTTTATCTGTGATAGGTGCGGAACTATGGTTTGCGAACAGCAAGACTAGGAAAGGTCCGGAACTGTGGTTCGCGTACTCAGTTTGTGAACTCATTGGTTATGTTCTAAAATCGGTAAGTATGACAACTTGTTCGCATACTCGTATGGTAACTATTATTTATACTCATGAACTCAGGTTTGTTTGCGAAATAAAGTCCTTGGAACTTTAATGTATTAAGGTATGTGAACTTGCTTTGCAAACCGTGACATTACATTCATGAATTGGCTCTTGTATAAGTACTTTGTACACAACCAAGCCGAATATGTTTCAAATTGTTCATGGATATTTCTATGAGATAGTGAACATTTGAACAACTCTCTTGAAACACATTTAGATTCATTTGATTATCTAGTTTGATTGATTGGTTATCAGATTTGATCTAGAAGTGTTAGATGAATATGTCTAAGCTAAAAAAATTCATATGGATAACTTCAGTTAACTGTTATTGAGCCAACTTGTTATACACGTTTAGGTATGGTTCACCCATATCTAAATATAGGTATATTTTATTTGTGTGTATCAAGCTAATACCATCTAACGGTGGAGATTGATTGCTTATTTCTAAGAAAACTTAGCTTGAATCTTAAATCATGATTTCATCTAACGGTGGATATTAATTGCTTTCTTACTAAGCTATCTTAGCTTTGATTGTAAGCAACCCTGATTTGAAAGACTATATAATGAGGAACTCTAGCATCTGGGAAACCTAATCCCGACACTCTCGTGTTTCCTAGATGCAAACTAGAGTCGATTATCCATTAACCTATGTTTCCAGTTCTTCTGAAAACTATTACTAGGTTTAACGACTTAAAGACTTCGCTTGGGATTCGTGAAGCCAGGTCCAACTATTTTCTCTTTAGTTGCGTATCTTGATCTTATTTTTTCAATCGTATTGAGTTTAATCTTCTTCAATATTTTCTCGAGATTTATCTCCGATAGGTATAAGATATAAAAATTAATCACAACAGTTTTTTCGTCTCAGACTCTTGTGATTCACCATAACTTCTTCTATTAATCAGTTAGGTTACTGTGAGGTAACTAATGTTTCTAGGCTGCTCTTCGTGAGTATAAGACCGGAATATTAGTTGAGTTTCCTATTCACCTTGATCTTTATCTTAAGACGGAAACAACAAATAGAATAGACTTATCAATGAGAGACAAATTTGTTTATAAGTCTTCGACTTTGGGTCGTAGCAACTTCTAGGCTGTAAAGGAAGTCATCTAGGGGAATCAAGTGCACGGAGTCTTGCGAGATTCAAGAGGCGTAATGAACGCGACTGTACCTTAATCGGTATGAGATTTGGTTAGGGCTCAACTACATTCCAGTCTAAAGTTTACTTGTAGTAGGCTAGAGTCTGTAGCGTCTTAATACAGTGTAGTTTCCAAGTCTGGACTAGGTCCCGGGGTTTTTCTGCATTTGCGGTTTCCTCGTTAAAAATATTTTAGTTCCTGTGTTATTTGTTTTCCACATTATATTTTCCTTATATAATTGAAATATCACAGGTTGTGTGTTGTTCAATCATAGTTAATAAGTCCGACCTTGTTTGTTGGATAGGACTTGATTGACACTCAGACATTGGTCTTTGGTACCATCCGAGTTATTCTCATAACAATCTGGTTCACGGATTTCTATCTGTTTGATTTACTGATTATGTTGAGAAAGAGATAAAGCTCTTTAATATATTTACTGATTAAGACTTAGTAACTTGGTGCTCTCAGAATTATATTGGAGTTTAATCCATATAGATTGCCGAACGAAATAGTTGGGTGTGGTTGTTGTACCCCCAGTGTTTTCAGTATTGATAGTAAAACTATTAGGATTACTGAAAGACTGTAAAGTGAAAAGAATAAAGTTTAAATAGTTCACCGTTGAATTTCCTTGTCCTTCTTCAAATCCTTGGTAGTTGACAATGTGCTTGTCTAGGTCTCTTGCTTCTTGTATGTTCATTTGCAGAGTGAAAATGCGGGGGTACCAAAATACACCACCACTTTTTTCTTAGGAAATCTGTATGGACAAACTCAATACAACTCCGAGAATTAAACTCAATCGAGAAATATTATATAGAGTTATATCTCTCTCTCTTGCAATTAGAACGTTTACAAAAATAAATCTGTGAACCTAATCATAAAGAGATAAATTGGACGGTACCAAAGACCAATGTCCAAGAATTAATCAAGTCGTATCCAACAAACTAGGTCGGATGTATCTACTATGATTGATCAACGCAAAACCTATGACATTTCAATTATAAAGATAAACAATATAATGCGGTAAAAGAAATAACACAGAAACCAGAAGTTTTTTTAACGAAGAAACTGCAAATGTAGAAAAACCCCGGGACATAATCTAGATTGAACACCAAACTGTATTAAGCTGTTACAAACACTAGCCTACTACCAATTAACTTCGTACTGGAGTGTAGTTTATCCCTAAAAGGTATCTCACCGATTAAGATACAGTCGCGCTCATTACGCCTAGGCCTTTCAATGGAAGAATATCCATCGGATATTAAGGAATCCAATATCCGACAGGTTAAGCACTATCGGATATTCGATATCCGATAATATCCTATAGGATATCAAAATCAGATATCGATTCCGATATGTTAAGCTATCGGATATCGGATAAATATCCGACAATATCCGTTTCTGACCAAAAAAAAATCAATAACCTGTAAAGCTTCAGAGGTGAAATTTAAGTTTCATTTCTCATACATAAACAGTCTTAAAACATTACTCTTAAATAGTTATGTCTCTAAGTCTCTCACTCACACATACATGAAAAGAAACACAAGCAAATGCTAAAGAAAGTAAGAAAGCACTAAGTATGATAAGTAGGCCTGTCCAGTCTCCAACTCTCTTGTCTTCAGTCTTCTTCGATTTCCATATCTGCATTATAACAAGTCAACATTTAGATAAGATATACAACTACATCTATAAGTAGTAATAATAGAAACTAGGAAGAATAACAGATGAAAGATGCACTGAATTTAAGCAAAAAAAAGAGGAAGAAATGTTACCTTCATCAAAGAAATATGGCAACCAATCGCTTAAGCACAACAATGCTTCAACAAGCTCTGGATCTAATGAAGCTTTGTGTGTTGTAAGCACTCTACCACCTGCACTGAACATTGATTCGGATGCCACACTGGTGACTGGGATAGCCAAGACATCTCTTACCATCTTTGCAAGAGTTGGGTACTTAGGTTCATTTAGCTTCCACCAACTCAAGATTTCAAACAAATACTCATCTTTTGGTGAGCCTTTGCTAAGCATTGGTTCTTCTAAGTACTTGTCCAACTCAGATTTCTACACCTCAACTTCAATGTTTTCCATCATAAACTCATCATAATCAGAATCACGTACCTCATCTAGATTTCCTGAATCCAACAAGCTCTGGATCTAATGAAGCTAATGTTTTCTTCACCAAGTTCCATTCATCATCTATGTAGTGGCATGTTACACAACAATACCCATCTTTAGTATGCTTAGCAGTCCACATATCAGTTGTAAGACTACATCTAGAGGTCAAATTATCCAATGCTACTTGCAATTCTTGTTTCTCTTCACGAAAAAACTTCATCACATCACTTGTAGTTGTATTTCTACACATGATCTTAGCAGCAGGGTTCAAGGACTTACAAAACATTCTAAAGTAAAAATGTTGAGCCATGTTTAAAGGTTAATCATGCTTAGCAATCATTTTTTCCATGTATTCCTTAGAAACTGCAGGATCATACTTGTAATTAGCTAATTTTACAGCTTTGTTACCTGCTGTTTTCAGTGAAGCAGTAATTTGTTGTTGTCCAGCCTTGTTCTGTGGTCTCTCTCGGCAAGTCTTTAGATGATTAGACAACCTGGTAGTACCAGTCTGACTACCAGCATCAATTACCTTCTTGCAATGATTGCATGTACCTAGTAAAACAGCTTCCCTCACATGTTTTTTGTTGCGTCTTACTTCAACATCCCTTTCAAATTCATCCCACACAGGTGACCTTGTTTTTCTAAGTCTTTTCTTCAGAGCAGTTACCAATGGATCCTCATCAGCTTCTCTATCTTCATCATCTTTATTAGATCCTGGCATGGTATCATCAGCTGGGTTCTCTTCTGGTTCTGGTAATCTCCTAGTGTCACTAGTACCATGTGTTGAGCCAATTGCTGAAGCTTGAACACTTTCACTTTATGATTGTGAACCATCCATAGAAATGATGTCATTTGATTGAGATTGAGGCAAAGGGGTTGACTTTGAGGTTGCAACTGTCTTTCCCTTGGCTGGTTTTTTAAACATTTTTGCAATTGCCTATATTAAAATTACACACAAAATAAGTTACCAAAGAAATGATTGAGAAGAAAACCCAAATTTTGAAACAGCAACAGAAACCCTAATTTGCAATTTCTGATTTCAAAACCCTAGTAAATTATAATTTCATAGAAACTCATACAAATTCATCACTCTATATCATCAAATTCTATCAACAAACCCCAAAAAAAAAAATTTCAGAGAGAGATTAGTACCAGCGTAATTTAGGGTATAGCTTAATCCATTACACCCTCGATCTTTCACGCCAAGTTTAAGAAATTGATGTTGCAGAAGATGACCAACTCCTGATGCTAAAACGAAAAAAAGAGAATAGAAAGATTGATTTGTTGCAGAGATTCAGTGGAGAGTGGAGACAGTGGAGAGGCGGTGAGAACTAAGAAGAGAAGAAAAAAAGAAAAACTAAATGAGTTCCACTTCGAGTCTTCGACTGCTAGCTAGGTATAGGAAAAATAAAAAATTATAAATACGCCCATGTTATATCGGATATCGGATATTAAGCAAACGGATTTAGCCTAATCTGATTCCGATATGTTAAGGATGAAATATCCGATAAATATCCGTATCCGATATCCGGTAAAACGGATAAAATCCTATAGGATCTCGAATAATAGGAAATGGATTCCGGATATCGGACATATATTGACAGGCCTAATTACTCCTCTTGAATCCCAGCAGGACTCCGCGCAATTGATTCCCTTAACTGACGTCACACCAACTAAGAGTTGCTTCAACTCAATTGAAAACTTTAAACCAAATCTTCTTCCCACAGATTAAGCCTATATATGATTTCATTTTACAGTCAAATAGTTTGATCAAAGGTGTGGAAATCGATAGAAATAGACAAAGTCTAGCTAACCTCAAAATTCTGACTTATGCAACCCGAAGTGCAGTCTAGATTATTATTCACCTCACAAGTATAAAACTTGTGGAATCAACAAAGTTTGAGACGAAGAGAACTTTGATGATTTCTATCTATCTTGATCAAGTGAGTAGCTTAACAATCGATCAAGATCAGGATACACGAGTTATCAAGGAAAGATAACTAGACATGGCTTCACGAATCCCTATGAAGACCTTGTAGTCTCTAATCCCTAAAAGGGTTAGGAAGAGGGCGACTCTAGATACAATTAGGACACACCAAAATGTAGTGTCAGGATTCAAAGATCCCAGTTACTTGAAGTTCCCCTTTAATAGACATTCAAAGCATAGGTTGCTTTAGGTTTAAGCTAAGATAGCTTTGGAACCAAGCAAACAATATCCACCGTTAGATGAATCTTTTAATCTGATTTACATAAATAAGATATACACTCTGGTAAGGTGAAACCGTAACCGAAACGTGTATAAAGACTATGTTCGACATGGTTATCCGAAACTAGCCGGTTTGAACTTAAAAGATTAATATTCATTTTCATGAACACATAAGACATTAACTCTGAGTCACAAACATGTGATCAAATATAGTGTTTTTAGAGAATTAATCAAATGCAAATTATCGCGTAGAAATAATTTAATCGCATTTGAAAATATAATCGACATGGTTAGTAGGTGTACAAGGTACAAATACCATTGCCATTCGTGAATCGGTTCAGTCACAGTACGTGTACCAGTTTGTAAACATTTAACCAAACCAAGTTCCGGAGTTAACAGAACTATTTAGGTTTGCGTACCGGTTCGGAAACCTTAATACTGACACCGGTTTCGGAGTTCATTGAACTTTTATAGTTTGCGTGCCGGTTTGGGTACTAAACTGAGTTCGGGACGTAGAACTGTTTTAGTTTTCATGCCGGTTTGGATACTCATCCTGGTTCCGTAACCACAGTTCCAAAATGGTTTGCATACGAGTATGCATATATACCGATCTGGTTCACGAGTTAAACATATTTTCACATGATGTGCATAAAAATACACGTACCACAAATCTGTAAGTCGATATATATCTGCTACATGTACGATTACATGTAATACGGGTTCAGACATATAACAGTTTTCCCAGTTTGTAAGACTGATAATATTTTCCCGAATCTATAGTAGTTTTATATTTCCTCTAAATCGATTCGGAACATTCCCAAATAACATCAATGACACATATCACTGTTTCAGGCTATTTTCGAGCGATAAAACTTGAATCGTGATTTTGATTACGAATAATAAATTGTCCTTAACCGAAATTCATCAAGTATGAACAAATGTTCATTAAGCTTAGTCATTATATTTCGATAACTAATTATCATGAAAAACTTGACTCGAAATTCTTGTCTATGCATAATAGTCTAATTAGTTATGCGACATCGTCTCAACAATAGAAAAGTGAATATAACTTGATATATAGGTGGTACAGTCTTCACTTACCTTTTGTTGATGAAGTTCTCCAAAAGCTTCGGTTGATCTTCGCCTTCAAATGGTAGAACGTAACTATGACTGCCGTGATCCACTGTTTCTCAAGTACATTTCTATCCTAGTTCGAGACTTAACTAATTGTGGACTAGAAATCAAGATATAGTTTTGACAACTAAATTTGACAACAAGCTTGAGATAGAAACACTTGTGAGTTCGACCGAGCAATGCTCTAATAATCTCCCCCTTTTTCAATTTTAGTGACAAAACTATCAATACATATGGATAAAAAATAAAGCTTCGAAAACTTCTTGAATCCAACATGTCTTGATTTCCTTGGCATCTTCAACTCCTTGAACTCTTCGTAATTTCAAGTTGCAATGATTCTGAACGTGTTCAACTCAGCATCGTTGTTGTTGAAGAACCGATTCCATAGTGATAACAACTTTGGAAACAAATATTCTTAATCATCGTTATACAGAAACATTGTATTATTCCTTCTCCAAAGTTCAATTGTATCCCAACTCTGAAGTAATACTACGGTGATATGTTTCTCCCCCTTAATCAATACTTACATCTTTTGCATAATTAATAAGACATATAAATTATTGATTCACTCCCCCTTACATAATGATCCATAAACCATATGTATGTAGTATAACACTACTAAATAATTCTCCCCATTTTTGTCAATAAAATTATCAAAGGTACGAAAATTGTGGGATCGTAAAGAATACAACCAAAATATAAGTCAAGTTTTAAGGAAGTTTTGAGATTCCACATTATTATAACATAGTTAAAATGCAATTCCTCATATCAACTTTTTTAGATGATATCACATAGTAAGAAAATACTTGGCGCTCATCTAAGAGATTTAAGATACAAGCACAAGTTCATTTAAGAATTCTCCTCCATTTGATGTCATTCCCAAGAGAACAACATGAGTGACATTGCTTTATAAAAAAGAAGGATTTTGTTGGACATTACAAATAACATGGATTTGTATCCGAAAATCGACTTAAAATAATCTCAACGCCAGCTACGGACACAAAGATAATTTTTATCGATATGACTCAACATAAGAGAATCTTACGGAGTGTATCAAGCAGTAAAAACACAAAAGTATGATCACAAGTAGATCAATACTGCAAGAAAATTCTCAAAGAGTTTGTTCTATTTTCCGTTTATAAAAAACATAATAGATTTAACTTCTGAGCATATATGAAATATCAGCTCGATTCATGAAAACGACGTAAAAAGGCACATATATTTCATAAGACTTTTGCAATAATTAAACCAATTATGATTACATACTGCAAGTTCATCTTCCAACAACTCTGGAATTTAAATAATAAATCTAAAAACATGCCAGATGAAAAACGTTGGAAATAGCTTGTGTAATCACAATTTTTGCTATACCAAACCCTAGTTATCTTTCTCAAAAGTAAAAAAAATCTCACAAGAAGTTTACTAGTCTTTTAAAAGAAGCAAAATTAAAATAACAAAAGGTTTATTCATGTTCTTCATCATCGGAATCACCCATGGAAGCTTGAATCTTATCTATTTCTCCCTTGATGTCGGGAAATTTTGTAGCAATCACACATAATTTTTTGCATACCTTTTAACTTGGAGTCGATCTTGCAAACATCCTTGTGCATTCGTTGAAGAAGGTTCAAGGTTGTTGCATCACAAGAACCATCAAAAGGTGAAATAGATGCCTTTATTCTTTTGTTCTCGTTCGTTCTCATACGTTTGAATATACTTTCACGAACTAAACTGGGAGCTCCAATAGAGCTTCCAATTGGATCAATGTCTAATTCTCCACAAATACGTTCAATAAGACAAGGAAACCCCAATATGTTGTTGGATAAGGTCATTATTACCATTTGATAAACAATCCATCCACAAATGTCAAGACCTGGAGTACCCATTTCAAGAAAATAAACAAACTCTGCAAAGTCACGATTCCAACGAGCATCTTCTATCGTGGAGGGACAAATGTTTGGAATTCCAAACTTTCCAAAAACCTTAAAAGCCATGCTAAGCTCTTCGGTAGGAAACTTACCATCTTTCCAACCAACACTATTTCCACAAAGCTTGAGAGAAATGGTTTCACAAGATGGTTTTTCTCCCTTTGATCTTGGAAGACGAAAATCATCAATAGGAATATTAGTGAGTTCCGAAATTAATTCTTGAGTAACATCGATCCTTTCTCTTCCAATCATGATTTTAAAACACAACTTCTTAAGATCAACATCATAAATATTTGCATAAAATACTTTTGTAAGTAAATCAAACCTTTTCCAAAACCACAAAAGATGTTTCCTAGTTCATATTTATCAAAAAAAAAAACTAGATCTTCACTTTTAACAAACACTTCTTCTAATTTATTTTCTAGAATAATTTCTATAGTAGAAATTATCTCATAGGTTTCATGACAATCCTTGTTAACAAATCTCACCCTAGGTTTTTCTTGAATATAGGGTTCAAGGATCTCTTTAGGCTTGGGTTTCTTTACCAACTCCTTTAGTTCTTCCCATAATTGTTTATTATAAACACAAAGAGAATAGATTTGATCTTACTTGAGTGGTTCCTTTTGAAGATGATTGCTTGATTAGCCTTCAATTCTTCTTTATATTTAAGAAAAACAAGACCAAAATTATGAAGAGACACCCTCCAAATCAATATGACATCGTCCTGGTTCGGAAACCCTAACTTAACCTCAATTCCCGTTCGTGAACACAAAGAAGAAAAAAGAGTAGGTGAGTATGCGTAACAATAGTAATCTGAATCGTTCTTTAGGTTCTGTAGAGGATCGAATCGGCGGGCTGACTAGGCATTGGAGATGTAGTAGCAGTTGTTGTAATATATGAACGTGAAGATGATCTTGAACGAGTTGCAGCTGTCTTTGTTTTCATTACTAAGCCTATAACAAGTAAATCTAACACTAGAACAAGATTCAAACTAACACTAAAACATAAACATATAAGGGTTACAGGAAATTATAATATACAACAATTGAACATGAACTACAAACCCAGTACAGGTTTTGTAATTTTTCTGAAGACAATATCCTTCTCAGAAGGACATATTTTCGTAGTTGCAAGAGATGGGTCTTGAGTTTCTTCAGCGTCTTGAATCTTCCAGAGAATGTCGCCGTGAAGATTTAGGCAGCTGCACCCCCTCAAAAATTCAACAACACTAGTAACCATACACTCTAACAAACTAGAGAAAGATACAGGCGATACAAGATTAACCGAAAGTACATGCAATACAAGATTAACCGAAAGTACACTAACGAACACAAAGAAGACTAAAAGAGTTACAATCAAAACCAGAATAGAACATTAAATCTAACACAAGGAAAGATAACAGAAACAAGAATGATATTGTAAAACAAAGCCGATCTACTTTTAGTTATCGGAGATAAAAACTGGTGATTTGAGAGGAGACTAGATCTGAAAGTCCGTATGTATAAATCTCTTATATTGATCAGGCCAAGAAGCATACCAAATCAAATCAGTCAATCTTCTACCAACAAAACTTTGACAAGTTGTGATCTTATTCGAATAGTCTGCTAATTCCAATATAGGGATGAAGGCGACAGGAACCATATGCGTGATGTCTAGCCCGAATTTGCCAAGACAATTCCAGTGAGTCCTCCTACGGTTTGAAAATAAGACGGAAACTCACCGGAGAACCAAAATAAACACAATATCTAACTGAAAATCACAGAGATGATAGAGGAGATGAGCGTAACCTATGGGTGGTGATTGATCTGCTCCAACGGCGCTCATCGAAGAAAGGTTGTCGTTTGAGCTATTTTTGAGCTCCAGTGGGAAAAGCATTTCATCCTGACCTCTAGGTATTGTTTTATCTACTAGTAACAATTCTGTACATCTTGTTACGAGCAATGGGATTACTAGCAACAATTCTGTACATCTTGTTTACGTCTCTAGTGCCTCCTCTAGGTATTGTTTTATCTCTCGTGAGACGAGTTTCGGTTTCTTTTTCACGTGGGTGCTATAGTATATATAAGGACGAAACCGGATTTTTACGGCTCAATATCCCTTGAAATCTACTAGTATATGGCATTTAGAATCTTACGTATAATGCATATGTAAAATCATCATATTTCAAGACATTTTCACCGTCGAAAACAAATGGGCAAATTAAAAAAATGCCCATGTGGGAAAAGCATTTAAAAAAATGCCCACGTTTTTTCTAAATTTATTAAGTGTCTATTCCGTTTGATTTTCCGTCCGGGCCTACCTAATTAGTCAATTATCGTTTACTTGGTCAATTTTTGATGTTACAATTACAAAAATATCCTTAAAATCCCTAATACAAGTAATACCTAAGTTCATCGTATCCTATCCAAACATACTGCAACCAGAGTTAGGGATGCAGAAACACTGTTCTTCTCTTGTCTTAGCTTTATGGCTTATTTTTAGCCGAGAAAACGCACACCATATTCTTGTACTAATGAACACCAGAAACACATACTCTCTCCGTCCCACTATTAGATGACCTACTTAGTTTAAAATTTTGTCTCACTATTAGTTGACTTATCTCATTAAGGATATTTTTAAAATTATACTTTTGATTGATTATCGGTAGTATAAGAAATATGTATAATTTGATATTCATGTTTATATTCGTTACGTAGGTGGTTTAAAATGCTTTTCAATGATACAAAGTTTACAAAAATCCATGGTATAGTTTGAGAGATAAATCAATTCTAAATTTTACAAATTATCATCCATAAGGGTATAATTGTAAAAAATACTTAAAAAATACTCTCTTTCATTCTTTGCCTTAAAAATTGTGCAAACTTGAACTAGGTCATCTAATAGTGGGAAGGAGGGAGTATGTTTTCCATTCAATGTGAATTTGGTGTGAGTTTGTTGGGGTTCACAATTCTCACTAGCGGGACCTTCCCAAAATTGTTCTCGGGATCAATACGTTTCCCAACACACATAACTCATTTTTTATTTTGTTTCTCGGTTTGGACGTGGCAGTTTTGAACACATACATTATCACGTTTTCAAAATGCAACCATTCTCTATATAAAAATAGAGTTTTTTCGAGCGCTCTCATTAACCGGAGCTTCTGGCCCCACCTTCTTATTTATATTTGGTAGTGTTTTTATTTCTCGGGTAACACAATTTTAAGAAAATAACTTTTGTCGCACAATATAAATTCGGCCAATCACATGCAAGAAAAAATTTACCTAAAACAATTAAATCTTAAAAATCTTATACCATTGCCAAAAATATATCAAAAAACTCAAATATAATATTTAAATCCTAATCGCATATTTCATCACGATTTCATCATAAAATCGAATCGATCATAAGATAAAAATTAAAAATAAATGTCCAATGTCTAATCAAATCGATCATAAAATTAAAAAAATTAAAAATTAAAAAATCTTATACCATTCCCAAAAATATATCAAAAAACTCAAATATAATATTTAAATCCTAATCGCATATTTCATCACGATTTCATCATAAAATCGAATCGATCATAAGATAAAAATTAAAAATAAATGCCCAATGTCTAATCAAATCGATCATAAAAAAATAAAAATAAATGTCCAATTACATGTTTTATAATTAAATTAATCCTAATTACAATTCCATATTATTAGTTAACATTCCAATGAAATTAAAAAGACATTTATCAACTATAAATTTAATAATCGATATGCATAAAGTTGCAGAAACTTACCTGGAAATCGAAACGTGCTTCTTTTTCAGCAGGAAAAACAATTTTAATCCTGTCAAAACAGTCGAAAAGCAAAATCATTAATACAAAATCATAGAGTGTTACAACTTGACACTAAACGAAAAATTTGATACTAAACATAACTTTGAGAACGGAAAAACAAAAGCGTTAAAGAAAAGCAATAGACAATAACGAAAGATTTCCAATATTATTCATTCCATAAAAAAAATATTCTTTAAGCAATAGACAATAATGAAAGATTTTCAATATTATTTTACTTAATATTATTCATTCCATAAAAAAAAAATATTTTTCATAAAATAAGTTATAAGAAATCCTACTCATATATTATTTTATTCTATCCATAAAAAAATAAAAAGAGATTTTTTATATTATTAGTAGTGTAAGATGTGCTAAATATCTTTTCTGAAACAAGTAAAAAGATCAATATTTTTTAGACGGAAAATGAAAGGAATTTGAATAGGTAAATCTTACTATCAAAAAATATACAGATTACCAAATTTAGATCATTGATATATTTGGATACGTAAAAAAAAATAACATAAAAATATACTTATTACCAAATTAGAAAATAAATTATTGATATTTTTGGATCCTCAAAAACATATACAGGTAAACTTGTGCCAAAAATATGGATACTTTAGATGTTCGTTAATATCATCTCCAAAAGAAAACTGTGTTTATTTATGAAGGCGCGATTGGGGATATCAAAACTAATTGGGGGATATAAATTACTTGCCCCGACCAATAGTGTCTGCTAAGAGGTGTTTTTAGGGGAAAAAATACCAAAATACCCTTCCTCAAAATAAAAATCAAAAAAACAAAATCATATCCCCCATTTCCATCTTCACTTCTTATTAATCTCTTTTAGGATTAGGGCTTTGAAACCTAAATATTCCCCATTCCCTTTCAAATTCTAAATTTTCCTCATTCCCTTTCAAATTCTCTTCTCCTTCTTTGCCGGTTCCTCACTTTGAAAACGATTTTTCTTTTTTACATTCGGAAGTGATGAAGACCATGCCGGTAGTGATGAAGACCATGCCGGAAGTGATGAAGACCATGCCGGTAGGGATGATGACCATGCCGGAAGTGATGATGACCATGCCGGAAGTGATGAAGACCATGCCGGTAGTGATGAAGACCATGTCGGAAATAAAAAAAATTACATCGCCAGAAGTGATGAAGACCATGCCGGAATTGATGAAGACCATGCCGGAAAATGGTGCCGGCATGCTTGGTATCTAACATTCAATGACGTAACCAAATGCCGGCATGCTCGATAGAAATCTATCAATGCCGGTAGTCAAGTGATTTTTTTTTCAATTTTCTAGATACTTTACATCATGTGTCGGCAAAGAAATTTAAGCAACATACTATGCTGTTAGTAGTACCGGACCCCCTGGAAAAGAAAATTTCCAACAAATGCCGGCATGGATGAACGATCGACAACAACGCCGGCACACTGTGTTGGTGTGCCGGCATTGATATAACTATGAATACCATGTCGTCTTGAATTTCAATATGGGGGATAAGCTCGGTGCCGGCATGGACGTGGTATGAATACCATGCCGGAATTGCTTCTTCTGGCATTGTATTCATACCACGTCCATGCCGGCACCGATCTTTTTCAGCTGCAAAAATGGTGGATTCAAAGAAAAAAACTCAAATTTTCAACCTCTTAGCAGCAATTCTCTCTTCACAATCATCCTCCATTTTCACCAAAAAAAGTTGTCTCTCAATTTTTTTCCGTCCTTCTACTCTCACCTCACTCACCCAAATACAAATAAAAATACACACTAATCATTTATCAAATAATCTTATGAATTTACTAATTATAATTAATCACTAAACCTGATTAGTGAGGGGTAGATTAGGTATTAGGTAAAATACTTAGATAAGGGGTGACCCTGATTTGATATTTGGATCCGGTTTTTGTCCTTTTCCTCTATCCCCCAATTAGTTTTAGTATCCCCCAGTCGTACGTTCTTATTTATGGGTTTGGTAGCTCTATTTAAATCATCCGAGCAAAAGCCAAACCCTATTGTTTTTCATTGATTCAATTTTATAGAATTTTGCTGGTTTTTATTTTTCTTGCAATGTCTGATCCCGTCTATTGTTTATTTTGCAGGTACCAAAACTTTAATCGATTGACACCGCGTATGATATTGGTGCTGCTTTCTTTTCTCTAGATGCTACGTATAATAACAGAAAGAAATTGGGGTTTTCTGCTCTTCTCTGTTTGATTTTTGGGTTTCTTCTATTTTCTCCTCTATGAGCTTATTATACTGATTCCGAATTTTTGGGATTTTATAGGTGAGGGTTTTTCAGTATAATTTGGGATGTCAAAAATCGTTGTTTTCACGCTTCTCAACCACAAGGTAAAATATATATCCATGAAAGATTTTTAATTTTGTTGTGAAACTGTGTTTAACGGTAGAGATCGTATTTTTGCATTGTTTATATTACTACAAAAAAATTCTGGTAGAAGTGGTTCTTAGTTTCTAGAGGGATAACCACCGCTGGAAAGTAATTGGAATCAAGTTAATCGATAATAAATGGCTATACTACCCCTCCTAATTCGTTGTTTTCTTTCCTCTTTCAAAAAATCTCCTTTACAGGGTAATCCATTTCTAGGATGTCAAGAACTTGAAGCGAATGCGCTCTTATAGAATAGAAAGCAACGTATACTAATTGTACATTGAAGGCCTTTCATAAACGATGCAAATAACAAAAATCACCCATACCACCAGTCTATTGTTATTTAATATTTAATTTTGACTTCCAATTTACAGCAAGTAAGACTTCTTGACAATGTCAAAGTTAAAGTGGTGGTGGTATGGGTGATTTTTGTTACTACGGGGTGGTGATGATAGAGTAGCGCAGTATAGACTGGTGATGATTGAGTAGTGCAGTATAGAGTACCTCCTTTGAGGTTTACCATGGATATGGATGGGGAGATAGGCACCTCTATCTATGCCTAAACAGTTGCTACTATTCTGTTCGTCGAGATGGATTATATCTGTTACGTCGTGATAGACAGGATCAGTGGGAGAGAAGAGGTACTTGATATTGATGCGCAGCAGCATGATTTTATTGATAAAATCATCTAAATGTTTCTTATTTCTTGCTCAGTTTGACTTGATGATGAAAATAAAACTATTGAATATTAATTGTTCTTGAAATTGAAACTTTAAAAAAGGAAACAGTTTAGACTATGTCCCGCTGAAAGATCTGCTAGAGAGACATGACTGGAGACCATTCTGTGCATTCCATTTTCCCAACCGAGAATAAGCCATCCTTCGCCACATATTCATTTAAGAATATAACAGAAGGGTATATGAACTCATTATCATGTGATTCATATGATTCATAAATTGGATGGTGCCACTTATGCACGAGTAGTAGTAGAAGCAACTTCCATGACCTTAGGCGCCTAAACAACCAACAACCGATCGATTATCGCATTTGCTCATAGCACATCCATCTCAAGCCCCCTTCATTATTATTTTTAATATAATTACGATATTTTTTACCTATACAGAGAATACTTCATAGGCATGACAGAAACCAAGACATAGAAGAATACTTTATAGTTATGACAGAAACGATATTGAAGAAGGGTGCTAAAAAGAAGTTCATTTTCATTTCATTCTCTCCCTTGGGGCTTAATTTTATTGGGGTTTATATTTATTTTATCCCTTTTTGGGTAATTTTTTTTTTTTTCACACCAACTCAGATATTAGCTTATTAGTTCTTTATTTATAAGAAGACTATTATATTTATTGATTTGTTACCCAATTATATAATTTATAATATTTTTTTTTATAATGGGCGTTTAATATTCCATAAGCAAGAAACATACCCGTGCATCGCACGGGTGAGAAACTAGTTTGTAGAGAAATATGATTCCAACCGAAGCTGCTAGGTATACCCCAGATTTATACCCCAACATCTTACACCCCTATGTGTCATTAATACCAGTCATAGATTTCATCCTCACCCTACCCCACCAGAGACAAGCAGGGGGTCCGCTTTAAAAGTGAGCAAATAAGAAGTTGACACATAGGGGGTAAGATTTTTGGGGTATAAAGTCGGGGTATACATAGCATTTTCGGATTCCAACTTATATGATCAGAAAATGCCAACCAGACAAATCACATTACATCGTACGTTGAACAGTGATGAATTATTGGTATGGGTCACTGATGAGCAGACTGCATAGGGCAAGTGGATATTTAGTTATGCATTCTCTCGTGATTCCTATTCACCTCCTCCTCCTAAACGAACCACATCAACAGTACTGGACTTACAAAAGCCGGTGCATGTGATAATGTGCAAATTGATATTGCCCAGTTGATTCGATTAGAGGTGACCGACAACACCTAAAGAATCTAAGGCAATTATGGCGCTTGTTTAGCTATATATGAGATTTCTTCTGTGAGACTCAACTAGTTTTCACACCCCACGTATCTAAGATAGCTTCCAGTAATTCGGCCGTTAGGCTCCTTGTCAATTAGATTGTTAACAAGTCGGAGCAGAAGTACAAAGTTTTGAAAGCATTTTAAAGTTGGACAGGGCAATAGAAAGAAGTATCGTACATGACAGCCTCAGCTTAAATCACATCATTCCAACTTCTTTGGACCTGAAGCAAAATGTCTTTCATTTTTCACCTATTTGCTACCTACACTTTGTCACTCTATCAAAATATACACTTAGTCACTCTATCAAAATATTAAAATTAAGATGCACTTTTCAATCCCTATTTACCACGTACAAAAGTCAGACTAAATTTGACTACAAACAATTCCCACTCTTATATTTCTTCTTCTACTTAACTAAACCCCTTTTCATTGAAACACCACTAAAAAACTTTTAATCATAGGTTAGAGTTCCGTTTAATTATGATGCACCAAAAATTAATTATTCCCTTTTTT
>JAJJMB010017752.1:3833347-3919312 GCA_023531105.1 Papaver atlanticum | reverse complement strand
AGTTCCGTTTAATTATGATGCACCAAAAATTAATTATTCCCTTTTTTGTGTTCATCAAATTAGGACGTATTCAATTTATTATGAAATTAATTTTAGGTTACATAGTCAAAACTCCATAGAAGAACAACATTTGTAGTCGTCCAGAATTTAACGATAGAAATATGGAATTCATAGGGTCATAATTGGATGACTGTTTAGTAGTAGATATATGGTCAGCATGAATTTCCTATAACAAAGAAATCAAGAGGTAGGGAGATGGGTATTAAGTAGATTTTGCCAAATTTTCCTCTTGAATTTCGTATAACAAATAAATCCAGAGGTGAATGGTGTTGAGGTAGAGCATAATGCATTGTTGATGACGAAGAACGTAGTTGCAATTATTATGATCAATTTACAGATTAGATAACTGAGTTCAAGATACAGAACATGATTTTCCCGGATCTCCCAAATCATACATAAAAGTACTTAGATTCAAGCTCTAGATTTTCAGTCACTTGGCATGATCCAACAGTAACCCAATCCGATTACATTATTATACATCAAAGTTAAATGACTAATCAAATCTAATAACAACATGTCTACATATAATACAGTTGAATTATAGTCATCACCATTTCGGTGACTAAGAAAAAAGTGAATAATCATTGTCTCAAACAGCTGTAGTGTCCAGGTCATGATAACCCCCATGGATTTTTTCAGGTGAAGGTGGTGATCGGTGGGTTGGAGATGGAGATGGAGAAAAATAATAATTGGGAATTTAGGTTTTTTTATTTCTTATGTTTGCATAATGGATATACATTTAATTTTCTAAAATTGTGCCTAAAATGATAAATATCTCCGAATTTTTCGTAAAAACTCTAAATTTGATATTGTTGTTTGTACTCATTGCGTAGACTTTTTTATAACCTTTCCAACGAGATAAAATTTGTAAAATTCCAAGGCACAGAATTTTAGATATGTTATATTAAAGTTTGATTTCCAATTATATCCCTAAAAAATAGGATACATAAGGAGTTATAGTAATTGGACTAAAATGGATGGATAATTGTGTCAAGTGAAAAGGACTAACCATGGACACCAAAATCCAATCTTTTTGTGTCAATTGATCACTTACAATTTACAAAAAAATGGCCATATAAATGTCCTCCCTCGCTTTGCTCGGTCAGCCCAACAATATATTCTTTATCACTGCACGCCAAGATCTAACCGATCCCTAAAAATTAAAGTAACCTATAATGCACATAGCGAATACCTAGTATTCAAGATGCTATACTACAATGTTGTTCAAGGAAGATATCACCTAAGTTTCCATGAAAATCTTAGAAGTCAAATGAATGCTGAAATAGATATTCAACAACAACTTATTTCTTTTGTTTTAGTTGGTCTTACTTATATCCACAGACTTAACTTAAGTTCTTTATTGAAAAAACTCGAATTTAGAGTGGTGGTGCTACATTGACCACCAGCTCCCCTGTGTACTCTCCTTGGGTTTTCTGCCTAAGTTTTTCTATAAAAAAAAAGTATATAAGCGCATGACTGAACCAATAAATGTTCGACTTCAGTAATAGTGTTGGTGTAATTTATCCTGTAACAACTTCAATTTATTTGTTAAATAGAAGTTCTCTGGTTCTACCACCATGATCATATAAGTCGGTGCCTGCCTTCACGCGTGTCAATTAATCGAATTGTTTCATTGGTTTTATCAATGGGCAGATTTTTGCAATGCAAATTTTCTGGAAGCTAAATGGTACTATAGTGGGTACACACCGACATTTGAAGAATATATGGACAATGGATGAACTTCAGCCTCCGGATATATGATGCCAACTTACGCCTATTTTCTTCAAGGGAATGAAATTACATAAGAAGCTTTAGAATGCAAGAACTGTTCATCTGATATCGTCCGATACTCACTCATGATAAGTCGACTTCTGGATGACTTGCGAACTTCAGAAGTAAGTACACTTCTCTAATATATTTTCATCTCTAGCTTATGTTTCTCGGAAATGCTCTTCTCCTCCCTCTTCTCCTCCCTGTCTGATGTGGCGGCTGAGCTGTACAAAAAGTTTAAAACCAGTCATCCTTTCATGTGAAGTCTTCTGTTGTTTTATCTTTCTTTTTTCTCTAATGTGAAGTCCCCTCTCTCTCTGCATCTTTTATCTTCTGGTTCTTCCCCAAACAGATACAAAACCAGAAAGGGATTAGGTTGAAACACTGATGGTGTTTATGGTTTTGTTGGTGGCGGTGGTTCAAATACCTGAAGACGATTTTACAGTATTAACGATCAATAGAAATCCTTGAAGAATATGTTTTTGATGCTTCAGTGATTCTTTAATTTCAAAATTTTATAGTCAAAATTAAAGGATTAATCTCTCCGTCCATGGACCATAATCACATTTTATGACTTTCTATTCTTCTGTGAATTTTTTTTTAACTCTTTGGAGTTCTCGAAAACAAAAACAGTGTTGGTGGTGGTTTTAAATCGTTCGATGGAAGTAGATTAATGCAATTGGTCCTGATTGGCGGCTAATGATGGATTTTTTGTTCCCGATCCCGGTAGTGTAGGTGATTATTTTGGTCACGTGATTTTCTCTTTGAATGATATCCAAGATGAATTTTGGGGTTGAAACTAAAAAAATTTAGAAGGGTTTTTATGGTTCCAATTAAGGATTTCTAGAATGGGTTCATAATAAAAAATCTTAATTTTCTATATTAATCATTTCATTCCACGTAAATTAATTTCATCTTGCCTTTTTTTCTTCGAAACTTAGGGTATGATGGCAACGCCATTTTCTGTGATGATCCGTTGTTAATTTGTAAGCAAGAAGATTTAAGAATAAAAATTAAAGATTACGGAACTGAAGAAGAGTAAATGGAAAGAAGGAAGATGATCGCGGTTACGGTATTGGTGAAGTCTGACTTTATTTTTATTGGGGTGACGTGGTTTTAAATTTCTTATACAGCTCATCTGCCACATCAGACAGGGAGGGGAATAGCACTGCCAAATTTTTCGGCTATTTTTTTTTTAATTGTATAAATAATGAAAATATCACTCCTTAAATCAAAGGTGGAGTACAAAAATTAAGTTTTTGGCCTAAGATCACTTCAGAAAAGAATTATCCATTAATTAACTTGTTAATAAGAACGTATTTTAATGATATAATGATCTGATAGAATGTATAATTAAATGGCTTGTGTAGCACGAGCAAGAGAGGGGTGACACTCCAAAAGCAATACAATGTTACATGCATCAAAATGGTGTTTCAGAAACCATAGCCCGTGAACGCTTCAAACATATGATACATGATCTATGGAAGAAGATGAACGGAGATGAGTATTCACGCTCTATTTTCCCGTGACAGTTTATCGATTTTGTACAAAATTATCCCCGTAGCTGTCACTGTATTTACCAGTTTAAAGATTGGTATGGAGGTAAAGCAGGGACTAAGATGAAAAATCGAGTTATATCATTGTTAGCGAAACCCATTCCAACGGAAAAGAATTCCCTCACTTAAGCATTGGAAGCATTAGTGCAAGACAGACTAGTGCTCGTCAGGTGTAGAGGACACATTTTCATCTTTTGTTTCCGTTTAGTTACTCATGTGTGAGAGATGTTTGTTATGTCCACCTGTGTGCGTTGTGTAGCTTGTTATTTCTGTTTTATGCACATCCGGCTGTGTTGTCTGGGTGGTTTTATTTTTATGCACATCCGGCTGTTTTTTTTTTTCTTTTTTTAAATAAGTAACCTTTTCATTAATGGGATTTCAAGGTTATAATGATTTTAAGATCGAAAATAAGAGAATACAAAGTAACAAGAACATACCGTAAGAGTACAATACCGAGAAATCCGACAAGAGAAAGCGAAGGATTACCGGAGTAAGACAAATACAAGTATGAATAAGATCCGATTAAATCGGAAGAAGGATGGTTTTTCTCGGAATTAAATTCCAACCATTTAGTTTGTTTTTCTTCTTTAGAAAGAAATGCTCCCAAAGTAGGAGTGATTTGCTCAAATCTCTTGTAACTAGTGATGAAGCTTCCGTCGTCAAAAAGACCACCGATGAAGATTTCGTCACCGGATAAGTTGATGATGAAGATTCCGATGAAGAGTTCGCCGGAGACAACAAAGATGGAGATTTCGTCGTTGGAGAGCATCACTATTGATCTTAAAACCCAACTCAATAACCAAGAATCGCCATTAAAGTGAAGATAAACCTCAAAAGAGTAGATAAAACCACCAAAACGGTGTAGATAAGTAGAAAACATAATAAAAACTAAACTAGTCTACTAACTAACCTAGTAAGCAAGGAATAATGAAGAAATTTGCGCAGATCTAGTCCAAAAATGGACTAGATCTGAGCAGAGAGGAGTTGTTTTTGATGGTTTTGTTGGAGAAGAAGAAGGAGTGCATCCGGCTGTTGTCTGGGTGGTCTTATTTATGCTATGTATGAGTATGAGATGTTTGTGTACCTACACGTGTATCTCTCACGCATTTTTGTGAACGTTCTTTCTCTGTTATTTAAGTTTAAATAAAGTGTGTACAAAAAAAAAAAAAAAGGTTCTAAACAAGGCAGAGTCTCATTAATTACTTTATCCTTTGAATAGAGTTTCCCTAAAGCCATTAAGATAGAATTAAACATAGAAAGACAACTTAAACACTTTATTTGGGCGAAGGTTGATTCAAATCAAGAATCAAATATCATTTTCATGTACATGAATCTGCCAAACCATGTTTGTGATCATTAATTGCAATAGGTTAGGTCATACTCAAGATTTATGTGGAATAAGCAAAATTTTCCTTTTAGAGGACATCTACGACAACGGGCCAGAATTGGATGTTGAAAATGAATCACAAAGTTTGGAGGATGAGTTCAAAGTTCTGTTTGAGGATCAAATAGATTCTGCATATCTTTCTGATGCATCCATGCCGTCTGGCTATTTCCCGCATTCCCCATTTTTGGTTTTGGAAACAACCAAATGGTAGATCCGGATGAGTTCTTAGATTTTATTTATGGGCCCAGTTCAATTGATGAATTGAGTTCTAACAAAGAGTACGGTGATGGGATTGTGTCTAAATGTTTTCTAGCTTTTTACTCAGAACTCTCACCCGATAACCCGATTTTTTCTCCTCTACCACTATAGAGAAATATCTAATTGCGATTATCAGACTTCTGATGGTGGTTTTCTTGAAGATGATTTTAAACAAACCCTAACCCACATCAGATCTTCATCTGTTGCTCCTTGATTACCATATCAACCTGTGATCTCTTCTTAGGAGGAAACTTTTCATACCCCTGTTTTGAATTTTTTGGTTAAACCTAAACCTTCATTCATTATCTTTTTTTTCTCATCATCTGAGGATTCATACATATGTGCATCTAAATCAAAAATTTCTTCTACATCTTCTGATAGTTTTCTTACTCTTCCCTCTTCTTCTTTTTCTTCTGGAGAGTTATAAATGATGATTTTTAATCAATATGGTTCACTTATAACTGAATCCGATTTGCTAAGACATTACCTTTTGATGAGAAAATTGAAGTACTGATGAAGACTGCCGATGAACGAAACGGAGGGGCTCAAGTTCTTATCTTATCTTTTCTAACTCTTTCTAATTATGTGTTGTTTCTTCATTCTTTAAGATTTCTCTACGAATTTTTTATATTCAAAAGAAATAATTCTTTTTAAATCTTAAGATAATACGGTTGAAAACGCGAGGGTACAACAACTAAACCCAACTATTTCGTTTGGAAATCTGTACGGACTAAACTCCAATATAATTCCGAGAGCAACTTAATGAGACTCAATCAAGAAAGATATCAAGAGCTTTATCTCTTTCTCAACATAATCAGTAAATCAAACAGATAGAAATCTGTGAACCTGATTGTTATGAGAATAACTCGGATGGTACCAAAGACCAATGTTTGAGTGTTAATCAAGTTATATCCAACAAACAAGGTCAGATTTATCAACTGTAATTGAACAACGTGAAAAAGAAATATATAACGAAGAAATAATGCGGAAAAGAAATAACACAGATACCAAATTTTTTGTTAACGAGGAAACCGCAAACGTAGAAAAACCCTGGGACCTAGTCCAGACTTGAACACCACAAGTTAACTTCGGACTAGAATGTACTTGAGCCCTAACCAAGTCTCACACCGATTAAGGTACAGTCGCGTTCCTTACGCCTCTTGAATCTCGCAAGACTCTGCGCCCTTGATTCCCCCAGCTGACGTCCTTTACAGCCTAAAAGTTGCTACGACCCATAGTCGAAGACTTATAAACAAATCTGTCTCCCACAAATAATTCTATTCTATTTGTTGTTTCCGTCTTAAGATAAAGATCAAGGTGAACAGGAAACTCAACTAATAATCCGGTCTTATACTCCCAAAGAGCATCCTATAAATATTAGTCACCTCACAATAACCTAAATGATTAACATAAGAAGTTATTGCGGAATCACAAGAGTCTGGGACGAAGAAACTGTTGTGATTACTTTTTATATCTTACCTATCGGAGATAAATCTCGAGAAAATATTAGAGAAGATTAAACTCAATACGATAGAAAAAGTAAGATCAGGATATGCAACTACAGAGAAAATAGTTGGACCTGGCTTCACAAATCCCAAGTGAAGTCTTAAAGTTGTATTTTAGAGCATAGCTCGGTTGAAATCACCAAGCGTTGGTATGTCAAGTTTGGTTGTCATATTTTAGTGACTCAAAACTCATCTAAAGTCACTTGATTGTATACTAGAGTCAACTTCGTTTAGGTTAAACTAGAAAGTCTAGGAATGTTGAGACATACAAGTATTACTCCGAAGACCTGAAGAAAGTGAAAAAGAAGCTAACTACAACGACAACATCAACCTTTCTCTTGAGGTTAGTAATATTGACTTGAATTGTTTCATTCTTAACGTATCTTTCAAGTCAGGATATATTGAAAACATAACTGCGAAGCTATATATGCTGTACATATTGTATGATACTCTAGTGATGTGACATGGTCAGGATTGTATGATCGTAATATTAGGGAATTAGACTACGAAGTATAACGCCTATCTTTTGAACTTCGTAAATATGACATCGACATAATCTTGTATATACTGTTATGATTATGTGAATGGGTTGTGGTGAAGATTTCATCCTAGTAAATAATGTTTTACATTTGTTTAAAGGAAGTACATTCATGAACTTGTTTTATGAATCGAAAGGGAAATCATTAGGCTTATTGGTACTGTTAGAGCACTGCTCGGTCGAAATCGCAAGCGTTGCTATCTCAAGCTTGTTGTCAAGTTTAGTTACCAAAACTATAAGTCTTGATTTCTAGTCTACTTATAGCTAAGTCTCGGATTAGGATAGAAAGTGTAGTTGAGCATTAGACTTCACGGCATTCATTGATCAAAAACGAAGAACTACTAAGGGAAGCTTGTGGAACTTCATCAACAAAAGGTATGTGGAGACTTGAACTCATCTATCACTCAAAAGTTTATCTACTATATCTCCTATTAGAGACAAAATTCGTATAGCTGTATAGACTTCAATTATACACATTTGATATTTCGAGCTGAGTTTAACTCGCTTACATATTTCTCGAAATATGTGTTGGTAAGCTTTCGCTTTAACCAAGTTCATCTTATATTCTTGACGAAAGTCAAAAGATGATCATGTGAAAATCGCCTGGTAACATCTTACATGATTTGTGTGAAACAGTCATTTGATGTAGGCTCGGAATGTTTCGTATTGATCATTCGATCACTTGAAAATTTCTTTGAAGCTAATAGTTTGTGTGAGACAGTTATTGTCGTCTTCCGAGAATATTTCAATGATTGAAATGGGAGTTTAGAACAATTGGATATAAGCACAGTATGCGTACTTGCATATGTGTAATCCAAGTCCGGGAGCCATGGTATGCATACCCGTATGCGTACTGATTAGTTTAGTCAAGGTCCGGGAACCAAGTACGCATACCGGTACGCGTACTGGCGTGAGGTTCAATTTCCGGGACTTTACTGAGTTTGGTGGTATGCGTACCAGTTCACATACTGGCAAATCCAAACTTAGTCCGGCCACTTAGGTATGCGTACCCGTTTGCATACTTGAGTAGGTTATGTTCTAAAATCGGTTTGTTCATGAACTAATACATTTATATAATAAGGAATGCAATCTTTTGCAAACCGTGGCTATAATGTTCATGAATCGATTCAAGTGAATCAAAATCGATTTTGCTTCAATTGTGTCTTGTATACTTGTACGAGAATATAAACAATTGAACAACTCTAGAACTAGTTTCATTTGAGTCATTTGAACTAGTTATGGTTAAGATGAATAAGGTTGATATGAAAGTGTTCATATGGCTAACTCCGGTTAATTATTGTTGAGCCAACAAAGGTGCACATGTTTACATATGGTTTCTCATATCTATATGAAGTCACTTTTCATTTGTGTGTAACAAGCTATGTTCGATCTAACGGTTGAAAGATATTAGCTTGAGTCTAACCAGGTTTTCATCTAACGGTGAATATTGAATGCTTTGTTACCAAGGTAACATTGATTGCAAACCCTGATTTGAAGACTATATAAAGGAGAACTCTACCAACTGGGAAACCTAATCCCTACCCCTCCTGTGTGATACTAGTTGCGACTAGAGTCGATTCTCCTTTAACCTTAGGTTTTTCACGAAACCCTGTAGGTTAACGACTTGAAGTCTTCATTGGGATTGTGAAGCCAGACCCAACTATTTTGTCTGTAGTTGTGTGTTCTGATCTTGCTGTTTTCTATCGTATTTGAGTACTATCTTCTCTATGATTTGCTCGAGATTTAATCTCCGATAGGCAAGATAAAAAGTAGTCACAAACGTCTTCGTCTCATCGTTTGTGATTCCACAATATCTTGTTTCGCTACCATACAATTAAGATTATTGTGAGGTGATTGATATTACTAGGCTATTCTTTGGGAATATAAGTCCGGTGTATCAATTGGTTCCTGTTCACCTTGATTTATCAAAAGACGGAACAAAACTCATAGGTATTTCTGTGGGATACAGATTTATCTATTCAATAGACTTTTTTGTGTGAGACAGACTGGTTTATCAAGTTTTCGACTTTGGGTCATAGCAACTTTTAGTTGTGGGTGAGATCAGCTAAGGGAATCAAGTGCGTAGAGTCCTGCAGGGATTTAGAGGCGTAAGGAACGCGACTGTACCTTAATCAGTGTTAGATTGGTTATGGCTCAACTATATTCCAATCCAAAGTTAACTTGGAGTAGGCTAGTGTCCGTAGCGGATTAATACAGTGTGGTGTTCAAATCTGAACTAGGTCCCGGGGTTTTTCTGCATTTGCGGTTTCCTCGTTAACAAAATTTATGGTGTCTATGTTATTTTTTTTCCGTATTATATTTGTTTATATAATTGAAATATCACAGGTAGTGTGTAGTTCAATCAATTAGATAATCCAACCTTTGGTTGTTGATATAAATTGATTGACACTTGAACATTGGTCTTTGGTACCGTTCAAGTTGTTTCACATAATAATCAGGCTCACGGATTTCTATCTGTTTGATTTGTTTATTACATTATGAAACAGAGATATAACTCTTTGATATACTTTTCTTAAGATTGAGTCTGACTGTCTAGTTTATTCTCTTAAAAGTATATTGGAGTTAGTCCATACAGATTGTTAAGCGAAATATAGGGTGTGGTTGTTAGACCCCCGCTTTTTCAATTAGTATCAGAGTAGGAAAACACACTAAGACCTCATAAGTCTGTGTTTGTAGCAATCTGACTAAATGGTTGAGTCTATCTCTAAAAACGTATTAGTTCAGAAATTACTAGATGATTTTCAAATCTTGGATTCAGTTGAGAGAACTATTACATCTAAGTCAATATCTAAACATTCTCTTGATGTAGAAACTATTGATAACTGGGAAATACGCCTAGAAAAACAGCTGGATGAACTTTCTGATGAAGGTGATTCAGATATTGATGAGGAAGTCTCATAGTATGTGAAGGTTTTGAATTCGTTGGAAAATAAGAAGATGACAACTTCTCATGTCACACCTCTTCTGAGTCCTCTTTGTCGAGAAAACAAGAAATTGAAAAGGATTTACGGAGGTCTTTATGTTTGGAATCTCTCTTGCAAATCGATCCTCCAAGACTCTGAGGAAAACGTGAGTAGAAAGTCACTTTAATGTGATAATGTTTATCAAAAATACTTCTTGTTGGAAGAAACTTGCAGAAACTGAAGCAAGGATTAACTCTCAGCAAGCAAGTTTTGATGACAGAGAAAGCGCTTATCTCACTCGAGAAAAACGCTTTGAGGCTGATTTAGCTGCTGCTCTTGATAAAATCAAGATGTTAGAAGATGACTTGAAAAAGTTCAACACTAGTTCAAGCAAATTAACTACTATGCTCGAAGCAAGTAAAAATCACCGTGATACACGAGGATTGGGCTATAAGGGAATAGATGCTCCAAGAATTAGCAAAAAGGTAAAATTTGTCAAGGTTAGTGATTCTTCTCAACAAAAGGTTTCCACTTATGGCAAAGTGAAATACCTTCACCGGCAGTTAAGGTTCGAAAGAGCAAAGTATACCAACCTCCAAAGTCAGCATACACGGATCGAGGTAAGAACATTCCTTATGTTTGCCACTATTGCGGAAATAAAGGTCACTAGGAAAGGAGATGTCGTTTCCGTATAAGGAATGAGAAACTTCATGATGCTTTTGTTTGGGCATCACAAGAAGTTGTGAAACCAAGATCATATGTTAAGACTAATCCCCTTAACGTTACAGGTTATAACTGTCCAACCTTTAGGCAAAGGAATCAATGCTGTGATAAACCTAGATTTTCCTATAAACGTCATACAAATCCTTTTCACAATCGTAATGGTTATCAATAGGATAACTTCGTAAAGACGAAGACTAGATCCGATGCTCCCAATTGTAGAAAGACTAACTTGCAAAAGAATAGTCAATCCAATTCTCTTCCGAGAAATCTAGAAGAGAGTAATGGAAAGAAGGTTCATATTGTTCCTAAACGCACTTAGAAGTAGGTACCAAAGAAAGCCTATGATACTTTGAGTGTGAAAAAGAATGATCTCCCAGAAAATTCCATGAATGTGGAGAAGGCAGTATCCATGATTTTGGAACTTACAAAGTTCTTTGGAAAGATGGGTTTGGATGTGAAAGGTTCTAAAAGCGATCTCTTTCATGATAATCCAAAAATGAAACAGAATAAGCCAAAAACTATAGATGGTGAAAATTCCATAGTTACGGAAAAGTTTGTTTCAGTCACTTGTGGTGAGCAAGACATTGTTCACCTCAACACAACTTGATTGTGTTGTAAGTGCATCCTCACCAAGGAATGACCTGTTATGTATACAGTGAGGGAAGCACGAGAATTGGGGCGTACGGATTATGTTTGGTAAGGTAGAATTCGATTGGATTCATCTAAAAAGGTATGTATACAAACTTGAGCAAGATTTATGCTCTCATTTATTTGCTTAGAGTACTTATAATGATCCACGTACATTTCTTATCGTTCATTTCTACCTAACTTGATCTGTGTTTAAGGTTCTTAAATGTTTAGGTTTGAAAATAGTAGTTCGGGATGTTTGGACTTCATGGTACACATACCAGGTATGCATACCATCATTTAAAATCAAAATCCAGGGATTTTAGTACGCAAACCTGTTTGCACACTGCTCCTGGTCACGAAAATTCGTTTGCAAACCCGTATGCATACTGGCCTGTAGACGTCGATATTCGGTAAACTTGTTTTGGCCGTAACTTCTTCGTCTGAACTCGGAATGACCTCATTCTTTTTGCATTCTCTTCCTCTTATAATTCTCTTCAAATTGGAGATGAGAATTCTTGAATTTGGATGAGTTAAGATTGGCCACTGTCCTATCTCTTGTTTTTGAGTGTTTTGCTCCGTTTCGTTGCACTTGTTCTACTTCTATTGGACTTGGGCACTTGGATTATTGGAGTACTCCTATTCTAAGCTCATTTGTAGCTTTTACAAGAATGATGTTGGTGAATCACAAAGAAGTAAGTTCAACAATGGGTAATAGTATGCATTGTTATGGGATTCTTGAATGTTCACAATCATCTTTTGTGAACTATGGTGCATGGTCGTTAATGACTTTGTATGTTCTTCTTTGTTAAGAAAATATTTTTATACGCCTTTGGTAGCTATTCTTGGTGTAAATCCGTGCAAAAAAGATTGATTCCACCTGCAAAGGACAAATCATCTTGTATGTGCATTATGAGTTTGTCTTGATGTCTAGGAAACTTCTTATGAGAATTTATTCTTGTGTGTTAAGAAGGATAAATAGGGTTTGGAATAGCAATTATTGTGAGTACACATAGCTATTGCCAACGATTTTCATCTTGCAATGTTTTTAGATTTATTTATTTAAATTCTAAAGTTTATTTGGAAGATGATTTTGCAGTATTAATGCTTATTGGTTTTATATATTGCAAAAAAAATTATGAGATATGTGTGTTTGCGTACGTGAACTATGATTGTCCCATACATGTCAAAAGTTAAGCCTATTATGTCATTATGCAAATATTGATGGAAGATAGGATGAACTTTTGATTGCAAATATTAAATCTATTATATGTCTTTATGAAAATATTGATGAAAAATAGAATGAATCTTTGAATATTCCGTAGTATTGGTCTTTCCCTGATCCACTTCTATGTGAAAGTACTGTGTGGCTCCGTAAGTTCTCTTATGTTGAGCATTTTCGATTAAATTTATCATGGGTTCTCTTGTGGTTCATTTAATTGAGTATTTTGGATACAAATTCATGTTTCATGTTATTTGTTATTGTCCAAATAAATCCTTATTTTCTTGTAAAAGTAAGGTCGCTCTTGTTTTTCTTTCGGGAATGACATTTTATGGGGGAGAGTTCTTAATTGAACTTGTGCTTAATTGCCAAATCTTTGTGGGGAGTGCGGCTGTGGAATATAATAGGAGTTTTCTTGTATTTCTATTAACTCCTTGATGAATGCATTTAGTGAAAAAGCGGGGGTCTAACAACCGCACCCAATATTTCGTTCGGCAATCATAATAGACTAACTCCAATATACTTTCAACAGAATCAACTAGACAGACAGACTCAATCTTTAGAAAAGTATATCAAAGAGTTATATCTCAATTTCTCAATTCAATCTGCAATCAAACAAATAGGAATTTCCGAGCCCGATTGAATAAGAGAAATAACTTGGACGGTATCACGAACCAATATCCAAGTGTCAATCAATTCAATCAACAACCCAAAGGCCGGATTCAAGAACTGATTGAACTTAACGCATAACCTGTGATATTTCTATTATATAACAAAATATAATGCGGAAAGAAATAACACAGATACCAAAAATTTTGTAAACGAGGAAACCGCAAATGCAGAAAAACCCCGGGACCTAGTCCATCCTTGAATACCACACTATATTAAGCCGCTATAGACACTAGCCTACTATCAATAAACTTCGGACTGGAATGTAGTTGATCCCTAACCAATCTCACACTGATAAGGGGTACAGTTGCGCTCCTTACGTCTCTGAACCCCAGCTTGATTCTACGCACTTGATTCCCTTAGCTGATCTCACCCACAACTAAGAGTTGCTACGACCCAAAGTCGAAGACTTGATAAACCAATCTGTCTCACATAGAAAAGTCTATTGATATCGATAAATCTGTCTCCCACAGAAATACCTATGAGTTTTGTTCCGTCTTATGATAAATCAAGGTGCACAGGAACCAATTAATAAACCGGACTTATATTCCCGAAGAACACCCAAGTATTATCAATCACCTCACAATAATCTTAATCGTATGGAAGCGAAACAAGATATTGTGGAATAACAAACGATGAGACGAAGATGCTTGTGAATTCTTTTAATCTTACCTATCAGAGATAAATCTCAAGCAAATCTTAGAAAAGATAATACTCAATCACGATAGTATAAGTAAGATCAGAACACACAACTACAGATAAAATAGTTGGGTCTGGCTTAACAATCCCAATGAAGTCTTTAAGTCGTTAACCTACAGGGTTTTGGAATAAACCTAAGGTTAAAGGAGAAACGACTCTAGTCGCAACTAGTATCATACAGGAGGTTTGGGGATTAGGTTTTCCCAGTTGCTAGAGTTCTCCTTTATATAGTCTTCAAATCAGGGTTTGATAGCTTAGGAACAAAGCAATCAATATTCACCGTTAGATGAAACCTGATCTAAGAGCCAAGCTAAGTTTTCTTGAAACCAAAGCAATATCTCTCCACCGTTAGATGGTCTTAGCTTGTCACACAAATGAAATGTACCTTCATTTTGATATGGCTAACCGTACCTAAACGTGTACACTAGGTTGGATCAACAATAGTTAACCGAAGTTAGCCATATGAACACTTTCATATCAACCTTATTCATCTTAACCACAACTATTTCAAATGACTCAAATGAAACTAGTTGTAGAGTTGTTCAATTGTTTATATTCTCATAGAAGTATACAAGACACAATTGAAGCAAAATCGGTTTGATTCACTCGAATCAATTCATGAACATTATATCCATGGTTTGCAAAAGATTGCATTCCTTATTATATAAATGTATTAGTTCATGGCACAACCGATTCTAGAACTTAACCAACTCAAGTATGCAAACGGGTACACATACTTAAGTAGCCGGACTTGGACTGTGTCCGACAGTACGTGGTAGGTCTGTAAACAAGCCTACGACTATGTCAAACTGGAAGTGCACAGCGTCTATGATAGACAGAGCAAATACAGGTCGATCCCACAAAGACAAGGTGGGTGTACAGTCAATTCAAAAGTCTTACTAAACTATTTCAATGATAAGAAGCACAAAGGGAGTTTGTTGTGTCAATACGACGAAGATGTTGGTAAATATTATAACAGAAAAATAAAGAGGCAATAACAAAGATGTTAACACTGAGAATGAAGGCACTAGGATTGTCAAATCCACCACTAACCTACACTATGTATTCAACTGATAGTATTATTCTTGTCCTTCTAACAGATTCCAGTTTTTACCCTGTATCTAAGGTGTTTCTCCGATGTATAATTTAATCGCAACTAAAGTATTTCTCCAAAGTACTAACTGTCTAGTTAAAGCACAACTAGTCTAAGGATCAATAACAGTCTGGTTTAGCGTGAGTTGCAGTATAATCAACAGAGTAGAAATCTAACTACAATGGATACATGGCATACACTGTGAGAGTAAAATGTTGACATACTATGATCAATAATTCTATCCTAAACAATTTGAGCATTCAAGAACATCACAAGAAGTATGAATAACACAGAGACAGGCTAGGGTTTGATCTAAACCCTAGCAAATGAATTTAGAACATGGTTAAGATAATTAAAACGCAATTGTATTATCAACTAGTTGATCCATCTAAGAATTGGATGATTTGTTACACAACAGTTTCCCTATTTATACATAAATTTCTTCTCAAATACTAGAATTGATAAATTAGAGAACAACCACTCACTCAAATCGTGTTTTTCGACAAACCCCTTCTGTAATTCAGACCTGCAACTATTGATTTGATGTTTGCTTTTGCTATTGAAGATAACCCTAGCCTTATCTCTCTCAACCATAGCTTCTAGGGTTACTACTGTGGAGAAGAAGCTACGATGGAGATAGATACAGACTAAGAGTTGCTTGATGGCTATTGAGAAGGTGGATGATAGGGCGGCTGAGCTTAGAGGCGGTCGAGGGTGATTGATGGAGATGGGATGGAAGTGAACTAATGTTTTGCATAGGATGGAGAAGATCAGTACGAAGAGAATGAGTATTTGGTTCTGCTCGATTTGGGAAAGAAAAGAAGGTGCTCGGGTGTGAGGCGGGAGTAGCGAGATCTGATGTACCGTATGGATAAGCTGTTAGATGTTGTGCAACTATATCAAATCTGATGGCTCAGACATGGCAATGGGTTTGGGTCTTGGATCTTGGGTTTCATCACTTCTAGGCCCATGTATTCTTGCAAACAACATTCTTTACTTGCGTATGAGGTGCAAACAACATTCTTCACTGCCTTCTAGCGGGAGCTTTGTTGCCTTTCTTCAATTGTCATCGATTCTCTGCTCTTTTGGCTTCTCTATTCATCCAAGCTTTATTTAGTACCTAAAAACTATATAAATGAGAACTCTAGAAATTGGGAAACCTAATCCCCACACCTTCTGTGTGATACTAGTTGCGACTAGAGTCGATTCTCTTTTAACCTTAGGTTTTTCACGAAACCATGTAGGTTAATGACTTAAATACTTCATTGGGATTGTGAAGACAGACCTAACTATTTTCTCTGTAGTTGCGTGTTATGATCTTGCTGTTTTCTATCATATTGAGTACTACTGTATCTTCTCTAAGATTTTCTCGAGATTTATTCTCCGATGGGCAAGATAAAACATAGTTACAAACATCTTCGTCTCATCATTTGTGATTCCAAAATATCTTGTTTCGCTTCCATACGATTAAGATTATTGTGAGGTGATTGATAATACTAGGCTGTTCTTCGGGAATATAAGTCCTGTTTATCAATTGGTTCCTTTGCACCTTGATTTATCAAAAGACGGAACAAAACTCATAGGTATTTCTGTGGGAGACATATTTATCTATTCAATAGACTTTTCTGTGTGAGACAGATTTGTTTATCAAGTCTGCAACTTTGGGTCGTAACAACTCTTAGTTATGGGTGAGATCAGTTAAGGGAATCAAGTGCGTAGAATCCTGCTGGGGTTCAGAGACGTAAGGAGCGCAACTGTACCTTGATCAATGTGAGATTGATTAGGGCTCAACTACATTCCAGTCCGAAGTTCATTGGTAGTAGACTAGTGTCTGTAGCGGCTTAATATAGTGTGGTGTTCAAAGCTGGACTAGGTCCCTGGGTTTTTATGCATTTGCGGTTTCCTCGTTAAATAAATTTCTGGTGTCTGTGTTATTTCTTTTCCGCTTTATATTTTGTTATATAATAGAAATATCACAGGTTATGCATTAAGTTCAATCAGTTCTTTAATCTGACCTTTGGGTTGTTGATTGTATTGAATGACACTTGGATATTGGTTTGTGATACCGTCCAAGTTATTTCTCTTATTCAATCGGGCTCGCAAATTCCTATTTGTTTGAGTGCAGATTGAATTGAGAAATTGAGATATAACTCTTTGATATACTTTTCTATAGATTGAGTCTGACTGTCTAGTTGATTCTCTTGAAAGTATATTGGAGTTTGTCTATTCAGATTGCCGAACGAAATATTGGGTGTGGTTGTTAGACCCCCGCCTTTTTAATTTATATCTGTTTGATTTGCTGATTACATTGTGAAACAGAAATATAACTCTTTCATATACTTTTCTTAAGATTGAGTCTTACTGTCTAGTTGATTCTCTTAAAAGTATATTGGAGTTAGTCCATACAGATTGCTAAGCGAAATATTGGGTGTGGTTGTTAGACCCCCGTTTTTTCAGGTACGGCTATTCATTGCAAATCTTTGGATTACCAATATGTGTAAGATGGTAGAACCGATCGAAACTTTATTATGTATCTTGGTATAAGTAATCACAATGTATGACTTATGATTTGGTATGACTAGTTTTTATTAATTGGTGTAACCGATCCTAAGTAATCACCATGAGATGGTATGAGCGATATTTGTAATTGGTGTGACCGATCCTAGTAATTGGTGTGACCGATCACAGAATGTTATGTAATCGATCCTTGTAATTGGTGTAACCGGTCCTGGTAATTGGTGTAACCGGTCCTGATAATTGGTGTAACCGATCCTGGTAACTGGTGTGACCGATCACAAGCAATACCATGAGTATATGGTAACCGGTCCTGGTAATTGATGTAACCAATCCTGGTAACTGATGTAACTTGTCCTGGTAACTTGCGTGACCGATCAAAAGTATTTCTATATTAAGGTATAAATGATCCTAGTGATTGGTAGAACCGATTGAACCCATGTAAGTGATTTGATATTTGATCAATCACATAGTGATCTTGGAATACAGGTGAACCAATTCTAAACTTGTTTGGAAGTGTAATATAACCGATTCCAAGAATGTAAATCCATGTAAATATGAATAAGGATTTACAGTGAAAAGATGTCAACATACTTTGAACACGTACAATAACTCTTATCATTTATTGTTCAAAGATATTCCTTAGTACTCAAGGAGATCCTGTGCCGAAATAAATTGAGAATCTTTTAATTAAGGTTTTTGATTTTATATGCTTTAATTACCATAACTTAAATGCATATCTCTAGAGAATAAAAATTTGTAATGTGCATTTACTAATTGGAGATTTTATATTGTGAGATTTCGGAATTTTTGGACGAGCATTTATTGGAATTAGGAAAACCAAATTTTGTTATTCATTGCATATCTTGAGAATATTTTCGGTTTTGGAAATTCCTTGGTGTCCAAACATCCTTGGTCTATAAATACCTAAGTTTGCATTTCTAGCAAACTATCCTAAGAGCCAGGAAAACTTCATCTTTTTGTTTTTTCTGGTGGAGCCATCTAATCATAGAGGAAAGTATCCTAATAAGGTGAAATCTCTTACGACCGCTCGTTTAATGACTTCCGTGGGATCAAGAAGCTCTACGAGTACCGTTGGTGGGAAACTAGATAATTGCAGTGTTATTAGTTTTTGATTGATTTGATTAACTAACAGTTGTTGAAACTTTGATTGCACCTAGTTTGTTTATTCTTGAGAATCTTCTCTTCTCATATAAGATTCACTCAAACTAGATCGAAGTATCGACGGGATCTTTAGAACTGTTTGTAGATCTAAAGACATCTTGTGATAATCTATTGTTAACAGACTCCGTTATGTGTATGATTGATCACAAGAGATTCAAGTGGTGTTGTACAGGTGTTTATTGAAGATTAAAGAATATTTGAAGACAAAGAAGATTTCTTATTTGGTTCTCATATCTTTGGGTGTGCACAAACCTTGATCGGCTTGGATCCAACTAGAATCGTATTTATTTGATTGATTAGTTACATGAGATCGGCATCACTTTATAGTTTCCTATTGGAATCTATATTGATTGATTGCGAATCTAAACTTGATTACTTTGTAGTTATTAGGTAGATTGATCTAACCAGGAAAAGGAGTTTATTGGATTAAACGGAATAGCCTTTGGGTATGACTTGAGATATCTTTATCTTGAAAGAATCAAAAGAGTTGTTACCAAACAGATTTGTTGTTCCTTTACTGTTTGGAATACGATCCAAAGGAATTGTTCCAGTACCACTCATCGAAGTCGGAAGCGCAGGGATATTGAGGGAACTAAGTGAACTAGGGGTAGTTGCTTGGTCTCAACTATACGAAGTTGGTTTAGATTTTGTATAGCGGCTTAATTCTGAGAGTATTCAATTCTGGATTAGGTCCCGGGGTTTTTCTGCATTTGCAGTTTCCTCGTTAACAAAATCTTGTTGTGTCTTTTACTTTTCTATTTCCGCAATTATAATTGTTTTAATATAATTAAAAGTAAAATACACAAACGTTTACTCTGATATACTTGATAGTGATCCTATAGAGTTTGGTTAAGTCCGAACCTATTATCAAGTATCACACTTTGGTAGTCGTATTGTCTGGATCTCGTATCCATATACAATCACACAAAGTGTGAATACCGATTTGTTGTATTGTCTCGACTTTGTCCATAAACGATCACTTTCGGTAAGAGGAATTATAGGTGGATAAATAAAAGATTGTGATGTATTTGGGTACCCTCGTCTTTTCAATTGGTATCAGAGCAGGCAAACACGAAAAGAACAAACAATCTGTGTTTGGTGCGATCCAACCTATAAGAATTGAATCTAATGGGAGATTCAGTTAATGTAGTAGAAGGATTTGACTACTTCAAAAACTTGTGGTGGAAGACACGAATGAAGTATATAATACTCTTGTTCCTAAATTTGTTAGGAATTGGGATTAAATCTATGTATGTCTTGAATGACTTACATAATCGAGAGTGTCGGGATTAAGTTTCCCAGATGCTAGAGCTTCTCCTTATATAGTGTTTCAAATTAGGGTTGCTTACAACCAAAACTAAGATAGCTTAGTAACAAAGCAATTAATTTTCACCGTTAAATGAACTCCTGATTTAAGATTCAAGCTAAGTTTGCTTAGAAAATAAGCAATCAATCTCCACCGTTAGATGGTTTAGCTTGATACACATAAATGAAATATACCTATATTTAGATATGGATGAACCGTACCTAAACGTGTATAAAAAGTTGGCTCAATAATAGTTAACCGAAGTTAGCCATATGAACACTTTTACCTTAGCTATATTCATCTAACATTTCTAGACCAAATCTGATAATCAACCAATCATGATAGATAATCAAATGTATCTAAATGTGTTATAAGAGAGTTGTTCAAATGTTCACTATCTCAAAGAAATATTCGTGAATCATTTGAAACATATTTGGCTTGGTTTGTAAGTGTACAAAGTACTTATACGAGAACCAATTCATGAACATAATGTCATGGTTTGCAACATAGTTTGCATACCTTAAAGCATTAAGAATCCAGGGATTTTAGTTCGCAAACGAACCTGAGTTCATGAGTATAAACAATAGTTAGCATATAGAGTATGTGAAGAAGTTGTCATACTTATTTAGAACCTAACTACTAAGTTCGCAAACCGAGTTCACGAACTACCGTTCCGGACCTTGCCTAGTCTTGCCATTCGCAAAGCACAGTTTCGGACCTATCACAGATAAACTTGTTCGCAAACAAGAGTTCCGGACCTGACTAGCAATTCACAGTTCGCATACTGGGTACCATATTGTGCTGTATCCAAACATTGGTAGTAGTTCTAAAACTCTCGTTAATCGTTTCAAACATCCTTGGAAGACGACAATGGTAATCTTACACATACCACTAGCTTCAAGTAATTTTCAAATGATTATTTGATCAATACGAAACATCCCGAGTTAACATCAAATGATTTTCTCACACGAATCATGTAAGATGTTCAAGGTAATTTTCACATGATCATCTTGATTTAATATTTAGTTTCCAACAAATGAATTGTTTCCAACTAAAGTTGTCAAGTAAATGATGAAGCATTCTAATCTTTAAACTCATATTTCTAGAATTATATAAACGAGATAAACTTGACTCGAAATTTCAAATGTGTATTACATAAAGTCTATATATTGATACGACTTAGTATCATTAGAAGATAGAATTGAATAGACTTCTGAGTGATAGATAAGTTTTAGTCTCTGTCGTCGAAGTTCCTCCAAGCTATTCAGTAGATCTTTTTCTTTAATTGGTGAACGCCGTGAAGTCTAAAGCTCAACTACACACTTCTATCCTAATCATAGACATAGCTATAAGTAAACCAGAAATCAAGATATAGTATTGATCAACTAAACTTGAGATAACAACGCTTGCGAGTTCGACTGAGCAGTGCTCTAACAACGGTGATAAAGTTCTAGTATCCAGTGATAAAGTTATAGTATCATGTAACCCTGTGCATGATTGATAATCCCATAGGTATTCGGTTAACCTGAAATTTAGAAACTAGGGTTTCCTATTTTAGTTTAATTTCATAATTGGGCTTAATCTTGTTTTTAGATTTAGTCAATAAGAATCTTCATTTTGGTTTGTTTGAATATATAGTGTATGCTTCCTCTGACATGAAAATAATAGATTGGTATGCACAAGGGTGCGGCAATAAGAAAACTAAACAACATCTTGAACAGATTTAAAAAAATGAAACACCGGATGTAATTTTTCTGTCTGAGACAAAATTACCCAAAAAACTTATGAAGCAACTTTTATCCAGTTTCCTTAATATCCATCTTATTGACCCTATAGGCAAACCTGGAGGACTATCTTTGGCTTGGGTGTATTGATTTCATTTTAAAATTGTTTATTGGAACAATAACATGATCAATGTTTTAGTAAAAACAAACTTCAATGAACAACTTTGGCTGTTAACCGCTTTATATGGTAGCCCTTATAAACCCAATAAAATTGATTCATGGAAATTTTTAAAAGAAATAGGAGATAAAACTGCTCATAACAACATGGCCTGGATTATAATTGGAGATTATAATCAAATCACAGAACAAAGCGAAAAACAAGGGGCTTTCCCTTCAATAATACGGAAGTTGAGCCTATCAAGAGATTATTGGATGGAGCAGGACTCTTCGACCTAGGATACAAAGGGAATAAATTCACATAAAATAATTGAAGACAAGGTTATATGAACATACAAGAAAGATTGGACAAAGCTTACATAAGCAATGAATGGTTAACTAGGAATCCAGATTCTTTGTTGATGCACTTGCCTCACATAGGATCTCATCACAACCCAATAAAACTAGAAGTAGCTCATACCATTTTCACTGATAATAATATCCCTTAAAAAATTTGATACTTGGCTTAAAAAAAAGTCTTGTATAGAACTGATACATAAAGTATGGGATACTTCTTTGACAAATGTAACAGAGGCAGTGATTAATAACCTAAAAAAACTAGGAGAAAACTTAACAGATTGGAAATTTTTTGTCTTTGGAGCCCCTGACAGAAAAAATCAAAAAACAAACAAACTTTGAAACAGATAGAATACCTGAATGTCATGAATGCTAACTCTTCTTTCAAACAAGAAAATATAAATAAAAAAACATTAGAATTGGAAAAAATATATGACAATAAAGAATCAATAGCTAAGCGGTTATCTAGGGATAATATAGTTAACTTAGGAGATCTTAACACAAAATACTTTCACATAAAAACCCTAAAAAGAAGAAAAATAAACATGATTGATTGCTTGGAGGATCAGAATAGTGAGGTTGTATACTTGTATCAAAGAAACCTCAAATGGATGAACTTCTAAAAAATCACTTTGTAGATTTATTCACAGTTTCCCCGACCTCTATTGACTTAAGAGATTCTGAATCTAATCCCTACTATCTTAACTGAACAGTTACCTAGTGCAACTGAAATCTGGGATGTTCTCAAATCCATGAAAGCTAACAAATCACCTGGACCGGATGGGTTCCCGGTTAGTTTTTTTAAACAAAACTAGGAACTAATTGGTACACAAATGTTAAATCTCATTCAAGATATTTTCAAAACAAATACAATAAACCCAAAACTAAATCAAACTTTCCTTTTTTCGCATACCTAAGATAAAACATCCAAAAAAAAACCCAATGATTTCATATCAACAGGATTAAACAACACACCTTATAAAATTTTATCAAAATTATTGGCCAACAGACTGAAAAAAAATATATTTAGAAAAGATGATATCACCGTACAATCGGCCTTCATACCTTCTAGAGAGATTGCAGACAATATAGTGGTTTCTCACGAAGTAATTCATTCCTTAAAAAGATGAATAACAAGAATGGAGGCCTGGGGGTTAAAATTGACATGTTAAAAGCTTTCGACATGGTCAATTAGGAGTTTTAAAACAAATAGCGTTAGCCTTTGGATTTATTAAAGACTGGTACACTTTGATTGTTCATTGCCTGTCTACTGCATCTATAGCAGTTTTGCTTAACCGAATCTCAGAAGAATTCTTTTCTCCCACCAGAGGATTGAGACAAGGAGATCAGTTGTTTCCTTATCTCTTCCTCATATGCATGGAGGCTTTCTCCAGATCACTTATTGTTAAAGAGCAAGAAAATAAAATAATAGGTATAAAAATAGCTAGACATATGCAATCTGTTAGCCACCTTCTTCTTTTTTCCGCAGACGATTGTATGTTGTTCACAAAAGATAGTCTGCTAAGTTGTAGTAACTTGCTAAACACCATAAATCAATTTATCCAGGCTTCGATTAGGTCAGCTAATAAATTTTGACAAATCCGGAGTTTTATTCAGTAAGAAAATACACTCAAGACACTAAACAATGATGATCAAACTCATGATATAACTCAAGAAAATAAACATTTCAGACTCTTACCTAGGTGCCCCTCTCTTTGTAGACTCTAAACTAAAAACTTTTGATAGCAATGTTCATAAGATGGAATCTAGAGTTCACAGTTGTAATGGGATCTCTCTGACTCAGCCAAGTAGATTTGTTTTGAATTAATCAGTTCTTACCAGTCTGCCTATTTGCCAAATGGGTTGTTTTTTCGTACCCAAAAAAGTCACTAAAAGGATTAATGCAATCTAGCGTTACTTCTATTGGGGGAAAGAATAACATGGAGGGTGCTACTTAAAAGGTTTTGACTTCATATGCAAAATAACAACTTTAGGGGGCATACGCTTTAAAGAAGCAAATAGAATGAATCTGGCTATGACAACCAAACTAGCCTGGAGATTGGATTTTGAGCCGAAGGCACTTTGGGATACTATTCTAAAAGGCAAGTATTTCATAAATACAACAGTCTTTCATAATAAAAAACATTACCATGAAAGCTTGATTAAAAATGCATAAAACATGGAGTAACTCTCATTCACAGATTCATTTGTTGGGAGGTAGGCAATGGAAACATGATAAACATATAGACAGGAAAATGGATACCATGCTTAGATAAACCCTTGAATCAATCTGTGGTTCAAAACTAAACTCATTAACGCGTGTGTAGTTACCTAAAATCTAAGATAGATTAGAGGTGGGATTCTAGAGTTTCTGAAAATTAGTTACAGGAGATTTAACATGAACAGTCTCTGCCTAAACCACACACAGTAGCCGTTCAAAGGATTCTTCAGTCACAGGGAAGAGGTTTAGAGCTGGTCTTAGGGAGGGAAGCAGACAAATAGAGAGTTTAAAGAATTCTAGGGTTCGAAGAAGAATTGCTCTGAGAGGTTATGAGAAAGTTGTGTGTTAGCTTCGAGAAATATATGACCTATTTATAACCAAATTCTCTAATATAAGGTCGGTAAAGATAAGGATTACTTGTCTTGCCGTACAGAGCAATTCTCCCGTCTCTTCAGGAATAAAAAGAGATAAACTAGGTTGAGTTTATCTCATATATTATTTCACCGCCTTTACTCTCTTCTGTGGTGAGAAATAGGCCAGGTATTTCTCACACATGTCGTAGATCGCCAAACTAAAACCCTAATTGATATCCCCCCATTTGTGTCAAGCTGAGTCATCCTTTGTGATGATGTGTTGAGAGGGAGAAATTTTCTCTTTAGCCGAGTTGGCCAAGATAGAAAGATATTCTCTGATTTATGAGAATGACTAGGATGAGTCGCGTGAAAAGGCATGGAATACCTCAAAAATTGTGTATAGAGTGTGAGAGAAGCTGAAAAATATGCTTGAGACTTAGGTAAGGCGTGTGCCTGAGTTTCATGCATATATAAAACTCTTCAGACGAGATGGCTCAGTTCAGATGAGGCCACCTGAGATTTGGCCGTCCCGACTGAAGCCGTCAGAGATTTGGCCGAAAGTTTTGAAGCCGTCTGATAGTTGGCTAACGGATTTGAGGCCGTCAGATATTTTACTGACGGGTTTGAGATCGTCTAATATTTATCCAACAAGATAGAGTTTGTTCAATACTTGGCCAACACAATGGAATCCCTCCGAAGTTAGCTGGGACATGTTTGGGAGAGAAAATAAGGCTTGTACACTTGATAATTGATAGACGCATTTATGTGTCTATTTTCATCTCTATTGTGTATATTGTTAATACCCATTTTTGTACTTATTTTGGTATTTTATCTCTTTGTAGGTGTTTTTGGAGAAATAAGCTTTTGCGGTGAACCCCGAAAAAGTGTTTGAAAACATCCCAGAAAAATTACTAAAGGCACCCAAGGGACGAGTGTTATGCGGACTCCAGCAACGGATAAGGGGCGACCACTGGATAAGGGGTACCCTTTCCCTTTCCCATTCACGTTCAAATTCTGTTTTTGGCAGGAAACCAAAAACGTAAAGCATGTTTCCTGGCAGTTTTGGTGATGGATTTTTAGAGGTGTTTGAGGTCGACTAAACCTCTGATTTTCATAGGATAGACTCCTGATGGGTCTAGGAATCTAATATGGGTGTTGAAATTGATTAAACTGGGCTCAATCGATGGATTTTCATCACAATAGGAAAATATGGAAAGTCACGTGTGTGACCTGTTTTAGGAAATTTTAGAGAGATTAAAGTGCTATAAACCTTCCCAAAGATTTGTATCTATCTAAGGAAGAGTAGAATCAAAAGGAAAGCTCAGAAACATGTAGAAATTCTAAAACAAGAAATTGCCGCAACTTTGCCGTGAAGAGAAAGGAAGAGATTTTGGAGAGATTTAATCGGTGTTTTTGATATAAATAGATTGGTTGGGTCATATAGAAGGAGTGTCGAGAGTTTGGGCAGTTAATAGGGGGTAGAACAGAGCCATAGAAGAAAGTGCAGAGAAGTCTCTCTGCTGGTGCAGGAAAGAAGAAGCTGAAGAACATAAGACGCACATAACAGTCGCAAAGAAGTATCGTTCTTCAACAGCATACCACAGTTATCGTTTATAAACAGCACCTGATTGTAACGGTGATTTCTGTAACGACCATTAAGTGTTGCAGATTCGCTGTATTATTATTTCTCTTCAATAAAAACACCTTTTGAGCCATGATTTATTCTTTTGAGCGTGTTTTAACCATGAGGAGCTAAACCCTTTGCTGAGGCGATGGAGGAAGCCAATTTTCCAAGATTTGGGTGGTAATTTATATTTAATTAATTTTTGCAATTTCTTATATGATTATTTGCTTTGATTGAGAATTGATTGAATGATTTTTCTTAAACAATTGTGATTTCTCTTGATAGATTATGCTTAGACCTATGTTTTTGATATTCTATGCTTCGAAATACACTTGTTATTCCAAAAATCTACTTTTGCAAAATATTAGAATCACTTTAAACGTAAAGAGTTGCATGAATATTGATTAGATTAAATCACATAAAAATTGGAGATTGGTGGAATCCTTTGTCTCAGTGCTTTTTATAATCTTGACCAAAACATTATTTTGATTTTTCTAGTTTTCTAAATTAAGTCTAAAAATTATTGTTCACAAATCCGAGTTGAACGAATCTTATTACCACTTATTTACTACAACCACTTTAAAAATCACATCAATAATTATCTCTGCGAGACTTCGACTCACTTTTCTGTGACCAGAGTAATCTTACAAAGATGCGCTAGGATTCAATTGTGTCCATATTCATGGGGTCGACATGACCAGTGTATCTCGGAAGGATGTTCTAATAGTCTGTCGAAAGGGCCCAGAGGCAGAATAACTAGCGTATCTCGCGAGGATGTCCTAGGAATTATTTTGAAGCCTCGGTAAGCCGAGTCAGATCCTAGAGTAGACATGACCAGTGTATCTCACGATGATGTACTAGGAATCATTCCTTGATCTCAAATAGGGTGAGTCGTTCTTACAGGAGACATGCATGTCTCCGCTCTGGGTCATAACTCCGTCGCGACATTTTTACGCATCCACTGAACCTACATGACCAACAGTACTATCTTTTCGAGGATGTATACTAGGAATCATGGCATCACAATCAGCAGCGTATCACGAAGATATACCGGAAATGTGGCCGTTCTGGTACATAAGTCTGTTGGGGACGTTTTACTCTCTACAGAACCTACGTGATTAGCAGTATCTCGCGGGGATGTGCGCTAAGAATCACGGCATCACGACCAGTAGTGTATCACTGGTACTATACTAGAAATCGTGGCTAGGGATGCCTTGAGGGCCAAGGACTTAATCTCTCCCATGGGAGCTGAGTTTTGTCCTATGGTCTTGAAATGACATTCTTGCCCCTTATCCAAATTTCACTATCTACAGCGTGTAGCTGAGTTAATTGACTCAAATACGCCGAAGTGCAACTCGGAAAAAGTTATAAATAACTTTCCCTCAACATTTTCAGATAAAACTTTTTGCAGACACAAATGGAAATCGGAAAAGATACTTTAAGGTGGCTTTTAACAAAAAATGGCCAGTTCACAGTTAAATCATTGTACACTAAACTGCAAAACAATGAGACTAATCAGACTTTGCAAAGAAATCAGAATACACAATCTACTGTTACTTTTTGGTATGCTTTCTGGAAGTTGAATGTTTCTCAGAAAATACAAATATTCTTGTAGAAATGCATTACCAGTTAGGAAGATACTTGGTCAATAAATAGAAAACATAGAAACTCATTGTATCTTTTGTAATCATCATTGTGAATCTCTGAAACATCTCTTTGTTGAATGTCTTTATGCTAAGTATGTTTGGATGCTTCCTCAACTGGATGGTTTAATTTCAATCTAACCTCAGACATTCCTTTCATGAGTCTATACTCTAACTGGATTGCGGGAAACTCAAATGATAATGTGATAGAAATAGTAGCTACAAAATATTGGATTATTTGGAAATAAAGGTGTATGAGACTTTAGAAGGAAAATCAAACACTAATCTGCAAACATCTTTAACTGTGCTAGGACATCTTAGATTCTAAACTCCATCTCTTCTGGATGTTCTACTGAACTTGACTCGGGGCATACTTTTGACTTAGGAACAACACAAATACATCCCATAAATATGACTCCTAATAACTTCAAAAGATGGAATCCACCTGAATCTAACAATTATAAAATTAATTTTGATGCGTCATGGGTGGATGAAAATAACCTTACAGGGTATGGACTGATTCTAAGTTCTGCAACATGCACATATATCCAAGCTGGATCTGGGACCTTCTACGCCTCCATTCCTAAAGAGGCAAAAAATCTGACTATACTTGAAGCAGCAAGGTGGGTGACTAGCATGAACTGTCAGTACTTTTGGATTGAAGGAGATCGCACGGGAGTAATTGAATTTGTGCAAGGTCATACAAACACAATACAATGGATAAAACATGCAATAATATCTGAATCTAATAGGGTTTTGATGTCATATAAGTCTTTTTTTGGTTTTTATTTCAACCATATAAGTAGTGATAAGATAGCAGATGAATTGGAAAAACATGTTAAAAATCAGGGGTACCACAAACAACATTGGAGACAACTGCCAACTTTTATTCAACATGCTATAGATTATGATTCCATTTTTTTAATTTCTAAAGCTTTGTATTTACAATCCGAGGAAAACAGTTTGTTGAAAGTTTCTCATATCATAGTTTCTACAACTGAGATAGGGGAAGCCAACAGACTAAATAGCCTTCTGTAACTTTTGGTTTTGCATCAATACATTAACTTTCAAAAAAAAAAAAAGTTACAAAGAGACAGTTGATTATATCAAAGAACAAGAACCACATAGTAACATAAATTTCATGGTGTAACAGTACAAACCCAAATATTCCGATGAGAAAAGAAAAGGAATACCGGAAAACGACTAAAAACACATATGAAATAAGATCCGATTTAATCAGAAGAAAAATGATTTTTGGATTACAAATCCACCATTTCTTATAACAATCTTCTTTTTGAGAAAGAGATACTCCTAATAAGGGGTGATTGCCATAAATCTTGAACGGAGTGATGAAGATTCCAATCGCCGGAGCTTACCACCAACGCGCCTCAACTTAAACCCTAAGAACCAACTGAGAATAACCATTAAAGGAAGGAAAAAAAATGCTTGGAAAGCACAAATAAAGCCGCCATGAAAGCGGAGAAACCTTAATTCCTAAAAGTGACTCTGCATATAAAACAACTCTAGTAAACATTAAAAACTACCTAAGCTAACTAAAACTAGTTTAAATCGCTTGGAAACACAACGTACTACTCAAATCCACCCCAAAACGGAGTAGTGAGGTTACAGTTGAAAAAGAGTTTTTTTTTTTCCCGGGAGAGCTATCTATAGAGGAGAGATGTAATAATAAAGTAGAAACTATCAAATAGTCAGGAATTAAAATAAGTGTGTATGTTTGGTCCTGTTGACTTGGCCCGATTGCTCCAAGGTCTTTTTTAATTGTTTTTTTTTTATTATTTGGTCCTATGATTAACATTACCCACGTGGATGACATCATAAGTTATGAAACATCGTCAGAAATATTATTTTTTCTCTCTTCTCTCTCTTCATGAAAATTAATAAAGAAAAACTTAAATATCTTTTGAACTATAAGTCAAAAAATAATAAATTTTATATATTTGGAAAGCTCTTGACGAGACCTTTCTAATGAGTATTATTGTTGCTGTATTTCGAGGCTATTGATTTTTATATTAACATAGGACTACCATACGAGTTCATTCTATTAAATGAACTACTTAAAAAAAACTAGCATACTATCTAATTTATTCTACAAAGTGAATTAAACTATCATACGAGTTCATTCTACAAAATGAAATAGTATAATGAACTACTATTACGAGTTTATTCTACCATATGAAATACCATTAAGAGTTCATTTTACAATATAAACACATATCGCGAGTTCATTCTACAATATATATGAACTACCATTTACGAGTTCATTTTACAATATGAACTACCATAATGAACACCTATATTATGAGTTCATTCTACAAAGTCCTATAATATGAACTACCATTATGAGTTCATTCTACAATATGAACACCTTTCAGGAGTTCATTCTACAATATGAACTATAATAATGAATTACCAATACAACTTCATTCCTCAAAATGAACTACTATTACGAGTTCATTCTACAAAATGAATTGCTAGAACTAGAATGAACTACCATGCTCTAAAATAGTGTTCATTCTTGAATATGAATTAACATTATCCTGAAAAAAATACTAAAGTTTCGAAAAATAGTAAAAGGGGTACTCATTGTATAGATCTATTTAAGTTTTTTTCTTCTAAGAATTTAGTGAAACTAGTAGAGAGAAAATAAAAAGAAGATAATACAACTATATATCACGTGAACAAGTGAGAGAAGATAAGATAGAAAAGCGGCAATGCTATACTCCTCCCTAATCTCCTCCCCACTCTGCTCCCTGTCATATTGATGTGAATTTTAAGTTGTTGTAAAAAGTGATAAGTAGAGTTCGTTCAACTCGGGCTGTGAAGGATTTTCGAAAATTAAATAAAGTTGTTTCAACAATAATAAGAAAACACCGAGACTCTGGATTCCACCATTAACCAATTAAGTGATATAATCTAATCAATATTCATGCAAATTTTTTTCTTTTAAAGTGATTCTAATATTTTGTCTTTAATAGATTTTTGAAGTAATAATTATAAGCACGAAGCATGAAACATCAAAAGTATTAAAACCAAGCATGTCCCATCAAAACACTTCACAACTACTCAATAAAAACCAATTTTTCTTTTAAGTTCTATGCAAATAATCATGTAAAATAATTGCAATAAATAATTAAAATAGGACTATACCACTTTTCATGGAACAATGGCTTTCTCCGTCGCCTCGGCTAAGGGGTTTAGCTCCTCATATTAATCACTTGCTCAAAATACATGTTTATAGCTCAAAAACTGATTACAAGGGAGAAAAGAGTATATTGTAGTCGCTGAAAGTCTAAAACAGAAGACTGAATCGTTGCTGAAATGCTTCGGTGACTGCAGGAAGGAGCGACCGTATCTCGTTGTCACTGAAAATAAGTCTTCCTCTGCGACTGACTCTGTGGGTCTTATGTTCTTCGTCTTCTTCTCCGGCAACAGCAGCAGCAGAACTCGGTTTCTTGCAAGTTGATTTTTTCGGCTCTGTGGTGTTCTAAACTTCCCCTAAAGTCTTCCTTCCCTTCCTAGGACTCGAACCAACTCTTTTATACATCATAGGGCTAATAAAATTCGAGAATATCTTTGGTTTTTCCTTTCTCTTCAAGTCATGAAATTTCCCTTTTCTCATCAGCTACACGTATCCTCAGTCAATCCAAGCTGTCCAAACTCTCTCTGTGATAGAATCAAATCCCTCAGAAGATTTTCTTTCCTCTTATTCACGTTTGTTTCCAAAAATAAACCATAAAATTACCCGTGATATTATTCAACCCTGTTTTGCCTCCAACCCGGGTTCTAGCCAATTTGGATCCATTCCAACACCCTTACCTCGCCTGTTGATGGTTAAGAAGCAAGCCCAAGAAAAATCAGAGCTTTAATCTCTTCATAACTAACCCAAAATCGCAATCCTAACTCTGTTCTTCACTGCGGCAAACTTTCCCGCCAGATTTCATTTTCAAAACGTGAAAAAGTGTCCCCCTATCCAATCCCGGTCTGTGCTTAGCAGCTGCCTGGAAATGGGTTACCCCTTATCCAAAATGAGAGTCCGAATAGCAAATGTCCTCCCATGTGCCCTCAACAACTTTTCGAGCCAATTTCGCCGCAAAAGTCTATTTCTCCAAAAACACCTATAAAGGGATAAAATACCAAAATTAGTACAAAAATGGGTACTAACAATATACACAATAGAGATGAAAATAGACACATAAATGCGTCTATCACATATATGGCAACGTGATGTGGATGAAATCACGTGAACACCTTTCTCTCTTCTAATTTTTCTCTCTTTCCTTCTTTTCTTTTTTTTCTCTCCTTAATGAACAGATTCATTTTCTCATAACTTTGAAGAATCATGATGTATTGATCACGGAAACTTAGAACCTTAAAAGTTCAACTTCATTTCGCATAACACAATGTAAGTTAGTCCCATGGAAAATACCAAATCATAACTGAAATTTGAGAAAAGGTTTGAAGACCTTCTGAACCCAAAGTTAGGATCGAAGAATCAACAGTGGATATTCAATTATAAGGGGGAAAAAACACAAATTTTTTAATTGAATATCAGAAAATCATAAATCTAAATTCGTGAAATCAAAGCATAGTTATCACTCCAACTTAAATTTCTATTACAAAGATTGTTAAATTCAAATAACCGGTTGGTAATGTTTGATTTTTAATAATGTACATAGAGATTCTAAATCTGGGTTTGATGTAAGATATGAACATAAAAATGGGACTTGATTCAATTACATGGAGTTTTCATGGTAAAAACTAGTTAACAGACAAGAGACTTATCGCATTTACAAAGTTCAAAAGATAAACCTTATACTTCGTAATTAAATATTCTTCCTTGACACTTTGATCATAATAAAATGACCAAGTCTAATACTAGAGTATTGAATATAACCTCGCATGTTATATTTTCAATCTTAAACGACTTGGAAACATGTCAAGTCATTATCACTAACCTCAAGTGGAAGGATGATGTCTTCATTGTAGTCGATACGTCTTCACGTTCTTCAGGTCTTTAAGATAATACTTGTATGTGTCAACATTCCTAGACTTTCTAGTCTAACCTAAACGAAGTTGACATAATACATTTGATCAAGCGACTCTAATTGAGTTTTGATACTAAATTATGACAACCAAACTTGACATACCAACGCTTGGTCGGTTCAACCCAGCAATGCTCTAACATTATATTAATTTAAAAATATTTGTTGAAAATGTTGTGAACAATGTCTAATGTATTCATATGCTTTAATTCATGTATATAAAGTTTTAGCTATGCTTGCCATGAAAGTTTATTTAGGGAAAATATATTCATCAATCTCGTTCCGACCCGTAACGCCTTAAGTTCGAATCTCTATACGGGTTTGACCCTGGTCTGGAACTCGAGGTGTACAAAACGAATCCTACAACACATATGTACAATCCTTCAACACACCCTAATCATACAAATGATGTTCACATGACAAATAACAAACATGAGTTTTCAACAAAGGTTTCTACAAAGGTCATTATTAGGTTGTCTGCAATGTAGTTGATAAATCAAACATCAATGAATTTAATGATTATCATAAGAATTTTGATTTCAAAGCCTAGAATTACAATTACTAACATTTGATAAATTTGTGGGTAAAATTCAAAATGTAGGAAATACTATATGGTCCTAGAAATAATATATTAGATAGAGTTTGGTCCAGTTGACCTAGTCAACTGTCTGTTTGGTCCATTTTTAAAATATATATTACTATTTGTAACTAGAAATAATAGTTTGGTCCTAGGGTGGACAATACCCACGCGGGATGATGTCATGCATGATATAATTATCATTTGGTAGTGACAAAAATATCCTTTTGGGACCATATATATAGAAAAAATCACTAGAAAATATATGATTTTTCAGATTTACTTTCTCTCTCTTCCTGTTTTCAGATCTAGTTTCCCTCATCTCCATTTTCTTTTCTGATGTTGCTCATGAAGACGATGAAGAAAGACGATATTTTTTTGGTTTTTTCTTCTATGTTGCTACTGCTGCTGTTGAATATGATGATGAAGACGATGGAGATTTTTAGTTTTTCATCAACTGTTGCTGCTGCTGTGATTTTTTCTATGTTTTTTTTTTATGTTGCTGCAATTAAATGATGAAGACGACGAAGAAGATTTGAAGAGATTTGAAGATTGATTTACAGAGATTTGAAGATGATGTTTGTTGCTCGTTTGGTGATGAACTCTGTTGAAGAATCTTGATTTTGATGATTTATTGCTCGTGTTGATGATGAAGTTCTGCTGCTGTTGAGATGACAGAGAACTTCTTTTCTGCTGTTGTTTGAAGATGATGAAGACGATGAAGTTCATCGAACATAATGAACTCAAATCTGATATTGTTGAAGAATGATGAAGACGACGAAGTTCATCAAACAGAATGAACTCTGATTTTTATGGATTTTTGTGTGTGTGTTCATGTAAAGAATGAACTCTGTTTTTAGATCTTGAATTATTAGGTGTTCATCTTAAAGAATGTACTCAATTCTAGGTTTGAATTAGTTAGTTTTTTATAGGTGTTCATTTTGTCTAATGAACTCTGTTTTCTTATAGGTTCTATCAAGTGTTCATTTGAAGAATGAACTCTGTTTTCATATAGGTTTTATCAGGTGTTCATTTGAAAGAATGAACTCTGTTTTTTTTGTCATAATAATGAAGTTTTGTGTTGTGTTCATTTTACAGAATGAACTTTGTCTTCATATGTGATTTAGTTTGGTTTTATTAGGTGTTCATTTGAAAGAATGAACTCCGGAGTTCATTAGACAGAATGAACTGCTACAAAAAAATAAGTAAACAAAGTTTTTTAGGTTTTTATCAGGTGTTCATTTGAAAGAATGAACTCTATTTTTTTGTCATAATAATGAAGTTTTGTGTTGTGTTCATTTTACAGAATGAACTTTATTTTCATATGTGATTTAGTTTGGTTTTATTAGGTGTTTATTTGAAAGAATGAACTCCGGAGCTCACCAGACAAAATGAACCTCTACAAAAAAATAAGTAGGAATTAACATGGAAGGGTATTTTGGTCCATTTAATATTTTTAAATAATTATGGACCAAACAGGAAGCGTGTTTTCCCGCTGGACCAAACTGTTGTGGTCCCAAATATAAATGGACCAAACGATTATTTCCCCATTCAAAATTGAAACTTGCAAGGGCAGTGCTATCCCGCACGGCCCTTGCAAGTGCGGGATTGCAGCGAACGTTAAACTTAAAGAGGTATTGCAGTTCCTGTGATTGGATTAAAGACTGGTATAGTAGTTTAAGCTTCATTTTTAATTGGGTATTTTAAAGGAGACAGCGAAACAAGAAAATTAATGGCATAATTGAAGATGAGTATGATTTGTATGGAGAAGGAGAAGAAGATGAAAATGGTTAATTTTGATGGTTCTGGAACTTCTCTGGTTAAGAAAGTTATTGTTTTCTACAAGAACAGACCCTTGTAATTGGAGTCTAACAATAAAAATAAAAATAAAGGACTTATTAGTAATTATCCACTGTTACAGCTATACATTCCTCTCAACGACTAAGAAGATATGCATATTATCATCCAAAGGATAAAAAGTCGCTAGCTCATAAAGCTCTCCCACACAGCAGTGCGGAATAGCACTTCCCAACTTGAACTTGCAATGGAACCACCTTTAGTTAGCCAAGGGCCATTAAAGTTGCCAACTCCTCTTCTCTTGTCTTAGCTCTATGGCTCATTTTCAGTTGCCAACTCCTCTTCTCTTGTCTTAGCTCTACGGCTCATTTTCAGCTAAGAAAATGCACACCATAGTGCTTGTTGTTATGAACACCAGAAACGCATAAGTTTTTCATTCAATGTGAATTTGAATTTTGGTGTGAGTTTTAGTTTTAATTACAGTATTCCTCGTGCTCAACACATTCCCAACACACATACATAACTCATTTTGGAATTTGTTTATTGGTTTGGACGTAGCAGTTTTGAAGTTTGAACACATACATTATCACGTTTTCAAAATGCAACCATTTGTAGAGAAATATAATTCAAATATATGATCAACAAAGTGCCAACCAGATAAATCACATTATATCGTACATTGGACGGTGGTGAATTATAGTTTTGATCACCTAATCCGAGACATAGCTATAAGTAGACTGGAAATCAAGACTTATAGTTTTGATCACCTAAACTTGACAAACAAGCTTGAGATAGCAACGCTTGCGAGTTCGACCGAGCAGTGCTCTAACAATTATATTAATTTAAAAATATTTGTTGTCAATGTTGTGAAGGATGTCTAATGTATTCATATGCTTTAATTCATGTATATAAACTTTTAGTTATGCTTGCTATGAAAGTTTATTTAGGGAAAATATATTCTTCTGTTTCGTTCCGACCCGTAACGCCTTGAGTTCGAATCTCTATACGGGTTTGACACTGGTCTGGAACTCGGGGTGTTCAAAATGAATCCTACAACACATGTAAAATCCTTTGACACACCCTAATCACACAAATGATGTTCACATGACAAATAACAAACATGAGTTTTCAACAAAAGTTTGTACAAATGCCATTATTGGGTTGTTTGCAATGTGATTGATAAATCAAACATCAATAAATTTAATGATTATCATAAGATGTTAGATTTCAAAGCCTAGAAATACAATTACTAACCTTTAATATATTCGTGGGGGAAATTCAAAATCGAAACTTGCAACCACCTTTGAGTAAAGAACAAACTCTTTAATTGTCAACGAGTTTAAATATACTCAAAATCAAAAGGGACGGTTCTTTTCTTTTCTTGGGGGTTTCAAGTGAAAATGTTGGAGGTGAAGGAGAAGTAAAAGGGCGATAACTAGGTTTCCGCCTTTAGTTAGCCAAGGGTCATAAGAGTTTCCAAATTCTCTTCTCTTGTCTTAGCTCTATAGCTCATTTTCAGCTAAGAAAATGCACACCATAGTGCTTGTTGTTATGAACGCCAGAAACGCATAAGCTTTTCATTTAATGTGAATTTGGATTTTGGTATGAGTTTTAGTTTTAATTACAGTCTACCCTCGATAAATGAATTCCCTAGGGACCAAGAAAAAATATTCGTTTAGCGGGGTTATTTATTTATCAATAAATGAATATTTATTTATTTAGACGGTATTTTTTAATTAAGAAGTTAAATTGTATAAGAGAAGATGTACAAATGTACCTAGATGCTATCAGTCAAATTTTTGTCAATAATTCAATGTCATAAGAGAAAGATAACCAAGGATTAAATGTTATCATTTTTTATTTACATTATAGAAATATGATGGATGTCGAAGATCTTTTAAACTATCCTAACGAAAGTGATGTAATTATGGAATCTCCAACAGACGAAGAAATTATTGAGTCGGTAATATATGATGAGAATGATCCTGAACCAGATGATAATAGCATCGTACCAAATGTGTCATCTAAAGATGCCTTTCAAGCGATGATCACCATAAAAGCTTACTTGCTACAACATGAGCAAAATATTCCAGAAATTATGCAAGCATTACATAAAATTAAGGATGCGGTGCATTTTAGTTTGTGTGGAAGAAAAAAACAGTCAACTATAGATGAACAATTAACCTCACATTTTGGTTTATTTCTACATATATTTTTATATAAAATTTAATAACTATGTATTTTGGTTTATTCTCATATATATTTTTTTATATGAAATTTAGTGATTATTCGTTTATATTTTCATAGGGCCTTTAAGGATTCAACTTTTTTATTCATTAATACATTAAACGAGGTTATTCATTTATCCCCTCAGCCCAAATCGGGACAGGAGAAAATTATTCATTTGGTGAGGTTATTCATTTATGGAACATTCATTTATCGAGGTTGGACTGTACGTCCTACACCTGTTGTACTCGGGCTTAACACGTTCCCCAACACACATAAATCATTTTGGAATTTGTTTCTTGGTTTGGACGTAGCAGTTTTGAAGTTTGAACACATACATTATCACGTTTGTAGAGAAATATGATTCAAAGTTATGTACGTATGATCAACAAAATGATCAACAAAATGCCAACCAGACAAATCACATTACATCGTACGTTGGACAGCGGTGAATTATTGGTATGGGTCACTGATGAGCAGACAAGGGCAAGTAAATATTTAGTTATGAATCTTCTCGTGATTCCTATTCACCTCCTTAATTCTCCTAATCGAATGATCCACATCAACAGTACTGGACTTACCAAAGCCAGAGGGACTATTTTGTGATAGAAATGTCTACCCTATATTTATAAGGGGTGTCCTAAAGTGTGGAAATGACTAACCTACCCTTAACCTAATTTAATTTAAAACAAACCTAATAACCACCTATATATATATAACCACCACCTCCTCCCACCACCGCCGCCCACCACCACCGCCCAGCACCTACCACCTCCAACTACTACCACCACCAACCACCACAACCTCTATGTATATAGCTTAATTTAAATTATTAACGAAGATATTCTCACAAACCCATTACTTGTCATTCGTTTTTGGTTGAAGAAATGAGAAGTAATCATCAAAATGAGTTGAAAATGAAAGTTGCAGAGAGAAGTTCGGCTAGGAATTATGTGAAACAGTTTGTCGAACTAGCCGAACTCAGCTTTAATGGAGTTTTTTCTTTCAGAAAAAATTTCGGTTACCTCGCAAAAAAAAAATCCCAGTCGAACTTTTAGTTTGGTTACGTCGCAACTTTTTTTCGTTTTTTTCCTAACCGAATTTTTAGTTCAGTTTTGTCTCAATTTTTTTCTACTAACCGAACTTTTTTCTGAAAACCAATATATTGAGTTCTGTTACGTCGAGAGAGGAAATTCCCAGCCGAACTTTTAGTTCGGTTACGTCGCAACTTTCTTTTTCCTAGCCGAACTTTTCTCTGAAAGCAAAAACTCCATTAAAGCTGAGTTCGGCTACCTGTGTCTTCAAAACCATTAGCCGAACTACACTTGCAGATGAGTTCAGCTACCTGTTCTTCAGATGTCGTAGCCGAACTTCATTTCCATGGTCGAAATCAGTTTATAAATTTCTCATTTTTTCGAAAGTTTTTGTCAATTGAAGCAACATTAACTAAATTTGAAGTATACCTAAGTACCCAAAACCCTCATTTCGAAATCAACCATCTTAAAAACCGAACTACAAGTTTGGTGTTGACAGATCAAAGTTCGGTTACCACATAGAAACTGCGAAGTAACCGAACTATATTTTATCAAAGTTCGGTTACCTATATAAATTTATCGACTAAACCGAACTCAAATTTTTCATATAAATAAGGAGTTCGGTTACGTTTTTTTTTTTTGCGAGCTTACCGAACTACATAGTTCGGTTACCTAAAAAATCCTAATTGGCCGAACTGTTCTTTATATTGAAAGTTCGGTTACCAAAATCTAGGGTTTTCAAAATTTCTCCTAGCTGAAATCTCTACTGTAACGACCATTTTCAATGGTTTTTGATGATTTCTAATCGATTTCTTCAACAAAAAACGATTCAAAGGAATGGGTATGAAGGAAATTACCTGCGGATTTTCATTTTAATCGCATCGGACTTCTTGGTTGATGTTGGAGAAGAAGAAGAAGAAGAAGAAGAAGGAGGAGGAGGAAATTAACTAATTTAATTACCAAGGGTAAATTTGGTATTAAATTTTTTTTGGATAAGGGGTAACCCAAAACTACTTCAAATATCCACCCCCAAATTGGAAGAGTAGTCCCCCACTGTTTTGGGGTAGTCCCCAAAACATTGTTCTTGATATTGTCCAGTCGATTAGGTTAGACATAACCAACCAAGTACTGTACAGGGAAAATTGGATAAATGCTCAAAAATCAAAGGCAACACTGGAGAAATGTTTCATTGTGTACAAGTTGAGAAAATGTCCCACTACGTCACTTTTTACATCCAACCAAATTAAAACACATATGGAGGATAACATTTGCGACTTAAAAGACAAGTATAGTCTTCAAGCCTTAGGATTCAAGGTTCAATTTTCAGGGTTCAAGGTTTAATTTTCAGGGTTCGGAACTTATGGTTCAAGTTTTATTTCTTAAAATGTATTTCAATTGTGTTGTTTCCTTTATATTCATATACTAGATTTTGTGCCTGTGCTACGCACCGGGATCCAAAAACCATCCAGCGTCATTTTTCTTCTTCTTTTAACCATATTTTTGGTTTATTGTGATGTGGCTTGGCTTCGTGCCTTTTTTATTTGGTGTCGCGGGGCTTCGCCCCGCCCCGCCCCGTCGTTATGTATTTCGGGTGGCTCGGTTTCTCCTCACAACGTTCCGATGCATGCTTAGGATTTTTGATTTGGTGTGGCTCGGCTTAGCTTACCCAGTCCCGATTCATGCTTAGGATTTTTGACTTGGTGTGGCTCGGCTTCGCCTCACCCCGTTGGGGTGTATGCTTAGGATTTTTTATTTGGTGTGGCTCGGCTTCGCCTCGCCCCGTCCCAATGTATGCTTCAAGATTTTTGATTTGGTATGGCTCGGCTTCGCCTCACCCTATCGTTTAGGATTTTTGATTTGGTGTGATTTGGCGTCGCTTAAGATTTTTGATTTGGTGTAGCTCAAATTCTAATCCAGTAATAAACCAACTTCCCAAATTTTCACAAACTCCTAAACTCTTCTTAATCTCGACAATCAGTAAATTCATCTCCAGATGCTATGTTCTCAATTTTTTCGGTTGTAAATAGAGAACTTCCGCCAAGCCGTAGCTGATATTCACAGTGAAAGAACTAAAGAAGCTTGTGAGAATCTTGCGAGATCTTGTAAATCATAAATAACTGATGCACAAAAATTGATTGTTGCCCGTATGTACCTTGATGTACAAAAATTAGTTAAGAACCAAAGAACAGAAATGAACAAAGAAGATAGACCTGCAACAACCACCAGACAGTATACACCTCAAGGAAGATAAAAACATAAAATACACATAAACTTGTATCACCAGTAACACAATCAAGCTAGTTGCCTGGTTATGACTTCTAAAAATAACAAATTGAGCAGATGTCCCGGCAACTACTTCCACTACTATGAAAAGCTCTTGTTTGTTGCCTTAAATGCTAAATTTTGCCCCCTGTAATACATCAACCAAAAAATTAACACTCAATCAGTTTAAATGAAAATCCAAAAAGAACAATTCAGAACTAAATTATTAGCTCATATGCATACACCATTACTGTTAAATTACCATTGCCATAGCTTAATTAGTTAAAAAAAAAAAAACATCATCTAATTCTTAGAACTATATAAAATTGGCTACCACCAACAATTTTTACATCACCCATAGTGTGTATTCGTGGCCTTTTTAAGTGTAACCTCCATCACGCATGATACAACCAATTAATCACCTATGTGTTTCTAATAAAATCATAAATTACACCTTAAAGCCCATTATACTTGGCTCAAATTTAACAATACTATAGGAAAGGCATGAGCATATAATAAACAACAAAGAGTACTCTATTGGACTAATACACATTTTGTCTGTTCAATTCTAATCTTGGGCGAGGAAGAACACTATAGTAGATCCTTGTAATAGGAAAAAAAGAAAAGAGCAGCATCTAAGCACGTAATGAGGTAGTACTTCCAAAGTTAGCAAGTAAATTATTTTTCAATATACAGTAAACATTACAATGAAGAAGCTAATATTCAAAAAACTGCAATACGTTGAGTTTATTGCTGTTTCTTATAACCATGAAAAATTTGAACATCTCCACCGTCATGGCATATTGTGTGATCGTACAACCGCTTCACAATTGATTCACTATCTATCCTAAATAGTAAGACATAGCAACTGCCATTCCATTCATAACCAAATATACTTCCAGCAAATAAAAGATCAATGACTCATAAAATCGAAATGGTGAATGAAAAGGGTGCCCAGAAATGATATACCGTTACATCTGCTACAACTTCTACATGAAGCCACTGACCATACTCAAATGCAGTCTCAATTTGCCTGAAAAGATAACAGGAAATAATCATTTTACCAGAGTTTCATATAACCATAAAAAAAAAACACTACACAACTACAGTATCTGACATTGATGCATAAAACTGCAAGATCATGGTTATGATTGCATTTACTGATAAAGCTCTATCCATTTCTAAGCAACTCCTGAAATCGGAAGAAAGCTATATTCTACGTAAGCCGACGCTAATAGCACTGATCATCTTTCTCTATAACATAAGCATTAGTCATAAGTAGGTGCAGTACTGTGTCGAAAATACATTACTATGATATCCAACATTTTAGCACTTTCGCCAATGTCCCTTTCAATTGTAAAGGGACATTGGCGAAAATACATTACTAATAATCCTAACGTTACATTACTAATATATAAAGAAAATATAGATGCATTTTAATAATCCTAACGTTCAGTTGTAAAGCAGCCAAGCCTTGGTGCTTTCTAGCAGTAGTTGGGAACAATGGAAATAACTATAAAGAAATAGAAAATATGCAGCAAGGAAGAGACATCCATTAACCCAATGAGGCAATTGCACTTGCAAAATTAGAATGAGAGCGAAAGAAATATAAAGAAGGAGTTAGCACACATATATATTGGGAAATCTCCAAGCTATGGAAGGAATAATGGAGCCTGGAGTCATAGAGTTAAGATTATAAAGAATAATTCACTAAGCTAAAGAGCAGCCATTGTACCTTAATAAGGTCTCAAATACTTGAACTAAGGATTTCACTTGCTAAATACACCTCTGCCCCATCACTCCTTAGTTTTGCACAGGTGATGGCCACTAAGTTGTCTTGCCCTGGCAACTTCTGCTAACCCCAGTGACCAAAAAGTTTGAGATAACATGATTAGAAGTAGTATCCAGGATAAGGCAACTCAGCTGAAAATACACAATCACAGTTTTATGTTTAAAATTAACAAACACAACAACAACAGACTTTTGCTGAAAGCATCATCATCAAAGTGCTCCACAACAATCCATCAATAATATTTCTACCACAACATTATCATCATTATACAACAACCAAATGCCATTTAAATCCAAAAAACACAAACATCAAAGATGGGTATTTCGGTGCTGATTTAAATAATTTACCTGAGATGCCAGCTCTTTTATCACCATGTCCTCTACACAACAATGCAAATCCTGAGATTAAACCCTAATCGAATTATCTAAATCTTGAGCTACAATGTCAACATCACACACACAAAAATAACAAAACATTGAAAGCAAAGAGGGTAGAGGAAATTAATTTCATACCTTGTTGAGAATTCTCGTTTCTGTACCTGCTAACAAATCAATAACATACGATGAGAAAGAAAGAGATCGAAAAAAAAAGCAGGGAAGGAAAGTTGTAAGATGTTGTTATGGAAGAGAAGAAGAGAAACTTGAAAGGCTGTCGGGATTAGGAATCCGGGTAGGAGATCATAGTCAACACTTAGAGCCCTCATTAAAGTTGGATTAGGATCCTAATGCAACTGTTGTTTATTCAAACTTTGGGCATTATTGTAAAATTTGTACCTGAAAGAATAAATCCCTATCCAAGCCCGTATGATCAAGAGATTAAAGTTTCAAAAATCAAAACAAAGCAGAGAAACCCTAACCTATGTTTCGTTCGGCTTGTAAATGTTTCAATTTCAGGGGGGGGGGATTGTATAATATATGAAATGAATTGCAAAAAAAAAAAAAAAAAACCCCAAGAAAGGTAGAACGGGGAAGAATCGAATTCTGTAATTAAAACCCAATACTGCTGGAGTATTGAACCCTAATATAAAAAAGGTGACGAACTGAATTTATTTCCAGAGACAATATTTCAATATACGCAAGCCTTTATACATACCCTGCTAATAGAGAAACTCTGGAGAAGCTTAGGAGATAAAAGGAGGAACTGAACACATCTTGATAGAATCAGATGCGGCTTGAACCAAACAATCATGAACTGATTTTCTGATGACATTGGAATAGTATTAGAAAATCAAAGTAGTAAATAATGTAACAAAAAATTATGATCATCATTACAGTGTGACAATCTGATGCATAGTGGTATTTATAAAATATAATTTGTATCCTCTTTATTTTTATTCTTTTTCTTATCCTTCTTATTTGGTTTATTTATTAGTTTATCTTTTATATTTAGTATTTATTGTTGAAATCCTAATTCTACAAATTCTAAGTTTTTGCTTGTTTAAAAAAATGGTGTAAGAGCCCTAAATCCTTCCTAAGAGAAGAGCCTCCATCACTTTGTTATTTCAAATTTGTAATTGGGTAGAAATTTCAATTTGTAAGAGATGCATCTATTATCTTCTAGTTTCCAATCTTAGAATTGGGTAGAAATTTGAAGATTATTAGAGAAGAACCTCAAATCTTTGTATCTTTCTTGTTCAAAGGGTAGAAGAAGCATCATTTGAAGGTTGGTTACTTTTGTTTCATGGTGTTTTGTTATAATTTAATATTCCAATTTCAATCATAAGTGTTACTTTACATTAGTTGGTATCAAGAGCTGTTTGATTTTTTGGGGGAAGATTTGGTAAAGATACTAATATCATCATCAAGTATTTTGGGTTGTGTTTTTTTTTCTTGGTAGTTTTCTTAAATTGGGTATTTCAATCTTATGGTGTTTTATTATCTATATTATAAAGGACGGTCATGATGGAACCACTAATGTGTGTCTTTAGGTATCTACAGTTTGGACATATAAAAGACGGCTCAGATTGAACCATTAATATGTATTCTGAGATATACAGTTTAGGTACATAATGGACGGTCATGATGTAACCACTAATGTGTGTCTTTAGGTACGGAAAATCTACAATTTGGCCACATAAAAATGTTAACGCATCAATTTCAAACTCCTTGAAAACCTCTTATTTCTTTAGCCAAAATGTTTCTGACAATCCACTAACACTCCGCTCTAATCTCTTTCCACCTATCAATTTCTATTCTGCATTAATGTCAAATCTGTTTCTCCTGGATAGGTCAATATTAAATCAATGCCAAAATAACTACCTTCCACTAATGCGGGAGGCGTTACTGAACCTACAAACATAGAAAATGGGCAAAGAAGAATTCTCATGTTTGCGAACAATTTCAAACTCTTCATATTCCTCCTCTATGCGTTATTAGGGTTTTTGTGGAGGTGTGTTCCTATCTGCATTTCAGTTAATCACAATGTTTATTTCTTTGTGCTCCAAAGAAACATAAGAAAACTTGCTGCTCCTTTGTATTAATAATTCTCCAATTCAGTGAAACCATACGTTGCTCCTTCGTTGGATCATAAAAATGGTTTTTTTTTTGTTAGCCAGCCAGCCAGGTTTGTTAATCATCTATTGTATCGGCTCTAATTGGGTAATTCTGACAATTGTCAGGACCTGTTACTTCATTTCTACTTTGCAATGAGAAGCTCAATTTTAAAGTTTTTTTTTTTTTTTTGGGGTCTAATGGGTTCACTTCTACACATTCGTTTGTAAATCATCTCAATACTGCTAAAATTCGGCTGCCTTTCATGGTGGATTCTTCAAAATTAGAGTTTTGATTCGTAGCTGCGGGAATTACTCTTGGTGAGGTAATGGATCAATTAATTTGATTTTTTTTTTATAATTCCTAAAATTTACAATTTTTTTCCTTTACTTATAATCTCAGGTTAGCTTAATATGCGTTTTAGGATTATTTTAACAGGTTGATATAGCTTCAAGCATTTGTGCTATATACACTTTTTGGCTTCCATTGATTCAACCGATTGTTTCGTTGGATCTTTCTGTTGGGAGTTACTGTTATGGACTGAGTGGTGCTTCAACACTCGAAATCTATTAAATCTGGTTATTACACTTTCCTTATAATGAAATTATAGTGGCTACTTCATATCTAGCACAACCATATTAGCTACAAAATTTCTAAAGTTTTCTCATATGGCCGATATGTTAGTCGTTTCTTCAACTATGTATTGGTCATTCGGGATGATCACTACAGTATAATCTAATGTAACTCTGTTCTAACAAGGAAGCCTATGCTGAGTTTTGTACATTTTGTGATAAACTGGTGTGTTTGGGTGACGATATATTATGCAAGTCTTTGTTATCTTAATATAGCTTCCCTGATTATCACTCTGGTAAATAGGGATATGAAATGAATTGTGTAAGACCTTAAGTTATCTTAATATAGTTCTTCTTTTACTAAAAGAATATATCACACGAGTCTTTGTTATCCATTTGCTTACCTAATTCAGTCATTATTAGTAATAATTCTGAAATATTAGTACTATCTTATATTTGTTGTTTTGTTTACCTAAATCCTAAGATAACTTTTTTGGTTTATTTGTTAGGATCTCTGATCAAGCTGATCTATTTCTCGATGCGCAAAGAAACATTTGGTAGACGATAAGTGCTAGAAAACTCTGGAAGAAAGATTGGGGTTTTTAAAGTTAGTAGGAGTCTCCCTATTCTCAATGGAAGAACATGATGCTGGAAACGTAAACATAGGGTAAATCCGTTTGGAAAAGTAGACCTAATAAGTATAATTGTCACTAATTTTTGTTTTTTTGGGGCTTAGTTGATACATGATTTTGAAACTTAATTATTTTGTATGCGAGTTTACTGCTAACATCTGAAATTATGAAAGTTATCTAATTCATGCGATATTTTGGTAGGTGGAACTAGAACTATTTTTTGCCCGAAGAGTATCCAGTGGTTGTGTTTGCCTAAGGTACTGTCACATTTACTAGAAGCTAAACTTGTTCTATAAAATGATCACAAGTTGGCAATCAGCTCCAGAAGATTGATCACCTAAAGATGGATGTTGTAGTTCTCGAGATCATACATCAAGTATTGTCGATTAGTAATTCCTTTGGCCAAAACTACAGGCAGGCCTACGAAATACTACGTGAGATAGACTCAGAAGAGATATGTTTCACTCCATTACAGCAGAGCAACTGATCGGAGGTGGTACAACTAAAGACGCATGATGTAAGATTGACATAATGGTCACGAAAGGACTATTGTGGTGTATCAAGATGTACTGTCATGAGGTACGTTGGCATTTGGAAAGTAAAATAAATACATTTAACACACTAGATGAACTCTAGCTATAAGCGTGCACATGGGGGTTTTCAGTTTCTAGCAAGTGCGTTCCGACGATGAAATACTCACTTGCCTTCTTTGTAGGTCCACATGAAAGTCCTTGAATGGAGTTGAGTAACCTGACGCACGAAGAGAAGATGGATTGAACTGGAACAGAGAGAAGATGCCAGCCAAAAATAAACTATAACTTAGGTGCACGATGCCAAAGATGGCGATTAGAAAAAGAAGAGTGCTTGGGCTAACTGTCTCCATTTCCATAATTTATATTTAGTTTATCACTGGGTATTTGATTTGTAAAATTGGGATTCACATTGTTGGTGAATAACTTTGAAAATGAGAATCTTTTTTACATCTCTTTAGTGAGCAACATAATGAGAGTCATGGTTTCTACATTCTAGAATAGATTAGTTCGTACGTTACTTACTATGGATTAAGTAAAATCGGGTAGTGCACTTCCACCAAATAGCGAGGTGTTCATAAAGAATTCATCCATGCTGGCAAGTAAATACTGAATCCAGAGTATAATATTGAAGCATACAAACTGCGAGAGACCTATTACCAGTAACTATAGGTGATCATATGTTAGGCTGCTCAAACCTATGTAATGTACAAGGAAATGACCTCACATTTGCACTGCACACCATCTTGAATAAATACATGACACACATAGACACACTGAAGGGATCGTAGCTAAAATGGTGACATGGTGATCCTAATTATCATCACCACGCCTCACATTTTACATCTACAACATATACCAAATAGGACTAACCTACACCATTTAGATTGATAATAAATACACTTCTAAGTTGCAATATAGGACAAAGAATACAATTTCTTGGAAACTTTTCTGGACAATGAAATATACAGATTCATTTTGTTTGCAGGTCTACAACTAAAAGTGCTACATATAATCGGATGCTCTCTACTTACTACTTAGAACGTGCTGATGGTGGAGTCGAACTGTAGCCGAGAGGAACGACAGGAATAACACCTCTTTCTTTTTTTGTATCGACCACTGTAGTAGCACAACTCAAAGCCCGTGTCGTTATGGCACGGGTTATATCCTAGTGATATCAAAAAGAAGAATGAAAATGGATGGGGAAGTAAAAGTAAGTAATGTTCAAGTGATGGGATTATTGAATAAAATGAGATATAAGATGTTTGATGAAATGCATCAATTAGTAGAAGAGAAATTTAAGAAGTTGGAATGTCTTTATGTGGATTCATTTGAACTTCCTAATGACTATGGAGATGAAGTGGAGCTAAAGAATTCAACTTCTATTGGTAGGTATGAGCATCAAGAAGTTGCCCACAAGATGTTTGATAATTTATCTCCACCAAAGTTTGATAGTGTTTCAAATTGTGGGGAAGGTGAGATTGGTAATGATGTTGCCCACATGGATCTGTTAAAATGTCTCCACCAATTTTTTTTATAGTTTTTCAAATTTTGAGGAAAGTGAGATTGGTAATGATGTTACTTTGATCCTACGTCGCCATCCATATTTGATGAAGAACCTAGCGAAGAAATGGAAGAAGTGTTTATCATCGGTTATCAAATACAAAGATTGGGTGTTACAAACAAATACTCCATGCTTGACTTTGCCGACGGTGATCGAGGGACAAGGCATGACGCATTCCATACCACTTGTACCATGAGAAGAAAGGTAAGCAAGCTTGTTAATGATTCCAATAGTTATGTTTATGTCATATCTAAAAATGTCGTTCAAGAGATGAAATTTGAGAGAAAACTTCACCCAACAACATGCTCTTTGTCAAATATTAGCAAAAGAAATGAGAATTCATCTTATGTGGATCCATTTTGGGTTTCCTTTGAAGATAATTATCATGGCGCTAGGCACGGTACAAAGTTAGGAGGGCTACTTGGTGTTGCTTTACTTCTTAAGTGTGCACTTGACTATCACCACAAGAGGTTAGACTTGGTGAGTAATTATAAAGGACGGAATCGTGGTCTGAGTAGTTTTCAAGAAGGGAAGTAGTGCAATCATTAATGAGTTCATTTTATTTTTGGACTACATAGCATTGAAGCACATCAATTCTCAAGACAAGCTTTCTACTAGGCATGATTATCGGGTTTCTTATTTGCATCAATTTACTTGGTTTCGTATTGGGGCAAAAATGATTCGGATGAAGAATATGACAATTCGAGGGCGAATTTCTTTCAAGAAGGGGAGGATGATGCATAGTGGTATTTATAAAATACCATTCCTATCCTCTTTATTTTTGTTCTCCTTCTTACCCCCCTTATTTGGTTTATTTACTAGTTTATCCTTTATGTTTACTATTTATTATTGAAACCCTAGTTCTACAAGTTCTAATTTTTTGCTTGTTTAGAAAAGTGGTGTAAGAACCCTAAATCCTTCCTAAGAGAAGAGCCTCCATCACTTTGTTATTTCCAATTTGTAATTGCGTAGAAATTTCAATTTGTAAGAGATGCATCTATTATCTTCTAGTTTCCAATCTTAGAATTGGGTAGAAATTTGAAGATTATTAGAGAAGAACCTCAAATCTTTGTATCTTCCTTGTTCAAAGGGTAGAAGAAGCATCATTTGAAGGTTGGTTACTTTTGTTTCATGGTGTTTTGTTATAATTTAACATTCCAATTTCAATCATAAGTGTTACTTTACATTACAATCCCGTAAATCGTTATTAGGCAAAGCAGTTGTTACCCTAAAGAAAGAATGAATTAGATTATAATACTATCTGAGAACCCAAACCGATCTGATAAGATTATAACTAAAAAAATACGAAAAAACTTCAACATAAAATTAAAATTATAGGGTTTCTATATGTTTACCTCTTTTCTGCTATTCCTCTTCATCGTCTTTCTGATTTGACTTCTGCCTACTAAATCACAAAATCAAAAAACCAAAAAAATCCTGTAAAGATTAGCAAGCCGCAGCAGCAGAGGTGAATCGCGACAAATAAAGAATTTTTTTAATAAAATATACCAAAAAATTATGCTAGGAAGTAGGTTTGACATACTCATAAATAAAATACCAAAACACCAATTTCTAAGGAATCATTGAATAATAACAATTCCCATGAAAATCTGCATCCTTCATCAACTGTAATTGACAGCGCCAGCTTCTACACATTCTTTCTACCATTCTCTCAAACATGTTGTATTCGTAATATATGCTAAACACAAAAAAACTCAACTTAATATTATCTCTACACACCTCTTCTTCCCCTGCAAATCGAACACACTAATCAACACCAAAATCTACTAATAACACAATACATGCGTAATATTTCAAAACCAAAACATGATTAGGAAAACATCTTCATTAAGAGAAAAAGCCAGTAATTTAGATAGAAAAAGAAAATTCAGATAGTAAATTTGCTTAGCTACGTCAGATTCAGATTTGAAGATGATGTTGTGGTTCATTGCATCATGGTTGTTGTTATAAATCAATAGAAAATTAATCGAAAGGAAGAAAACTGACCTTGAATTGGAGAAAAGCCAAAGCCTCTACTTTGAATTGGTTTCGGCACAACTATGGCTGAGAAAAAGGGGTTATAAACCCTAAATTCGCTAAACCCAGAACACCCCAATTCTGCCTAAACCTAAGACGTCCCTTATTGCAACAACCTTTACGAATCTTATTAGGCGTAAGAAAGCAAAAAGTTTAGCTTTTTAGGGTTAAATGAGATCGAATTTCTTGTTATAAATTTTACAGCTTCTCTTTAGATTGAATACAGAAAGATTATGGTTACCTAAAACACCAACCCTATTATTCGAATAGCTTTGATTTAATGGAAAATTAATTAACATATCAATGGAACAGTAAGATCGGGAATTCATAGAGAGATCAAAGAAAAGTGCAGCAAGAGGTTTAGTTAAACGAGATTAGATTTAGGTTTAGTTAAACGGGATTATATTTAGGTTTTAACCTCTTCAACCAATACAGTCCCGCCAAGTGTCCTCACCACGTTAAATATTGAAGCTCTTCTCTAAGCGATTGTAAATACTCTCTTCTAGGCGATTCTCTTCTCTAAGCGAACGGTGACGCTCACCATTCAACATGGGGGCTCATATGAGATAGGATTTTAAAGGAGTTAGATACGTGGGGTGTGAAAGCTAGGTGAGTCTCTCAGAATCCATACTGTAGACCAACTTAAGAGATTAAGCAAGATAGAATCTGAGACAATTATTGGACCTGTTTAGCTATATATAGATTTATTCTGAGAGACCCACCTATGTTTAGCTATATATAGATTTCTTCTGGGAAACCCACCCAAGGTAGTCGATCTCGGCCGAGACAGTCGAGATCTCGCCGATTTTCTCGTTTTCGGCTGTTAAGCAGACCAAATCTCTAATCTCGCCCAGGCGAGATTTTGCCGAGAAAAACCGGCTAACTTGGCCGAATTTGATTGCTTTCCGGAATTTCCCGAGCCAGTATAAACCAAGCTTTAAAGTTAAATTAGATGCAAAATCGTGAAAGATAGAGATGCAAAATCGTGAAAGATAGAGAAGAAGATGATGCATAGGGAAGAAGATGACGTGTTTAAAGTTGAAAGAAGGTGGAAAAGGATAAAAGGGATTAGCAAATCCGAATTTGGTATACAGATCGATCAAAAAGCAACACAGAGAATTGTTATACCGAAAAAAATGAAAACTCTTTATTTGCTTTACTGTTTTTAAGGAAAGAATATCTTCTATCACCAAAGTCAAAGGTTAACTTACCCTTTTTCGATCCCCGTTATACAACCAAGTTAAATGCATCGTTGGCTACTTTCCTTTTAACTCTTCCCATATTAGTTGTATCACGAATCTTAAAATTTTTATACACGAACAAGTAAATTCCATGTTGACCTTAATACTCCCTCCGTCTCAAATTAACAGTCATAATTGACTTTGTCAAGATATTAAGGAAATCCTATAAAATGTCGTGACTAACCCTTGACTAGCCCTATTTAATGTTATGTTGTTACTAAAACTAAAACTAATAGTATTAAAAATTATAAATTGGATAGTATGATTATTTTAGGAAATATTTTAAAAAAATAAAAACAAACTTATACTTCTTTTATTATAGAGTCCATAATAAGAACGGGATGTAAGAATAAATAGAAGTTTTATTATGAATTTTATAACTGTCCATGAATGTTTTTATTCAAAAAAAGGAATGACAATTAATACAAAGATGTTGAGTAGATTTTTTCCTTATATATGGTAATAATATTTAAGATTTTGAATTAAATTTATATTAAAATTGATTTTATGATTATAAAAAATAAAGGGTATATTTGATAGTTTAAGGAAAAGTATGTCTATAAACAGAGCGGACAGATAAAAAAAAGACATACCAAGGTAGAAATTAGGACAGATAAAAAAGACAGAGGGAGTAATTAAAACCAAAATTAAGTTTAAGACACACCACTTATACGATACAGGTGCAAAGCACACAAATTATTTTAAGGAGGTTTTAAGATATCCTTTCTTTGGTTGAATACAGGCTCTCTCGTGATGATATGCGATACTGGCGGAGGGCTACTTGGAGGTGTCGAGAATGATGGAGTTACTCAAGAGATGATATCTATGACGATTCAAATTATCTTGATTACAATTGTAATGTCTTTGTTTGATCAACATTTAAGATAATGAATTAACTTGTTTCTCTTATGTTTTCACTTTTGTTCAAAAAAGACATCTAGGATCACTGGAGTGTTTCCACTTTTATGTTTTCTTAATGAATGTTTGTTTATTTTGTGAAATCGATGGTATTTATTTTATCTTAATATATATAAAGATTATATATATATAAAATTTGGAACCGAAATTACACCGAAATTTGGAACTGAGATCTCCCCGAGACAACGTTGTACCAGTGTCTCGGTCCCGATCGAGATAAACCGGAATCCGAAATCGACTACATTGAACCCACCTATGTTTAACTATATACAGATTTATTCCGAGAGACTCGCCTAGTTTTCACACCCCACGTATATATGATAGCTTCCGGTAATTTCAATTAGATTGTTAACAAGTTGGAGCAGAAAAAGATTCTCTGACAAAATTTTGTTGGACAGTCGGACATAGAGGTGTAAAACGTGCCGGCCCAGCACAGCCCAGTCCACAAAATCACGTGCTTAGCGTGCTATGCGCCTTGTTGTGATGTGCAGGAGATTATGACGTGGCGTGCTAGAAGGCGTGTTGTGCTGGGCTGTGCCAGAAAAATAAACTTGTTGTGCCGTGCTGTGCTGTTTTACAATATAAATATTTTCCAAATATTTAGGTATTGTATGTGTTATTATGAAAATAAGTCAACATAACGATAATAAAATGTCAATAATTGGCTAGAATAAAAGCTCTTTTGTGAAATATACACAAAATGTGATGTATTGTGCCATCTTGTGTAGTATTTTATACATATTATGACGTGCTTTCTTAACGTGTTGTGCTGTGATGTGCCATGTGCTTATCCATGCCGCGTGCTGTGCTGGCTACTGTGCCGATTAGTCAAACCCAACCCGTCCCATGAAACTAACGTGCTGTGCCGTGCTGAGCTAAGTCACGTGCTGGCACTAGCACAATTTACACCTCTAGTAAGACAGTCGGTCAGCCGAGTTTTGAAAGCATTTTAATTACGCACTCATCTTCTCTTCTCTCTCCTCTCTTCTCTTCTCTTCTCTTCTCTCTTCTCCTCCCCATGGAGTAATTTCTTGATACCTGGTATCCTCCCCTCTCCCAAAGTATGCAGCTCGGATTACATTAAACAGCTTGGATATGGTGTAAACAAATGGAACAATAGATTGGTATTTTCATATTTTTCCGATTTGAAAATTCTTAAAAACAACAAAAAATTTAATCATCAGGAACTTTTTTTAAAAACTTACATAACTAATGTTCCCTTTTCAAATTTTAGTTATCATTTCACATTCTTACATCTTTCATATTTGAAAACTACATATGCATCTCTCTTTTTGTTCTTCTTTGCTTTTACGGTGACTGCAGTATAGTTGATTAGAAATGAAAATGGGGAGGGTGGGAATCTGTAAGAGATCGGTATCTTGGTTTATGGCTTCAGGGAGTTTCAACTATTTTAGAGGGTAAACGACTTGCTTACAGTCTAGCTGTGGAAAGAGTAGATCTTTGGATTAGTTCGGGTGAGCGTTTTTTCAATCTTCAAAGATTATCACAAGGGATATGGATTAAACTAGGTTGGTGCAGAACTATTACAAAACCATTAACAACTAATTATTTCTGACTTCTCTTAGATATAGCCCACGCTTTTATTAACCATAACCCATTTGACTTTGGTCATCACAGTTTGACTACAATTTTAAGTTTGACTCTTTCAATTATTATTGATAGCCCATAAACTAGTTTAATAAGTCACTAATTAAGTGAGGAAATGAGTTGATAAATCGGTGACTCGATCACCACTAAAAAAATTATGGACCCCCAGAGCCACCCAATAGGAATAATTTTTTTGACATTTATGTTGTCAATGGCTTGATCGATTTCAAAACTTCTCATGAGGGGTGCAAGCTCTCTTGTTTACGTCTCATTAGTATCAATGGAAAGAATCGCAGCATCCAGTATAATAGCGCCATATATTTTGAGAACAAAATCTTTATGACCAAGAGAGATAATCAAGCACACATGATACTTCTTTCATTCTTTGGCACTCTCATCTAGTGCCGACATTTTTGGCCTAGGGATTCTTCCGTCTATACTGTGTCAAACTCTGGTTTGGCCAAATTTGTGTGTTCATTATATTCATGGAAAATCTTAGATTACAACTAGAAACTTGTTTGTAGTCTCTATTAAATCAATACATTGAGAATTCGTTGTTTTTTTTTAATGGTAAAAGCTCAAATGTGGAAAACATAATTATTCCCTTTTGTTAACCGTCTGACGAGGAAAACTTCTTCCTTTTTCTTTTGTTTAATTAGTTCATCATGTTAGAGCTATGGAAAACTTCTTCCTTTTTCTTTTGTTTAATTAGTTCATCATGTTAGAGCTATGAGTACTATACAAGGAAAATCTCCGTGTAGTCTTTCATAAGTTTTCTTTGTGGATGTTATTGATTGAGAAACCATCTAACTCTGATGTTTTCAATTCATCCCATGATTTACTGATTAAACCCTGGAGATGATTCGGTTGACTGATTTTTTAAAGAGATTGAAAAATTCTAGGGTTTACCAAAAGAGGAAGAACACGTAATATTTTTAACTCGGTTATATTTTTAAAATTGTTAGAATAGGTGAATCGTTGATATATTTGGACCGGTTATAACTTAATTCAACTCACTAAATCCCTATTAACTCAGTAAACATATTTTGGGTTATGATTTGGGCTATGGTTCATAAATTGAAGATATACTGTGGGTTACGTATAATATGGGTTATGATTAATAAAAGCGTGAGCTATATTTAAGAGAAGATTTATTTCTTTACGTGCTTCTCTTGAGATTGTTAGGAATGATAGATTCATTTACAAGATTGTACAATTTATTTACGGTAGGAATTGGGTTGCTAGATTTTAGTTGGTGACGGAGAGGAACATGAGAATAAACTCAGGTCAGGGGAAGAACTGACGGGTTTACAACGGCTATTTTGGAAATTATTAAAATAAGAAAAGTAAGTTTTTAAATTCGGTCCGCGAGTTATAACCCCAAAGGTGTCACTATCCATCCACAAAAAACCCATCAAAACAAAAGTAACACAAAAACCCTAAAGAATTTGATGAAACCAATTTTAAAATTTGGGGGTTTTGTATCAATTTTTAAAAATTTAGGGTTTTTGTATGAAGTTTGTTTAAGATGGAGTTTTAATGAATCCCAACATTTGAATGGGGTTTTTGTACCACAAATTTGGTCACCTTGGTTTTTTATGATTAGTTCTATTTTAAATTTGAATTTCAAATTGTCTTCTCTGCTTGCTGGTCGAACTGCCCTTTAAGAGGGTGCCAGGTCTGGGATAAACGTAACACCACAAGTCTAGAAGAATATTTGGAAGTGTCTGCCTTCTAGTGGGTGCCCAAAGTAATAAGGGTTAAAAGTGAAAATTAGGGTTATTTACACGTGCTGGAACATGAGTGGGGTACGGGTAAAGTAAACCATTGGGGAGTGTTGTGCGTGTGGGTCTAGAGTAAAAATGAAATTTAAAAGTTTTAAAAGATAACTATTTGGAGTACGTGGGAAGATTTTAGTGGTGTACCTACCTACATAGCTTTTTCAAAATTTAATCAATAAGACAAGGGATAATGAATGAATGAATGAATGAAGTTATTTACATTCTCTGTGTTTCTTTAGTTTAAGTCCAGAGATGCAGTAACTCTGTGTAAGCATCAGTTTTTCACAAACAACAGCAAGAGTTTAAGCATAAGAGCAAGTCTTATGGTGGAAGAGTTCCATCTTTCATCTTCCATGCCACCTCTGTATTTGGAATTGTGGATGGAAGCGCAAGTGTAGTGGTGGAACAACAAAAACGCTAATCTTAATAGCGTTGAGCGCTAATCAGAATAGCGCTAAAAAAACGCTAATCAGAATAGCACAAAACGCTATTAAGATTAGCATTTTTTTTCTCAACCATTATATTTTCAATGGCTCGTTTTAAATTTACGGATAAAAAAAAGCGCTATAATGAATAGTGTTTTGTGTTATTCTGAATAGCGTTTTGTGCTATTCTGATTAGCGTTGAGCGCTATTCTAATTGGCGTTTTCCGTCTTCTAGTGCGCTATTCTGAATAGCGTTTTACGCTAATCTGATTAGCGCTACCATGGATTCCACGGACCATCCCACGAAATCATGGAACACTGCTTGGATTTTATGTGGAAGACCCCAACTTGGAAGCCACTAGACTTGACATTCCACGGTTTTTCCACACTTGGAATGGCTTGGATTCCACCATAAGACTTGCTCTCAGTTGGGTAAGAGTGAAAAGTGAGCTTTTAAATTCTTACTGGCTTTTCAAAAAAAAAAAAAAAACAAAACAAAAAAACTTTATCATGGTTTCTCCAAAACAAATCTCTGTTTTTCAAAAGATGAGCAACCAACATGTGCAGTTGGGAAAAGGTACTGCAAAGAAAAGTTCTTCAAAAACCAAAACTTACCTTTTATAGTCCCGTTTGTTAAAGGGTACTCTCATGAGAACTCCATTGTGGCTCGTATTTTCTCTACTTCAAGGTTTACCAAAACTAATATTGCACGAGCACTAAAGTACAAATGGGGTAAAAAAAACTATTTTCAAAACCAAACAGATTGGATATAATGTTTTCCTAGTTTCATTCTCGGACAAAGATACTATGATTGGCATACTTGCAAATGTTCCTTGGTATTTGTATGGTGATGCTTTTCCAATTGCTAGATGGTTTCCAGGAATGAAAATAGAAAGAAAACATTTGAAAACCATTGCTATTTGGGTTACGTTCTTGTATCATCACCAATTTCATTATAACGAATACATTATAGCACAAATTGGCACATACCTGGGTTTAGTAAAACAAATAACACCTGCAAATGCTTTGCCTGAGCCGAGACATGATGTCTTTGCTAGAATCCACATAAACATAGAAAAACAACTAACCACTTTTGCTAGAGTCAAGGTGGGGAATAACCTAAAATCAATCGTTGGTTTCATTTACATGGACTTACCTTTTAGAATGTGCAATCACTGTAACCGTTTGGGTCATATTGAAGAAATATGTGCCATAAAATTTAACCTACCTCTTGAGGACATTTATTAACATGGTCCTGAGTCTGACTCGGAGGAGGAATCGCAAAGTTGGGCTACATACTTTAAGGTGCTCATGAATGAGCAAATAGATAGGGAAATCGTCTCAGATGCTGCTGTTGACTCACCCTTATCTAATTACTCCCCTGAATCGGTTTTACAAGCACAGGAAATTTTCGAACAGTCCTTATCCAATAGCTCTCCTTTTTTTTTCTCTGATAGCGAAGAAGGTGAAGATTTTGATGTTCTTGTGGGAGAGGGTTCAATCTTAGGAAAAAGAAGAAGATTATGGGAATCACCACCACAACCTCTTTTCACTTCAAATCAATACCAAGATATCTCTGATTCAGATTTTAAGATTAGAAACTCGGGTCTCCTTCAAGATGTGGTAAACCAGATCTTATCATCTCCGGTTTCTAACAATGATTTCATTCCCATCAACATCGTCAGTGAGGAGATTGGAGACTCTATTTAGCAGTTCTTCACACCATAGGAAGCAATTTCGATTCAGAAAAAAGATCCCAAACCAGCTTTCTGCATCACTTTTTCTGATTCTTCTGAATCGGAGAATATGGTTAAAAATTCTCAACCTTTTTTGGATGCTTGTAATCCATCTTTTTGCATCTCCATTTCTGACTCATCTGATTCTGGTTTTTCATCTCCAATTAGCTCTCGTGCATCAAATGATTTTAGTCCATCAATGTTTGAAAACTGTTTATTTCCTGCTTCTGCAAAAGACACTAATTTACAATGTAGCTCCCCCTAAGATAGCAGCTGACTAATCCAAGTGATTAACTATAAAATGAGGCACTAAGGATCTAAAACATCTAATTAAACATTAAGAAAGAAGTTCTAAACAAAGATTAACCCAAATCTAAACCCTCTCTAAAATAAATACAAGAACTCCTCTCAGATGTTACATATATATAATAATGATTTGGTTTACAAATAGAATATAAACACAAAATAAACATAGCGGAAGCTAACCAACTATCGAAACCAACTCCTCGAAGCTTTCATCGCCACGTACACATCTTGATCTGTCTCTGAAACTGAAAGTGGGAATGGGTGAGCACATCATCCCTAAAAGGGGTGCCAAGTAGAAAAATAACTAACTTTCAAGTAATCACTAGACTGATTTAAAGACAATGCAGGTTTTACTGAAAAACCGATAAAACATATAAAGTATAAATAACATAATAAGTTATACTGAAATATAAAGATCTACCAACCAATCTTGCGGCACACATTCACAACAGTAATAATAGTTAAGCGACGTAATCCTTAGGAGTAGCAAGGCATGACTGTTACGGATTCTTCAATGATCATTAAAGCGCCCTGAGGTTTCCGTCCTCAAGTCATAAACGATAAGTACCTTACCAGTACCTTATTCTACGCGCACTCTACATAGCAAGTATCCAAAAAAACTAATGATAACAACATTATATCCGACTGAAGTGCTTACATAGTGGAGAGCCCATAACCATCCCCGCATAAATCCAACAATCTTATATAAGATTCTCAACATCATTTCTCTTTAAACACCAAAACATAATATAATAGCTTTTGAAAGTAATTTAAAAGAACAGTAAACAATCATGTATGAGACATGCGTTGCCCGTACAGAAATAGGGAAAATAATATTCAATGACGTGTCACACACCTATTAGTTTATTAGTGGCAGCAATTTTCACTCCTTTAGCGCATAAATATAGATATAACTTTTGGGCACACACATCACACACCAATCAAAAGGAAACTTTCTCCCTTTCATGCTAACTATAAGTAAAGATTGTAACTGTTTTCCAGTCAATGGAAAGAATCACATTTTGAAATAAAATAAATACTCCCAAAACGCAGATATCAGTTGTTTCTAAAGATCCAAACCCATCCCAAAATGTAAAAGAAAACTAGTTTGTATTACACACATATATACATGCGTACACATATCATATACTAGCAAAGATATGCATGCCTTTCGCAATATAAATAGATTTATAAAACAATAATGAATAGAAGAGAGTTCGTTATCGATTCCCACCTCTTTTAATGACAAGCCACGCCTACCTCGAGATCCGCAATCTAATTGTTCATCCTTTGGATCGATCGTTGTTAATAAAGATTGACTGCTAATCACACAAGCACACTAAAGATTAACCAAAAGGCTCATACAAGGCTCATGGCACAATCTCATACAATTCTCTAGTTATAAGTTAAATGAACTATCTAATGGTTCTAGATCCACTTATATTTCTATACCTTGTCATTATCTATCCTTAGCACATCTAAAAGTTTACTAATTCAATTAGGTTGGTTCTATAGTCCATTAGATAAGTCTTAAGAAGATCTACAACTTTGTAGAAGGAATCAAAGGTCCATTCGGACCATAAGGGTCCAAAGTATAAAACTAAGAAAACATGACACTAAGCCCAAGTCCACTAAACATGCCCATTAGCTTAAGGCATGGTCCATCCTAATCAACTAACGGTCGCTAACGGTCAACGTACGGTCTAACAAGGTCAACTAATCGTCAAGGTCAATGGTCAAGTCTCGGTCAACTGGTCAATGATTTGGTCACACGAGTCAAGTCAGTGAGTTGAATCTGGTTTAGACCGAGTTAACTCAGTCAGATGGTCTGAGTTAGATAAGTCAGCTAGACTGACTGGGATGACTAATAGGCCAAATGCCTAAGCCAAACTTCTAATGCACAATCATGATGCTACACAAAACATGCCAAGACCAAAAGATACATTTCTATTTCTACTTGCAAACACACACAGTTTAATCATCTCTTTAACAATTCAGTTCAATCAAACGACAACTACAACACCTTCAGCACCATCATCTTCTTAGCTTCACCCACAGCTAAACAACAAGAGTATTATGTTTATATCTGTATTACTTCCACTTCAACTCTAACCAGTCATGGCCATTGTGACCTAATACCAGCGGTAGCATCTTCATTCCCATGAACTCCAAAGACACTATCATTCATTCATAACCCCTGTAATTCAACACCACAACTCTCTAAACATCACCACCAACTCTGTAGCTCAAGAACATCCTTCAATTCCTCATTCCTTAACAGCTCCACAACCTCAGTTAAAACCACCACCATCATTACAAAACTTGTAATTCAAACCTACACAGCACAACCATTTCAGTACCATTATAATCATCACCTCCACCTGTATCTCATTCACAATTCAATCTCTGCAGTTCATTAACCAAATGAACACTCCATAGCAGTAACTATCTTCACTAGCCTAATCACTCAAGCCAACTTCATTCAAAGCTTCTGTCAAAACATTATCATCTCAGCCTGAACAACACTCAGCCATCCTCAATCACAACAGGATTAAACTCTAATCTTTCTCAAACTCCTCATAAATTCAATTGTATCACTGTCCTTTTCTTAATCTAACCACCAACATCATATAATTCTTCCCCTTGTTAACTAACAGGAAACCTAACTTCACATAAACCCTTCACCTGATTCCAATTCTTCCATCACAGACCCAAAACCCATTAATCAAACCCAATTTACAATTCTTCTTCATCTGGAATTCTCATCTCAGAAAAACCTAATCTTCAATTCACTGAAACCCTAACCCGAAATTAAATTGCTAAAGAACTAAAATTAAATCCCTATACAATTGTCTCCTCTCAATTAAGAACAAACCCATGTAATAATTCAATCAAAGAACAACAATTTCATAAAGAAAACCCTAATTAAAACTCGGATTTACCTTTTCTATTTGATTCATCATCAGAACAGCTTCACTTCATCAATTCGGTAATAAACCCTCAATTCTTCATCCATTAACAACACTATAACATCATCTGTTCTACAAGAATCCTAACTTCAGAAACCCTAACTTCAATTCAGCATCAACATAACATTCTTCTTCTCCTGGAGTTCAACAACCTCGGTTCTAACTTCATCTTCTTCGATTCATCAAGCTAACTAATTTTCTATGAAAATCTCTCACAAAATAACTCAGTTCTTCTGAACTGAGATCGACAAAGAGAGAATGAGAGGAAGAACAGAGAAGAAGAAAGAAGAAAGAAAGAAAGAAGAAGAGAGAAATGAATCTCTTCGACACGTTTTGGTGAAGATAAGGCCAACGAAAATTACTGAGGCACCCACGTTTTGGATAAGGGCAGCCAAGGCAGTCTAAATCAAAATTACTATTTTGCCCTTCATACTCATCCGATAATATCTTCTTCGTCCGGTATCCGAATGACACATTCGAGCAGTCCATTCCACGTAACTTTTCGAGACCTATTAAGTGATACTAGTTTCGTATCTTAATTATTGTTAGATTAATTTCTATTAATTAACGTTCGTGTTAAACTAATCGAGTCATTATCGGCGAAATCGTCTCTTGACTGGTTTATTTGCGTTGACGAGCTTGAGGGTCCTTACATACAACATATCAATCAATATGGGTCTTTTACTGCGATCAATTCAACATTGGCTCAAGACACCATATCCATAAATGAAAAGATTGAACTTTTACAAGTCCGAGCTGCTGAAAAGGGAAAGGAGGAAAACCAGGTATGTTTCCCTCATCCTGTATTCTTCTCAATCTTTTGTGACTCTCTTAATTTTCAACTCTATTTTCTTGTCTGTGTGCTTATTTGAATATTTTGGGGATTTAAGATCACATATCTCTATAGCTGAGATTAAATTAGACTCAGGAGATACGACAGTGCCTTGATCCCTTTATTTTTATCCCTTGTTTTTGTTTCCTCATTTTGCATTAGCTGAGTATCACTTAGACTCGGATTGGATTTAATTTTAGTTATTTTTCCCTTCAATTTGTCCTTTTCATTTCTTCTGTGTGCTCTCATGAAAATTTTGGCATACATCCAAGGATGTGGCCAGAAAAGATCACAACAACATCTTCGAACTTTTCTTAACAATGAAAAACCTGATATACTGTTTTTGTCGGAAACTAAATCTCAAAGAAACCTTATGAGAAACATTCTAAAATTCTTCCCTAACACCCACATTGTAGACCCAGATGGTACAGCTGGGGGACTTGCAGTGGCTTGGGTGGATGGGTTTCATTTTGAAGTGGTTCAATGGAACCTTAATATGATAAACATTATTGTTAAAAATAATTTCCATTCAAAAGAATGGTTACTAACTTGCTTTTAAGGATCTCCCAAACATGAATTGAAATTAGAATTATGGGATACTTAGAAGACATTGCACAGAGGGTAAATTTAAATCCAATGCCATGGTTAGTTATTGGAGACTTAAACATAATTTTTAATAGTGAGGAGAAGGAGGGGGGGTATACCTTTTAATAGGAAGAAAGTAGAGCCTGTATTGAACCTAATTCAAAGAACAGGCCTAGAAGACATAGGTTTCACAGGTAATATCTTCACATGGAGTAATAAGAGGGAAGGCAGTGCAAATATAAAACAAAGGCTTGACAGAGCATTAGCAAATGCAGAATGGAATGATGAATTCCAGAAAGCTTCTCTGCAAAACCTGGTGGCAATTGGCTCTGATCATGGGCCAATTTTCTTATCCTTGCACTCTCTGCATACATACTTAACTCCTACTTTTAAATTCTATGATACTTGGCTTAAAGAACCAACATGTATAGAGGTGATAAAGAAGTCTTGAAACACAAACACCAATAGACCAGCCTTAGACCTCTTGGAGAATATTTCTATTTTAGGAGAGAATCTCATCACTTGGAAGAGAGATGTGTTTGGAAAACCAAATAAAAAAATAAAGATCCTATTAAAATCTATTGAGAACTTAAATGCAAAACAAAATACATCTCACAACAACACAACACAAACCAAATAAACAGAAAACTATTAGAACTTGAAGCACTATATGACTCTCAAGAGGAAATACCAAAATAGCAATCCAGGAATAATACTATAGCTTTAGGGAAAGAAACACAATTTTTTCCACTTAACTACACTGAAAAGGAGGAAAAGAAACAACATAGAGTGTACCCAGGATAAAGACAATAATGTGGTATCTTCGAGAATAGAAGTAGAAGATGTTCTGACTTCCTACTTCTCGGATCTTTTCTATGAAACTAGTAATAACTCAGAGCAGGAAATCTTTTCTCATATCAATTCTTGCATCTCTCCAGAAGAAAACAGTGCTCTAACTAAAATTCCAACCTCATCTGAAATTTGGGAAGTGGTAAGAAAACTAAAATCTAACAAAGCGCCGGGACAGAACGGTTTCCCGGTTAGCTTCTTCAAACACAATTGGGATGTGGTGGGGAAACAACTAGTGGAAGTAGTGCAAGATTTTTTCAAAAACAAAAAACTAGATAACAATCTTAACAAAATGTTCTTATTCCTAATTCCTAAAATAAGAAATCCTAAGACACCAGCAGACTACAGACCAATTGGTTTGTACAATACGCCTTATAAAGTTATTGCAAAACTGATGGCTAACAGATTCAAGAAATCATTAGAAAAAATCATATCACCACTGCAATCAGCCTTTCTTTCTTCTAGGCAGATTTCAGACAACATCGTTGTCGCCCATGAAATTGTGCACTCAATGAAAAAAAGTAAAAAGAAAACAGGTAACATATGACTCAAAATCGATATGTCGAAGGCATTCGACATGGTTAAATGGGATTTTTTAATCCAAACACTAAAAGCTTTTGGTTATTCAGAGGATTGGTGTGCACTAATATACCAGTGCATATCTACCTCATCCATTGCTGTTTTACTAAATGGGAACCCATGTGATGAATTTAAACCAACTAGAGGCATACGACAAGGGGATCCATTATCCCCTTATCTATTCATTCTATGTATGGAAGTTCTTTCGCGTCTGCTGTGCTACCTAGAAACAAAAAAGAAGGTTCCGGGTATTAAATTAACACCAAAAGCAGTACCAATCTCACATCTTCTTTTTTTTGCGGATGATCTGCTACTGTTCACAAAAGATGATCTAAATAGTTGTAAAAATCTACTTGAAGCAATACATATGTTTAGTAACGCTTCAGTTCAGGTGATAAATTTCACAAAATCGGGCATTTTCTTTAGCAAAAAGGTTCACAATAAACATCAGTGAATAATATGTAGGTTGATGAAGATCAAAAAGATCAATATAAAAGATACTCACTTAGGAGTTCCACTTTTTATAGACAGGTCAAAGCTGAAAACCTTTGACACTATTATAGAAAAAATGGAACACATGATTAAAACATGGCTTGGAAAAATACTGTCTCAACCATGTAAACTTGTGTTGAACAAATCCATTTTTTCCAGCATGCCCATCTTCAGCATGGGCTGTTTTGTCTTGCCTACAAAAATAACTAAAAGAATAAATGATATTTAGAGGGATTTTTAGTGGGGTAAGCATACAAATTCCAGGGAATATACGTTAAATCTTTTGACTTCTTATGCAATCCAATAGAACGGGGAGGACTAGGTTTTAAAGAAGCAAACAAGGTAAATCAGGCAATGATAAGTAGGTTAGCTTGGAGATTAGTTAGTCGACTAGATGACCTGTGGGCTATTATTCTTAAAGGAAAATATTTCAAAAAATCAGGAGCACTACACTCTAAGAAAAAATCTAAGGCCTCTTGGATATGGAAGTGTATCCTACAAGGTATTGAACATATTAAGAAATACAACATCTGAGAGGTGGGTGATGGAGCCTCTATCAACATATGGGAAGATAGATGGCTTCCTGCTAGAAAGGAGACCTTAGCCAACTATGTCACTAGAACAAACACCAATATAACACTTGTGTTAGAGTTGATCAACTCAGACACCAAAAAGTAGAACATGGACACATTACAATCTATTTTCGATAACTCTATAGTGAAGGAGATTATGAACATCAAACTCTACACCACAAAAGAAGGAACATTGAAGTATGATAAACTAAGATGGACTCTTACAAAAAATGGAGAATTTTATGTCAAGTCACTGTATTCTAAACTCATAAATCCCTCCAATCGGGTCTCAAACTCATCCAAAAAGTTTTGGAGAGGTCTATGGAGCATGGACACTTCATAGAGAATAAAGTTGTTCATCTGGAAGTGCCTTCAAGATGCACTACCAACTAATCAGAAGCTGGGCCCAGTTATGGATGTGAACAACAAATGCGCTTTCTGCCAAACTGCTGTGGAATCTGTCTATCACTTATTTTTTGAATGTGACTATGCCAATGCTGTCTGGAATTTATCGCCTGTGCCTATACAGGGAGTAACTCCAAACTCTAAAACTTCTGCTAAAACTTTCCTAAACAAATACAATGAATGGAGAACATGAGATCTTAACACAGTCTCAATGGCACTGGATGCTACCAAATGTTGGTTCATTTGGAAAGAGAGGTGCCTTAGAGTTTTTGAAAACAAAGCTAGGTCACCAGAACAACTGGCCTTGGATATCTCTAGACACTATGCATACTGGCATCCACATAACTTAGCTAGGATAACAACAATAGATTGCAAGAAACAGAAACAAAATATTGTGTGGCATCTACCAGTCACAAACACATATAAATTAAACTGTGATGCATCTTGGTTGTCTGAAATTACTGATGCTGGTTATGGCTTTGTTTTACGAAATTGGACAGGCACTTTTCAAGCATCTGAAATGGGAAAATGCAGGACCTGCTCAGCTGAAGAAGCAGAAGCTATAACTCTGCTACAAGCTACTAAATGGGCCAATATAAACAATGTTCAAAATCTGGTAATAGAAGGGGACAATCAAGCTACAATTTGGTACTTACAAGGCAAGGAATCAACAATCAATTGGCAATGCATAGCCATTTTGGAGGAAGTTAAAGTTTTAGCAGCACAACTACTTTCCTTTTTAGGTTTTCAGTATGTAGATAGAAGAGCAAACAAGACTGGCAAAACATGGCAGGAAAACTCAAGATACAGTCTCTTGGAGCAGTCAGGCACCTAGCTTTTTAATTCCTGCAATCGCTTTTGACACTGTCAAAGCTTATGATATATGTAATTTCAATAATAACAACTCTGTATCTCCTACTGTCAATGTTAATCCAAAAGATTCAGCCATCGGACGAGCTACTCAGCATGAGTTAGTCTCAAATGAGACTGAATCCGCAGATTAGGAGAGACTTTTTGCAATATATTTCTATTTTCAAAAAAAAAAAAAACATTTTAATTAAAGTTGGACATCGAATAGAAAGCGATATCATATGCCTCAGCTTCAATCACATCATTCCAAATTCTTTAGACCTGAATTAAACGATTAAATCTTTTTTTTTTTTTTTTTTAGTGAAACTAAAGGGAATACTTACCCAAACGGCCAAACATCGTTTCACCTCCTCATGCAACCCGGTATAGAAAATTAAACTTCTCTAAATGCCCGGCGCTATGTTGCATGACTGTTTGCAATACTTATGTGTAAAACTTGTTTCCTCCATTCTTCGTTCCAACATCTGATGTGGCAAATTAGTAATTGATATTTCGTCTTATAACATCTTAAGATAGACATAGCTTGGGATCAGATGAGATGATATGTATCAAGGTATTTAGTGCTAGATTAATATACATAAGTATATGGTCAACGACATGTAAGGGAGCGGAAGAGGGAGCTCTCACTAGATTTGGTTTGACCGTCGATCAATCAGTCAGTCCAGTTCTGAAAGCATTGTAAAATATGGGCGAACAGAAAATGTACTGCGTACAAGGAATTACGCCATGTGCATAAGTGATGACCTCAGCTTAAGCACGTCATTCCAAATTCCTTGCACCTAAAATTACACGATTTTCGAACAATTAAAACACATCGTCTCACCTCATGTAACCCAAACAAACAAACAAAAACCACAACTTACGCATTCGACTATTTCCACTACTCCTCTACGGATAATCCACCCTGTTGCACCATACACCCAATGTCTGTAGGTTCTCTACTGAGTCCACCCTATATATACCCATCATCTATCCCTTAAAAAAACACAAATATACATTCCGGCACTTCATAAGAAATCAATACATCATCTGCTGCTTTTAACACTCCATGCCTCTCACCATTCAAGGCCAACTTTCAAGTCCCAGCGACAGTACTGTATCACAATATCCGCTCAGGATGTCTGGAGTTGTAGAAAAAAGCGAAAACATCACTCCGAGAAGATCTGCCAACTACAAAGCCAGTGATTGGGGTCATGATTTTGTTCAGTCTCTCAAGAGTGATTATGCAGTGAGTATAGATGGTTTAGTCTAATGTGCGCCGTACATGAGACTGAGTACATAGTCATCTAATAATTAACTTGTGATAAATTAATCAAGATGTGATTTTTCTTTTACTACTATAACTTATTATGTTTGTGGTATGCTATAAGCAAATGAATTTAAAAAAATAAAATAAAAATTGATAGATTTTTGACTGTGTAGGAGGAGAATTATACTAGACGATCTGAAAAATTAAAAGAAAAGGTTAGGCTCATGTTTGCTGATCAAGTGTGCCGTGGGTCATTATCGTCCACTCTTAAGTTGATCAATGTCATTCAAAGAAGTGCCGTGGTTTTCTTGTATACACATAATCTGTAATCAGCCACGTGTAAAGAAGGAGACACGTGTACGCCGTAAGATGGACGAGCATCAAGAGGACGATGACACGTTGTGACGCCCAAGGGGCATGCATCACCCTCATCTGCCACGTGCTTGCCATCCTGCGAATCCTACGGTCGATAAAACAAGGAGTACCTGATGATAAGAGCACCGCGAAGCACCATAGAAGACCTATAAGATTGCTTTTTATCATCCCAAGGAAGATCCAAATCGGACGAACGGGAGGAAGCCCCGCTGACATCTGCATTAACAACTGTCTGAGGCGTGCAGACTGCCCCAACCACCCGCATTAAATGCTATAGACCTAGGGTACGTGTCAAACATCCTGTGGAGAAGAAGAGGTGCACCATCGTCGCGGCACATTAACGTTAAAAGGCGTCGGGGCAGAACGAAAATATCATAGGGTTCGGCGCGTTAACCAAGACGATAAGGAACAACTGTCCCAGAGAAGAGGGCCCCATACCAGAAGTATGTAAATACCCAACTCCACTGAGAGAAAGGGGGAGGAAAAAATTTAAAGAGAGAGAGAGAGAGAGAGAGCTATAGTTCAGGAGAGAGATTGTAAGAGTAAGTATGAGTTTTACCCACCTTCTTCCTAGCATCGTTCCCTACTCAGAGTCATTCGACTATACATTGTAACCTTATATAATACATAGTGAAAAACCAAACCCCCGTGGATGTAGGCCTTGGTGATGAACCACGTAAATCGTTATCTCCTTTACAATATGCACTGATAATTTTCGTATTCATGTATCATGCATCGTTTGAATCATCATAGACTATCCTATGATGCGAGACGAGGACGAGCCCGAAGGCTCAGAGTTTCCCATACGACTATAAGTGCTAGTTAATATGCATTTCAATCATTTCAGTAGCTTTGTGCATATTGCGAATATTGTTTGTGGACACGATGATACCATCGTTACATCTGTGTTCACAGGCTTGGAGTGAGTTACCATTTCGATGGTGAGATCAGAGCTTCCTTGGACACCATCAACAAGAAGAATTATACATCGTTTCACCTAATGCAACACCGTGTAGAAAATTTATAACTTCTCTAAATGCGGGTAATTATGTGTAAAACTTTTTTCCGCTATTCTTCGTTCCAACATTTGATTTGGAAAATTATTTAACGAATTGATCCTGATTTGTTTTAAATGGTCACTGTTGGGAATATATGTTTTAAAAACATTATTGATTTCCAAAAATTAGTGTCTCATTTAAATGGTTTAAATGTGATAATTATTCTCTCTCTTAAAGAATAAATATTTTGTAATAATGTCAAAACCGTTTTTGTTGAACGAATTAATGATGCTAATTAACATCTTCATAATGTCTTTTCACTTAATCCATATTTATTTATTCTTGGAAATAAAAAATAAAAAATCAGATTTTTAGTAGTGGGATCTTGAAAAGTTAAAACACTTTTTTCTCTTGTGTGAGAGCTTTTCATTTTATGTCTTTTGAGTTTTAAAGAAAAATGATTTTTTGTGAGAAAGAAAAACAAGTGTGTGATCATCCTTGGTTTTTCTAAAGAGTTTCTGAGCAAGAATGAAGTGTAGAAGTTTCACATATCCTCTCACTGTGCAAGAGTGACTGTGTAAGAGATTGATTTCAGCTGTTTTATCCCTGGGACGATGCACCATTGAAGAACTGCTTAGATAAGTAAGCAAATAAGTTAGATAAGTTATCATTTATATTCTGAAAAAAACTTTAAAACAATTTAAAATAAAAATAATTGCTTACTTGATTCATTCAAATGATTTCAGAATTGATGAAAGTGAAATGCACAATACTCTTTGTTTTGTATGAATAAGTGATTTGTTGAATTTTTATCCTGACTTATATGATGAAAATGAGATTGAGAACATGCTTAGTTTACTATTTGACATGAAAGACTTGAGTGAAGATGGTGTATGTTTTTTGAAATGAAATTTTTCTTTCTTTGGATCTATTTCATTTCAATAAAAAATAGAATTTTAAAAGAGATATAAATGTATATAGTCTGACTGTAAATTAGTTTTCACTCATCTGGTTTAGTGCTAATGCTTTTGAGATTGTGTCCGATTGGACTAGACATGAGTATGGTAGCTCAGTATGTTTCTTTGCTACGTGATTGACTATGTATAAGTATTTTTTGTAGTGGGGGTTTAATATATTACTTTGCAGTGAGGGTTTTATATTTAGATTTACCAACCCTAGTATGGAAAATTGGTAAAATTTTGAGAAAGTTACGAGGTGTTTCAAACACACCTTACACCTAAAAATACACTATCTAAATGGTTACCGCAATCCTTTAAGGATATTGCGAAGCTGATTGGAAATCCTTTCAGTTGAATCCTTTAAGGGATGGAGCGATTCGATCCTTTAATAGATAGAGGAACAGACATATTAATCCAATGTGATAGTACCGCGGGTATTGCATGAATTGACAATGTAACGACAACTATAAGAGTTGACTTTATGAGAATATGGATTATATAGTGTCTGAAAAGAGTTTTCATTAGTCCTTTGACGAAAGGATTGATAAGAAGATGTGAATACATCTTAGGGATGAGGTTGATGCCCATTGAGATTGAGTCATCTGTGATGGATACCCAACCTAGAAATAGGTTCAAAGGGACTAGACGAAGTCATAGATGATAGCATCATTGAGATTGAGTTATTTATGATGCGGTTACCAACCTATAACTCAAGATATCAAAAGTAGGTTCAAAAGGGTAACCCTTACCTATGGAGTGAGATCCCAAAATATAGGTTCAAATGGGACACCAAGTCATAGATAATATGGAGATACGAGAATCATGCTTTCGAAGAATTCATCCCACAGCATGATATCCTAAAGCGAGTAAGGTTGAGTTTACTTTTTAATTTTTAAACTCTTAATGATGTTTATATTTCTATTTGGAGTGGGGTACCTTCAGGAGTACTCTTGATAAACTCATCTATATGAATGTGAAAGTGTGGCCGCTTTCTATGAGAATATGGGCAGTTCTCTAGATCATTCATTAAACCGGGATACAAGCACAGGGTCGTAATGTGCTGGCTTTAGACTTTACACTAGTGTAGTCGTGTGTGTTAAGTAATCTTTTTATGTCCTAGAGTTCAAGACTTGTGTTCACTCTATGGTCATATTTTAAGAGAGCCTATTAACACTACGTAAAGGTTCAAGTCACGAGACACCTTTGCTTATGCACAACTCTATGCGTTCTGGCTCAATGTTTTGAAAAATATAAGCGAGGGATTGTTGGGAATATATGTTTTAAAAACATTATTGATTTCCAAAAATTAGTGTCTCATTTAAATGGTTTAAATGTGATAATTACTCTCTCTCTTAAAGAATAAATATTCTGTATTAATGTCAAAACCGTTTTTGTTGAACGAATTATTGATGCTAGTTAACATCTTAATAATATCTTTTCATTTAATTCATATTTATTTATTCTTGGAAATTAAAAATTAAAAATCATATTTTTAGTAGTGGGATCTTGAAAAGTTGTTAAAACATTTTTTTCTCTTGTGCGAGAGCTTTTCATTTTATGTCTTTCGAGTTTTATAGAAAAATGATTTTTTTGTGAGAAAGAAAAACAAGTGTGCGATCATCCTTGGTTTTTTTAAAGAGTTTCTGAGCAAGAATGAAGTGTAGAAGTTTCACATATCCTCTCACCGTGCAAGAGTGATTGTGTAAGAGATTGATCTCGGCTGTTTTATCCTGGGGACGACGCGCCATTGAAGAACTGCTTGCACAATCTTGGGCAAAGCCGCGAAACGTCTTAAAGAAAGCTACCTAGTCCACGACTCAGCCATAACGTTATTTGTTTCGTGTTTGATTTTATTTGTTGTGCAGGCATAATTCGGCAATTATTCCAACAGTCAAATCTTAAGATCGACATAGCTTGGGATCAGATGATAGGTGCCAACGTCAGAATTTATTGCTAAATCCATCTACATAGGTATATGGCCGACTATCAGAAGAGTGAGCTCTCACTAAATCTTGTTGGACCGACAATCGATCGGTCGATGATTCCTGTTACGGGGAACAGATTCTGACAAAATGTTGGGCTGCGTACAAGGAGTGATGACCTCAGCTCAAGCACACGATTAAAACTCAAACATCGTCATGCAACCCAAATAAAACCATGATCGCTAAAGGGGACACCCATATTAGTAGGGTCTCGATTGAATGATCCAATGGTCTGGATTGTTTTTTGTTATCTTTTTGTCTTTTATAGAATGGCATCCCCGAAAGATTTGACATCAGGCTTTAACAATCGTGAATAAAACCACACAACTTCTGCATTGGACTATTTCCGCCACTCCTCTACGGATATCCACCCTATTATTGACACACCATATCCCTATATATACCCCATCATCTATCCCTTAAAAAACACAAATATACATTCTGGCCCTTCATAAGAAATCAATATATCATCTGCAGCTTTTAACACTCCATGCCTCTCACCATTCAAGGCCAACTTTCAAGTCCCAGCGATACTCTATCACATTATAAGCTCATGATGTTTGGAGTTATAGAAAAAAGCAAAAACTTCACCACGAGAAGATCGTCCAACTACGAAGTCAGTGATTGGGGTCATGATTTTGTTCAATCTCTCAACAGTGATTATGCAGTGAGTATTTAGATGGTCTAGTCTAATCTAATGTACATGACACTGAGTGTAGTCATCTAATAATTTTTCTTTTTGGATTGAAAATTTCTATATATATACTTGATAAATTAATCAACATGTGATTTTCCATTTCCTACTAAAACTTATTATGCATGTGAATTAAAAAAAGTTGATAGATAATTGACTGTGTAGAAGGAGAATTATACTAGACGATACTAAGAGAAGACGTGAGGATCATGTTTGCTGATCAAGCGTGCCGTGGGTCATTATCGTCCACTCTTAAGTTGATCAATGTCATTCAAAGGCTATGAGTGAGTTACCATTTCGATAGTGAGATCATAGCTTCGCTAGACACCATCAACAAGAAGAATTATGGATGGGAGAAGGATGACCTATTCACCAGAGCTTTACGGTTTAGGATGCTCAGACAACATCGTACGAGGTTTCTCAAGGTATGCATATTTTCAGTGTATATATATCACATGCGACAGCAGTCAGCAGAGGTAACAACATCGAGGAGGAACTCCGATTAGTTCATGACCCTTACCCTACTTAGTGCCCGGCGCGCTGGCAGTAATTAGATAGGCGGCAAGGTCCAATACATACTGTGTACTGCAGTTTGAGTCAAGTTTATGTATAGATGATAAAGAGAAGAGAAGAGAGGAGAACGGTTTAGGCTCTTTGATATATTTTTCTGTGTGTTTACAAAAGCATTGACAGTGTGTATATATACAGATTCTTAGACTCCTAAACAACTTAAAGACTTGTAAAACAAGTATTACCTAATATCAATCTTTCCTAGAATACAAGACATTCTATGTATAAGAAATTCTAGAACATCACGTTATAAATGTTGTCCTAACACCCTCCCGCAAGCGCAACGGGTCATCTTGAACTGTCAGCTTGAGTCTTAGAAAAGCAAACCTGTCTTTAGAGAGAGGCTTTGTAAAAATATCTGCCACTTGGTCTTTCGAAGAAATAAATTGAACATCCAGCTTTTTAGAGGCAACTTGATCACGAACAAAATGATAATCTATTTCTATGTGTTTTGTGCGAGCATGAAATATGGGATTAACAGTAAGATATGTTGCTCCAAGATTATCACACCATAGAACAGGTGGAGATTTAGTTAATACTTGTAATTCTGAGAGAAGAGATTGAATCCACATGATTTCAGCAGTAGCAATAGCAAGACCACGATATTCTGCTTCAGTGCTTGAACGAGATACTGTCTTTTGTTTATGAGCACTCCAAGAAATAATATTACCACCCAAAAATATACAATAACTACTGGTAGAACGCCGATCCAAAGAACCACCCAATCTGAATCCGTATAGGCAGTAAACGATAATTGCAAAGTATTTGCAGGTTTAAGTAAAATCCCAAAAGTAGAAGTATCCTTTAGATAACGTAATATACGTTTAACTAAACTCCAATGATATTCTGTTGGAGCATGCATGAATTGACAGACTTTATTAACTGCATATGCTAAATCAGGACGAGTAAATGTCAAGTATTGCAATGCACCAACGATCAGATGATATATCTCCAGTTGTGCTTGATGCAATTTTAGATAGTGGTAAGAATGAGTTCGTAAGACTTGTGAAAGCTAGATTTATTCAAACTAAAAGTAGAGAAAATTTTAATCCAAATTTGTTTTTTTTAGAGTGAAAATAACCAAGACACTAGATTCCACTATTACACATGAATAAATGATGATAAAGATTCCAAAACTCTAATTATTTTTAAAATTTCTTTTTCTTAATTCACAAATTATCAAGCATATTCTCAAACATTAATTGTATCCCTTAAGCATAGATTATCTAACCAAAGCATAACTTATCTAATTGAATCACAACTAATTAGGAAAAATTATGCAAACAATTAAAATTCTACAAAGTAGTGATTGAGTGAATTATAAAATACAAATTAGAGAAAAATAGAATAGTTACCAATTATTCATGCATAAATAGCTTCCTCCGTGCCTTGATTACGCGAGAATTAGCTCATCATTATCATGGAAACATGCTCAAAATTCATCTTTATTAATGCTCAAAAATGGTTCACAAATGATGAAATAGGAGAAAAATTGATAAAAACCGGGTTTGTAACACTTTTGTTCGTTACAAACCGAGCTGTTACAGAGAACGATAAAAATGAAGTGTTGTTGACACTGTCGCAATACGACCCACAAACAGTTGTCGTTATCACTGTTGAAAAACGACGGTTCTGCGTGCGTCCAATGTTCTTCGTGTTCTTCACAGCAGCAGAAAATGGAGTTTTTCTGCCACTTGATTTCTCGACTCTCTGGTTCTTCCTAACTGCTCCCAACTCTCTCTCTAAACTCTCTATCCTGGGGTGTAAAGCACCACTTTACGAGCCGATTTCGTCGCAAGAGCTTATTTCTCTAAAAATACCTACAAAAACATAAAACACCATAATAAGTACAAAAATGGGTACTAATAATATATACAATAGAGATGAAAATAGACACATAAATGCGTCTATCAGTGCTGAGTGGAGTTTGAATTGGTTTGACACCATCGATCCATTTTGGCTCGAATAAGAAGATCATGAACATATCTTCTTTGTGTACGAAATAATCCTGAAGACGTACGTGTTGCTTCAATTCCAAGGAAATAAGATAGAGAACCAAGATCTTTAATTGCAAACTCATGTTGCAAGGAATTACGAATAGATTGTAACCCTGAAGAACTAGAACCAGTGAGAATAATGTCATCAACGTAAACTAGTAAGAAAACAATAACAGTGTTATCATGTCGAATAAAGAGAGACGAATCATATTTAGAAGTAACAAATCCGTTCTGCAACAAGAAATTACTGAGTTGATGGTACCAGGCACGTGGAGCTTGTTTCAAGCCATAAAAAGATCGATGAAGTTTCCATACATATGTAGGATAATTAGGATCAATATATCCTGGTGGTTGTTTCATGTAAACTTCCTCTTCAAGATTGCCATGTAGAAAGGCATTCTGAACATCAAACTGATTAATGGACCAATTATGAGATAGTGCCAGTGTAAGAATAACTCGTACAGTACAAGGTTTTACAACTGGACTATATGTTTCACCATAATCAACACCTTCCTGTTGATTGTATCCTTTTGCCACTAAACGAGCTTTATAACGTTCAATAGTACCATCTGCTTTTCTTTTAATACGAAAAACCCATTTACAACCAATGAGATTCATAGAAGGATGATAGGGTACCAGAGTCAACGTACCATTTTGAAGTAATGCATTGTATTCAGTATCTGAAGCTTTACCCCCATTATGGATTTGCCTGAGCTTGTGAATAACAAGTTGGTTCAAGGTGAGAATCAGCTACAAGTGCATATTTAGAAGCATGAAGAATTTTTGGTTTAAAAATCCCATCATTAGCTCGAGTAATCATAGGATGACCAGTAGGAACCGAAGCATTGGACGTAAACAAACTAGAGTCATCTTGTATAGATAAACCAGCATTAGAAGAAATATTAACAACCTGGGTAGAAGAAGGCAGTACGGACTCCAAGTGCAATATCGCTGATGAAGATAAATTATCAGCTGAAGCAGTAATGGGTGATAGTTCAGTTTGAGACAAAACGTCTCCCAGTAAACTAGAATCAACAGTTGGTGAAGTAAGTGCTACACCATCATTGGAAGGTGATGGATCCTGCATGATATTATGAGATGAACTCACGAAAACCGGAAGATCATTCATGGGAGCATGTATTACCTGATCAGTAGTTTGGAGGGATGGTGTCGACGACGCAGCAAAAGGAAAGATAGTTTCATTGAACACCACATGACGACTGATGTATATTCGACCAGTAGGAATGTGAAGACATTTGTATCCCTTATGCATGGGACTATATCCTATGAAAACACAAGGGGAAGATATTGGTTCCATCTTATGAGATCTATATGGGCGAAGATGAGGATAGCATAGACAACCAAAAACACGTAAAGAATTGTAGTCAGGTAAAACACCAAACAGAGTCTCATAAGGGGATGTTTATGCAAGTGATGAAGACGGTACACGGTTCATTAAGTAACATTCCGTAAAGAATGCATCGTACCAATAAGATGAAGGGATAGAAGCCATAGACAACAAAGTGAGACCAGTTTCACGAATATGAGGATGTCTACGTTCAACTAAACCATTTTGTTCAGAGGTATGTGGACAAGAAAACCTATGAAAAATACCATTCTGTTAAAGATAAGGAGTGAGTTTACGATATTCAGCAGCATTGTCAGACTGAATTTTTTTGATTTTTCGATTAAAAAGGATTTCAGCATGTTTCTGAAACACAAGAAAGATAGAATAAACATCGGATTTGTGGGATAAAGGAAACATCCAAGTAAAGCGACTGTGTGCATCAATAAAAATAATATAGTATCTATAACCTTCATTAGACAAAAAATAAGAAGGACCCCAGACATCAGAAACAATCAAGTCTAAAGGATGCAAATATTGAGTCATACTAGAAGAAAAAGGTAGCTTATGACTTCTATGCTCATGACAAGAAGAGCAAAAAGTTATAGTTTTACTAGAAACGGGAAGAGAAAATTTTGAAATAATATAATGCACAGTTCGCATCATAGGATGTCCTAATCTAGAATGCCAATTAAGTAAACTGATTCTTTCACCAACACAGGCTTCTGGAAAAACTGACGAAACATCTAGTTCATAGAGACCACCTTCCCTACGGCCGCGTAGAAGAACCTTCCCTGTATACCAATCCTTTACAAGAAAATAGTCAGGATGAAACTCAAACAACACATTGTTATCATTTGTAAGTCGAGCGACAGACAATAAATTATGAGAGATGTGTGGAGTAAAAAACGTGTTGGAGAGGTGTAACTTACGATCAGGTGTGCCTAGAATTGACGAACCAACATGAGAGATTGGAATAAAATCACCATTGCCCAATTTGATTTGATCAGGACCACTATATTCTGAAGGAATATGTAGTATAAAGAGATCATTAGTTATATGGTCAGTAGCTCCACTATCTGGAACCCAAGGAGCATTGGAAGCATATCTTTGCGCTTGAGCAACATAAGAACGAGGAGGCTGAGCAGTTGAAGCTTGTGAACGACGAGGTGGTTGAGGTCGGAAATTTCTATCAAAACGCTTCCAGCACATGTGAGCAATATGACCAGGTTTGTCACATAATTGACAAGGCATTGTTTGTCCTGTTCCTCCATTCTGTGTCTGTACAGAACTGGTACGCTGTTGGTAAGTAGAAGTTAGCACGGTAGACTTTGCAAAAGAAGCAATATTGGCAACAGGCTGAGAGTGCAAAGATTTTTTTTGTTGCTCAACACGCAACTCAAAGGTAAGAAGATAAGTTATAAAATCTTCAAGCTTCATAGTACCCATCGATGTAGTAAGGGACGTAACAATGGCATCATAAGAGGAGTTCAAAGCAGCAAGAATACAGTGACGTAATTCAGTGTTGGTTGTTGAGGGGTGATTTTGATCTCGGTTCTACCCGTCCTAGTCTCACCAAGTGACCTCACTTTTCTAGGAATGGTCAGAGAGAGAGTTGCCTTTCCATTGTACTTTGTCCTTTCTTAGATAGACTTTCCCAAAAGTCCCTCCTTTTATGACATCATGACACATGTCCTAAACCTCTCTAATTACTTCTAATGCCATTCCTTAATATAGCCTCCTCCTTATTTGTTAATCCTTCTTTGTCCTTCCTATCTCATGGGTATTTTCTCATTGGACTTGGGCCTAGTCCCCAAGTCCCCATCTCTCATACTAGGCTTATCTTTCCTTTTAGGGGGCATCCCGAACCCGTTAAGGGGTGTTATTTTTCATGTATCAACATTAGTCCCCTGACTATTGGGTCAATTGTCAAATGACCCGATAGTCAAATTGCTTTACATTCTCGATCACAACACGTTACTAGAAACAGGGTGGTTACTCCATCATTTATGATGGTTCTTTTCCTTATATATATAAGAATATCGTTCCTCCAATCCGACCACCAGTTTCAGGCTTCTTATTTCCATTTCTGTCTCTTCCTATCGGATACCTCGTTTAGATGGCTCACCTTCTTCACAGATATGTTTTAACTTTAACGCATGTCCCTACGCTAGTTTCGATGTTCAAGGAGCTGAAATTGGCGCGTCTATCGCTGGTGAAAGCTGAGGTGGAGGCGCTTCGTGAACACAGATTAGCGCATAGGGATTCCATGCGCGCTCGATTCTCGGAGTGTCACGAAGCGCATCAAGCTGCTCAAAAACAGAGCCCTCTGGGCATGTGACATCTGCAGTTCAGCGTGCTTTTGATGATGCCGTCACTGCTCGGTATGCCGCTAATTCACTAGTCATGCAGTCTTCGGTAATGACAGCAAACATAGAGTGCGCCATTGCTGATTGTCGTTTACATACTTCTGGCCAGGCGACCCCGCGGCTTCCCGGGTACACTCTATCCTTGGCGGCTATTTCGGCTCTTGTACGCTTTCCTTATCCTGAAGATGAACTTGCGCGCTTATTGGTGTTACGAGAGGAGGTGGGGGTGTTGTGGACTCTTAGGAGGATCCGTCAAGACAAGGCGTGTAGAGATCGTGACGAACATGAAGGCACTCTTGCGCTCGCTCATGGTGCGATAGGTAAGGGAAAAGTCATGCAGGACATCCATAGGCTGATAAGCGGGGCCAACTAGAAGTTGTCTCAAGCCGATAATCAGTGTGACGAAGGGCGTCTGATGGCGGAAGCCGTGGATATGGATATTGCCCGTTGTCGTGCGTTGGTAGTCGCCTAGGTTGCGTGTCACTTTGGGATGGCTTACTCTGCTTGTTGCTTTCGTAATGTGGTCGTTGTGTTGTTGTTGTTTTTTTTTTTTTTTTTTTTTTTTTTTTGCATCTATTTTTGGGGTTCTTCCTTTTGTGGACTTTCTTCGATATTCGTATTATTCATTATTTGTTTGCTAAACTTTTCCCTTGTTGATCCATTCCTTATCCCTTTTGTCTTGTGGATGTTTCCATACTGATCTCGGTTTATAGTTCCCGAGTCCCCAAGCCTTATATCAAGTTTGCTTTTCCCTTTGGAGGTACCTTAGATCTGTTTAGGGAGCACCGTCTTTCACACGTCATCATTAATATGGGTTGACACGTATCATAACATGCAAAGGAGAGATGTGAATGATTGTTGTATCGTAAATTGCATCTTTTCCTTTTATATATAGTTTTATTTTCTTAGTTTGATCACTCGTTTCTTTTTAACTTCCTTTTCCTCTTCTTTTGGTCAATGTATCGCCCGCATGGCTATTTCTCTTCACGGATACGTGTTATCCTTGGCGCCTGTTTCTATGTTGGTCTCGACGATGTTTAAACGTGATGAATTTAAACGGCTTTTGCTCGTGAAGACTTAAATTGAAGCACTTCGAGAGCATAGAATGGCAAATAGAGATACCCAGCGCGCGAATTTTAAGGAACGACACGAGGCGTACCAAACCGCTCAACGGGATGATTTATCAAGTCGTGTGCCATTGGAGATCCAGTGTACGTTGGATGAGGCTGTTACTGCCCACGATGCAACTAATCAATTATTCGCGGATTCTTTGATGATGATGGCTACTATAAATCGCGCCATTTCTGATTGTCGTCTCTGGATTTCTGACCAGGCAGCCTCACCGCTTCTTGGGCATATTTTGACCTTAGCGGTTGCATCTTCGCTTGTACCTCATCCCTATCTCGAGGATGAATTAGCGCGTTTGTTGGTTCTAAGGGAAGAAGTGGGCTTGTTATGGACGCTTAGGTTAATTCGTCAGGATAAGGCACGTAAGGAGTACGATGAGCATGAGGATACCCTCTCGTTTGCTCGCGGGGCCGGGGCTGAGGGTAAAATTATTCAGGACATCCACAAGTTAGTGAATGAAGCTGATCAGGACCTTCGCTTGGATACCGCGCAATGTGATGACAGGCATTTGATAGTGGAGGCTTTGGACGCAGATATTGCTCGTTGCCGGGCATTAATGGCCGATTAGATTGCATGTCCTTTTATTTTAGTGCCCCATTTTTGGCTCCGCTTTTGTTCTTATACATTTGATTTGAAGTGTGAATAAAATTTTGATTTTAAATTGGGATATTGTTCTTTTATTTTCCTCTACTTTCGTCTCCCTTTTTTTTTTATAGTGTCGCTTGTCGCCAACTGAGATGGGTTAGTGGTAGTGATTGTCTCCCCCCTCCCCCACCCCACCCTTTTTTTTGAGGGATGCAGTGGGTTGGGTGAGTGGTGATAGAACACGCCTACTTTTCCACTTCCACTTCCTCTTTTTTTTTTTTTTAATTTATTCAAAAGGATGCGGTGGAATGGGTGGGCGTTGATGGAACGCGCCTACTCCCCCCCCCCTTTTTTTTGTATCAGAGGCATGAGGTGGGGTGGGTGGGCGTTGATGGAATGCGCCTACTCCCCCTTTCTTTATCAGAAGGATGCGGTGGGATGGGTGGCCGTTGATGGAACGCGCCTACTCCCCCCCTCTTTTGATCAGAAGGATGTAGTGGGATGGGTGGGCGTTGATGGAACGCGCCGACTCCCCCCTTTGTTTTTATCAGAAGAGTGCAGTGGGATGGTTGGGAGTTGATGGAACGCGCCTACTCCCCCCCTTTTTTTTTCAGCCTTTGGCATTCCCGTAGTCTTTGGTGGGTTTGTCAGCCAGTTGGGCGCCTTCGGCATTCCCATGGCCTTTTGTAGATTTGTCTGCTGATTGGGCGCCTTTGGCATTCCCATGTCCTTTTGTAGATTTGTCAGTCGATTGGGTGCCTTTGGCACTCCCATGGCCTTCTGTAGAATTTTCAGCCGATTGGGCACCTTTGGCACTCCCATGGCCTTCTGTAGATTTTTCAGCCGATTGGGCGCCTTTGGCACTCCCATGGCCTTCTGTAGATTTGTCATCCGATTGGGCGCCTTTGGCATTCCCATGGCCTTCTGTAGATTTGTCATCCGATTGGGCGCCTTTGGCATTCCCATGGCCTTTTGTAAAATTTTCAGCCGACCGGGCGCCTTTGGCATTCCCGTAGCCTTTTGTAAATTTGCACACCGTTGTTGATAACTTACTCTTTATTATTCAGGGAGAGTTCTCATACATTGACTGGTTTTATGCATAGAACTTTTTCAACCATTTGCCATTGATGGGCGTTTTGACTTTAGTTCCATTCATTCGTCTAAGCTTATAGTATCCACTATCTGCCACTTTTCTTATCTTGAATGGGCCTTCCCAGTTTGCAGCAAACTTCCCAGCGCTGGTATTCCTTTGTACATGAGGGGCGATTTTTATGACCAACTCTTCCACCTTGAAGGCTCTCTCTTTCACGCTTTGGTTGTAATAGTTAGCTATGCGCTTCTTGTAAGCTTCTGCGAATCATTCCGCTCGTGCTCTTCTTTCTTCTATCGTATCTAAGTGGGCGAAACGACTTATTTCGTCTGGTGTGGTGTGGTTAGCCATTACTACTCTTGCTGACGAAATCGCTATTTCCGCTGGCAGTATCGCATCTTCCCCATAGACTAGTGAATAGGGCGATGCTCATGTAGAGCTGCGCTTCGAGATTCTATATGCCCATAATGCGAGTGGTAACTGTTCATTCCATTCTCTATGATGATCATGCACTGTTCTTCTTAAAACCTGGATGAGGGTCTTATTCGTTGCTTCTGCTTGCCCATTCCCCTAGGGGTAGTAGGGGGTTGATGTGTGCAGTCTCGTGTTGTATTGGCGAAGCAGGTCTATTACATCCTTGTTTACGAACGACTTGGCATTGTCTGCCCTGATTATTATAGGCGCGCCGAACCTGTAGATGATATGTTCCTTAATGAATGCAGCCACAGTTGCTCCGACATAGTCTTTGAGGGGTATTGCCTCGACCCACTTTGATGCGTACTCGGTAGCTGTTATTATGTATTTGTGGCGCTTTGAAGACACCGGGTTGATGGTCCCTATAAGGTCCAATCCCCAGCTATGGAATGGCCATGGTGTTACTATGCTATGTAATTGAGTGTGCGACGCCCGAATCAGGGTTCCATGCATCTGACAACTTAAGCATTTTCAGACGTACTCTGCAGTATCGCTTTCCATGGTTGGCCAATAAAATCCGCCTTCATAAAGTTGTAGGAACAACTTACGCATTCTTTGGTGCTCAGCATCATGAGACCGAGTCATTACTTCCATCACTTCTTGGTCAGATAAGCACCGTAGCGCGGCGTTGCTGTAGCTTCTGCGATAAAGGACGCCCTCGTGCATGAAGAAACGGGCTCTTTTATTTTGGATCTTTAGGGCCGCCTGTCTTTCGTTAGGGAGCTTTTCGTGTTAGATGAAATCTATGTAGGGTTGCCTCCAATCTGCTCCCTCAACTGTGCAGACTTCCGCAGGCTGTGGTGGGGCCTGACAATCTGCCAACCATCTTGAAGGGATGCTGCTTGCACTGACATGCTTGGCCAGTATACTCCCAACCTCTGAAGTTTTCTGTAAAGATGAACGGCGCCAGTTTTCCCGCACGTGTCTACGTGCAGCCTTTGGAGAATGCTTTCCGCTTCTCTTTTATTTATGCATCTTGTGAGGGACCCTCTACCAGCTCGATAGTATAAGGCTCCTTGGATTACCACGAATTGCTTTAAGGCTTGGGTAGGCATTACTCGTTCTTCATCCATCCGAGTTAGGTCTTTAATATATACTCTCCTCCAATCGTCCGCTTCCTCAAAGGCCATGTCTTCTTTCCAGGTGCTGGGCAGCTCTTTTCTTCTTACCGTGATTGTACCCTCTTCTTCGCCATTTAGTTGCATCTTGCTCGCCAGTGTTGCTAAAGCATCTGCATGTCGGTTTCTACTTCTGCCCATATGGTCTAATGTTGACCTCGTCTTGTTCATCAGCCCTGGGCCTCTGCTCGATAAGGCGCTAGATGCGGTTCTTTGACGTGGAAGTCGCCATTCACCTGATTTTTCACTAGTTTTGAGTCGTCTTTTACTTCTATCCTCCCCAAATTGAGCTCTTTTGCCAGCCTGAGTCCTAGAATTAGTGCTTCATACTCGGAAACATTATTACTGCACAGGAAATCCAATTTGAATGAATACAAGAGTAAGTCGCCTTATGGAGCTTCGAATACTACTCCCGCTCCTCCAACAGTAACATATGACGATCCGTCAAAGAACATGGTCCAAGGTTTGTCGATGTCTACGGCTGCCACTTCTCCAGGTATGTATTCGTGCACCTCATCATATCCCTCTCCTGGGAACATGGCTATCAGGTTAGCTATTTCCTGTCCCCTTACCGCGTTTGGTCGCTGATATTTGAGCTCAAACTTTGACAATTTTAGAAGCCATCGAGCGGTTCTTTCCGTTAGAACGAGTTTCGAAGCTAGGTAGGCTATAGGATTTTCCGCAACTAAGATAATGGTCTCATGTGGCAGGAGATAAGGGCGTAGCTTCTGTGTCGCATATATGAAGGCGAGACATGCTTGCTCTACGCGCGGATACCTCTATTCCGCGTCTCGCAGAACTCGTCTAGCATAATAGATAGGCGACAGCTCGTTTCCACGCATGTCTTGTGCGAGAACCGCGCCTATCGCTGAGCTAGTAAATGTCGTGTAGAGATAGAGGGGAACTCCTCATATCGGGGGCCTGAGGACTTTAGGGATGATAAGACATTGCTTCATCTTCTCGAACGCGGCGCATTGCACTTCTCCCCATACAAAGGGTACGTCTTTCTTTAGTAGAGGAAGAAACGCGTTCATTAATTGCGCTAAACCAGGTACGAAACGCCGTATGTATGATATCCGTCCTATGAAGGCTTATAATTCTTTTTTGCTGGGTGTTCCATGGTTGTGATCGCCTCAACTTTGCTTGGTTCTACTTGGATCCCTTCATTGGTCACCACATAGCCTAGGAACTTTCCTAATGTTACCCCGAAGGCACATTTGAGGGGATTCATTTTGAACTTGAATTTCCTGCATCTCTCAAAGGCTGTCTTCAAGTGAGAGGCATGATCTTCAGCTTCTTACGTTTTGACCACAATATCATCAACATATACCTCTACTATTTGGTGTAATAGGTCGTGGAATATGGAAGTCATGGCGCGCTGATATGTGGCGCCGGCGTTTTTCAGACCGAAAGGCATCACTACATAGTAAAAATTTCCGTATGGGGTTTGGAAGGCGGTCTTCTTTGCGTCCGACGGAGCCATCTTTATTTGATTGTACTCGCTAAAGCCGTCCATGAAGGAGAATCGCTTCTTCCCTCCCGTGGCGTCTAGGGTCATATCGATGTTTGGCAGTGGGAAGTCATCCTTTGGGCACGCTCGATTTAGATATCTATAATCCACACAACACCTGATTTTTCCGCTCTTCTTTACCACAGGCACGATGTTAGCTAGCCAAGTCGGGTGCTGGATGGGTTTGATGAACTTGGCCTTAAGCAACCGTTCCACTTCTTCCTTTATTGCGAGAGCTGTGGCCCTAGGGAACTCTCTGCTTTTTTGCTTTACAGGCTTGAACTCGGGTGACACTCCGAGGTTGTGGGCCACAAGATCGCTGTCCAACCCTGGCATTTCATCGTAGTCGAAGGAGAAGACATCCTTGTAGTCTCTGAGTAACGCAATCAACGCTTCTCTCTCTTCTTCATCCAAGTTTTTGCTTATCATGATGGGGCGCTTGTCCTCTCCTGTTCCTATGTTGATTTCCTCCATACCATCCATAGTAAGGTCTCCAGGTGTTCACTTTTCCACAGCCTTAGGGGTCGTGTCCATGAGTTGGTCTCGCATCTCCTCGTCATTAATTGTGTTGTAAGATAGTTCTGCTAGGTGATGTCGTTTTATAGTTGTAGTGGTAAAAAGGTTCGTTGCTCGAACTTGTGAAGGATTTTCGAAAATTAAATAGA
>JAJJMB010017752.1:3770390-3828347 GCA_023531105.1 Papaver atlanticum | reverse complement strand
TGGGTTACCCCTTATCCAAAATGAGAGTCCGAATAGCAAGTGTCCTCTCAGGAGCCTTTAACAACTTTTCGAGCCAATTTTCCCAAAAATGTTTATTCCCCAAAAATACCTACAAAGGGATAAAATACCAACATTAGTACAAAAATGGGTACTAAAAATATACACAATAGAGATGAAAATAGACACATAAATGCGTCTATCACTAGGCTTTGTTTGGTATCTTCAGAGGGAGTCTCCACTTCGTTTGTCGTTGTATCGGCACAATCTTGCAGATCCATGGGTGCTCCCTCAGCTGATTGCTATAAGCGGTAGACATACCCTCCATCTGGCTTGGAGAAGCGCTGGAATCTTGGTTGCTCTTCTTTCTCTCTCTTCTTTTCGGTGGGGAACACTATTCTGGACGGGTTAAACACAGATTTAGTTGGCTCCGATTTTTCTTCTTCGCCCCACTTAGGGAGTGGAGTGAGTCGTACTTCGGGCACCTCGTCCGCTTCCTTCGGTTGGTCGTAGAAGACCGCATCCGCCATGTATGCTTCTTCTTGATCGAAATGGTTTCTCGTGGCAGGATCCGGTATTGCCTACCTCCCATATTGGTTTTAACATATTGGTGATACGTCGACGCCACCACCTTATGGTTAAGTAGGCATCCTCTTCCGAGTAGCACATGGAATGTGGTGTCATCTTCTAATACATAGAATGGTGTGAGTGCTCGGATAGGGCCAACTTTCATGACTAAGTTGACGATTCCAATGGCCGTTTGGGTGTGACCTCCGAATCCCATTACTGTTGTAGTTCGCATCCTGATTGCAGACCGTTGTACTCCCAAGATGTCTAATATGTGCATGGAAATTAGATTAAAGGACGCGCCTCCATCTACAAAAGCTTTCTTAAGTGGGTGCTTGTTGATGTGCGATGTTAAGTACAAGGGCCTAAGGTGTTCTCCTGGATAGCATATATATTCGTCTGTAAACACGATTGCCTCCTTGGGAAGAGGGCCATAAGACCTTCGTGTCGCGATAGCCACTATAGATTTCAACGCTTCTTTCATTTGATCTTCGCTAAAACCGAGAGAATCAAGAAACTGGTGGGCTAACACTGTTTGGGCGAACTTACTGTCCACGCCATATGTGTTTGTGAATGTAAGGTTCTCTATTTTGACCTCACACGCCTCTTCCTCATCGCCATCCCAAGGTCTCCAAACATCCCCACTTGGGTCATGAGAAAGCATCATGACTTGGTGTTAAATCGCCTTACCGCCTTCAGGCTTACTCATCTCGATCTCGCATATCTCCATCTTCCTCTGGAACATTCTTCGGAGGTTGTAGCAGTCAGTTGTGGGATGATGTATCATGCGATGGTAGTGACAATACCTAGAGTCGTCCTTATCTATGGTGCTGGGATCCATTTTCGTCGGAGGAAATTGGGTTTCTTTGTTTGCTATCCATTGCTCTAACAGACCCACGATCTGCTGTTTACTGCAAGGCAAGGGTGGAGGGAGAGTCTGTGTGCTCCAGCCTTCTCGTTTATTGTTCACACGGGTATTCCTAGGCACAGTTGACACAATATTGACCATATTGTGCCAGGCGTAGTCTTAGTTGTGCTCCTCGACACAATCGGAGATTCTTGCCGCCGCTTCTTCTAACTCAAAGAATGTCGGGAATCGGAAGTTGACCAGGCTTTTCTTAAAGGATAGTGTCATTCCGCGTACGCAGATTTCCACTAGCGCTTCTTCCTTGACGTCCTCGTGGCAATCTAAGGTGAGGAGATGGAACCTGGCGATGTACTTCCCTATTTCTTTACCCAGGCGCTGGTTGCACTTGCTCAAATCTATAGTTGTGACTTTTATTTTTGCTGAATAAATTTTCTAATGAAGAGGGTGGACATGGTCGACCATGAGATAATGCTTCCTGACTTTAGGGTGTCATACCAAGTGAATGCCGTGTCGGTTAGCGACTTCGGAAACTTCCTCAAGCACAGCTTCTCATTAGTTGCGTGATCGTTCATAGTAGATGGGAATCGGATAAGATGTTCCAGCGCATTCCCTTGACCATCGTAAATCTTGAATTTGGGCTAAGTATAATCTTCTGGGTACTGATATTCTGTGACTTCGGAGGAGGAGGGGCTAGCCATGAAATCGTAGTTGTCCTGCTTTATAACTCTGTAGTTCGTTTCCAAGTACTTGGCCATCGCCTCTTGTGTCATAGCTATGGGTTCTTCTTTTTCTCCTGAATCTTCTGCTGCTCCTTTGGTATTCTGCTCGGTGTTGGCCACCTTCAGAAGTTTCCTCAGCTCTTGCTCTCTGCAGACATGGTCCTCCAACTCTTTTTGCATCTCCTTCAGAGAGGGATGTATGGGTGGTGTGTTCTCGGCTCCATGTTGTTTGTTTTTCTCATGTGGAGCGTCCGGCCTTCTTACATGTGTAATCGAATCTGATACTATCCCTACTCTCTCTCCTTCTAGGTTAAGTGACGGGTCGTTTGGTTGGTTTTCTATCGCGCCTGAGCTAGCGCCTCCTAGGTGTGTCATGGTGAGCTAGGCACGAGCCTCCGGGTGTGATCGCCAAATGTTGAGGGGTTGCCTTTCCAAGTGACCTCACTTTTCTAGGAATGGTCAGAGAGAGAGTTTCCTTTCCATTGTACTTTATCCTTTCTTATATAGACTTTCCCAAAAGTCCCTCCTTTTATGACATCATGACACATGTCCTAAACCTCTCTAATTACTTCTAATGCCATTCCTTAATATAGCCTCCTCCTTATTTGTTAATCCCTTCTTTGTCCTTCCTATCTCATGGGTATTTTCTCATTGGACTTGGGCCTAGTCCTCAAATCCTCATATCTCATACTAGGCTTATCTCCCCTTTTAGGGGGCATCCCGAACCCGTTAAGGGGTGTTATTTTTCATGTATCAACATTGGTAACTGTAGTATCAGCAGCAGCTAAACTATCAACAATATCACGAGAACGATCAATATATTCCCTCATAGAGAGAGATCCTTTCTTCAAGGATCGAAGTTCACATTGTAGATGATGAATATGAGCATCATATTTAGAAGCAAATAACGATTCAAGAGAAGACCAAACTTCATGTGAGGTAGTAAGACGATGAACTTTTCTTAAAACAGCAGGATATGGAAAAGAAAAAATCCATCCGAGAAGAATTCTATCATATGTCTTCTGATAGACGCATTTATGTGTCTATTTTCATCTCTTTTATGTATAGTGTTAGTACCCATTTTTGTACTAATTTTGGTATTTTATCCCTTGTAGGTGTATTTTGGAGGAATAGGCTTTTGCGGGAAAATTGGCTCGAAAAGTTGTTAAAGGCTCCTGGGAGGACATTTGCTATTCGGACTCTCATTTTGGATAAGGGGTAACCCATTTCCAAGCAGCTGCTAAGCACAGACCGAGACTGGATAGGGGGAGGACAAATTTCTTCACGTTTTCAAAAACATAAATTTGGCGGGAAAATTTTCAGAAAACAGACGATTTTTTGGATGGATTTTTGATCGATTTTTAGGGAGATTAAAGGGCTGAATTTGATTGGGTTTGTTCCTATGGACCTAACAGGCGAGGTAAGGGTGTTGGAATGGATCCAAAGTGGCTAGAACTCGAATTGGAAGCGAAAAATGGTTAAAATATCACGTTCTGTTTTTGGGAAGTTTCTTGGTTTATTTTTTAGAAATTTACGTGAAGAAGAGGAAGGAAACTCTTATTAAGGACTTGTTTCTATCAAGGGAGGAGTTTGGACAATCGAATGCACGTGAAACAGAAGAAAAAAAGAAATAACTTAACGTTTTATGGAGGAAAAAAACCAAGTTTATTCTCGAATTTTCTTTGCTCTACTATGTATAAAAGGGTTGGTTAGGGTCCTAGGAAGAGAAGGAAGAAGTTAAGGGAAGTTTAGAGCCTTAGAGAAGCTAGAAAAACCATTGGAAGAAATCACGTTTCTGCTGGTGCAAGCCGTGGCCGGAGAAGAAGAAGAACATAAACAGCAGAAAAAGAAAGTCGCAGATTCTGTGACCGTAACTTTCAAACTTTAAACCTTTTGTAACAATTTTTGCAACAGTTATCTTCTGGTCGCAACAGTTTCTCGGTAGAAATAGGTTCTGTAACACTTATATTAGTTACAAAACCCGCTGTTCAGAACTTTTTACTCTTTTAATCAACTTTTGAACACCAAAGATGTATTTTGAGCAAGAGATTAATATGAGGAGCTAAACCCCTTAGCCGAGGCGACGGAGGAAGCCATTGTTCCATGAAAAGTGGTATAATTCTATTTTTATTATTTATTACAATTATTTTACATGATTTTTTCGCATAGAATTTAAAAGAAAAATTGGTTTTTATTGAGTAGTTGTGAAGTGTTTTGATGGGACATGCTTAGTTTTAATACTTTTGATGTTTCATGCTTCGTGCTTACAATTATTACTTCAAGAACCATATTAGAGGCAAATATTAGAGTCAACTTAAAGATAAATATTGCATGAATATTGATTAGAATTTATCAAATAATTGGTCAATGGTGGAATCCAAAGTCTCGGTGTCTTTTTTATAATTTGATACAATTTTATTTTAGTTAATTTGAGTCTAAAAGAATCCTTCACAAGTTCGAGAATCGAATCCTATTACCACCACTTTCACTACAATTAAAACTCACACCATCTTCCAAGGAGCATAGTCAGGGTTAGGGTTTGAGGTGTTTTCAAGAGTCGCAGAAGGACAGGTTTTTCACCATTAACATAACCATCCAGGTCATAACCTTGAAGATAGGGTAAAAACTGAGCACGCCAAAGAGAATAGTTTGTTTCATCGAGTTTGACAGTAATGATGTGATGAGGTTGAGAGAAAACAGATGAAGCCATCATAGATTGAGAGGAATGAGAATAGTTGAAATAGTTGAAATTGTAGTAAATGCGGAAGACATGGAGAATCGAACAAGGATGATACCAAGGAAAGTTTATGTATAGATGATAAAGAGAAGAGAAGAGAAGAGAGGAGAACGGTTTAGGTTCTTTGATGTATTTTTCTGTGTGTTTACAAAAGCATTGACAGTGTGTTTATATACAGACTCTTAGACTCCTAAACAACTTAAAGACTTGTAAAACAAGTATTACCTAATATCAATCTTTCCTAGAATACAAGACATTCTATGTATAAGAAATTCTAGAACATCACGTTATAGATGTTGTCCTAACAGTTTGGCTTACTTGAACTTGAGTGTGCATTAACAGTCTCCAAAGCGAGAGGGTTAGTAAAGGCTTATTTGTGTGCTTTACTAACTTGAATTTTTGATTGTGCATTGTAGATGTTTTTAAGCGTTTCATTATGGCAGAGATGATGAACACTTCCTCAGCATTTAATGATGTAGAAGGAATGTTGAGTGTTTTTGAAGCCTCGTTCTATGCTTTTGAAGGTGAAGAAATATTAGATGAAGCCCAAAAATTAACAACTAAGACTCTCGAGGAGTACATGCAGTCGCCACCAGCCAAAGATGAAGGAGCGAATACTTGCATCACCGGACGATTAGTCCGTTATGCCTTGGAGCTTCCATTTCAGTGGATAACTCCGCGAGTAGAAGCAAGATGGTACATTGACACCTATGAAATGATGCAAGATATGGACCCATTGTTACTAGAATTTGCTAAATTGGACTTCAACATTTTGCAAGCCAAGTATCAAGATGAAGTAAAACACATCTCCAGGTAAGAATATTTCACGACAACTGTTATGAGAATAGGTTTCTGTTGGGTCCGCAAGAGAATCTAACAATTGAGATAGCTGCTAATCTCATTTACTGCAGGTGGTGGAAAGAGTTAGGTTGTATAGAGTTATTGAGCTTCTCCAGAAACAGGTTTGTGGAAATGTTTGTCTGGACTGTGTGGTGTAACTTTGAGCCGGAGTTTGACATCAGCAGGGAGGAGATAACCAAATTTGGTGCACTGGGAACTCCAGTTGATGATGCTTATGACCTTTACGGTACCTTAGATGAACTCATTATGTTCACTGATGCAATTGAAAGGTTCGCATATTATCTTGGAAATGTCCTTTGCGTCTATTTTTGCCCTTACCGATCCGAACTGAGCAATTAAAGTGGGAAATGTCCTTTTAGTGATGAATGGATTAGTCACCGTCCTCTACCTTGATAATTTAGTTAATGGAGATTGTTATTTTACAGGTGGGATGTTAACAAAATTGTCGACCTTCCAGATTACATGAAAGTGCTGTTTTTGGCTGTTTACAACACCACCCATAACATAGCTTATATGGTTCTAAAGAAGCGTGGCCTAGACATCCTAGCATACTTGAAGAAAGTGGTAATTTTCAATCTAAACATTAGTTATGTACTGCTCCTCTTTTCAGATGATAATTAATTAATTAATTACCTGGCTAAGACGCTAAAAGTGTAAACCAGCTCGATATGTCTAGATTCTAGAGGTCATATTGAGTTAGGCTAGTAAGTACAATATATTCTTTATCACTGCACGCCAAGATCCAACCGATCACTAAAAATTAAAGTATTCAACCTATCATGCACATAGCGAATACCTAGCTAGTATTCAAGATGCTATACGTTCAAGGAAGATATTACCTAAGTTACCATGAAAATCTTAGAAGTCAAATGAATGTTGAAATACATATTCAACAGCAGCTTATTTCTTTTGTTTGTGTTGATTTTACTTCTATCCATAGACTTCATAATTTAAGTTCTTTATTGCAAAAACTCGAATTTAGGAGTGGTGGTGCTACATTGACCACCAGCTCCCCTGGGTACTCTCCTTAAGTTTTCTGCCTAAGTTTTTCTATTAAAAAAGAGAGTATATAAGCGCATGACTGAACCAATAAAAGTTCGACTTCAGTATAGTGTTGGTGTAATTTATCCTGTAACAACTTCAATTTATTTGTTAAATAGAAATTCTCTGGTTCTACCACCACGATCATATAAGTCGGTGCCTGCCTTCACGCATGTCAATTAATCGAATTGTTTCATTGGTTTTATTAGTGGGCAGATTTTTGCAATGCATATTTTTTGGAAGCTAAATGGTGCTATAGCGGGTACACACCGACATTTGAAGAATATATGGACAATGGATGGATTTCAGCCTCCGGATATATGATGCCAACTTACGTCTATTTTCTTCAAGGGAATGAAATTACAAAAGAAGCTTTAGAATGCCTGAAGAACTGTTCATCTGATCTCGTCCGATACTCACTCATGATAAGTCTGACTTCTGGATGACTTGCAAACTTCAGAAGTAAGTACACTTCTATAATATATTTTCATCTCTAGCTTATTTTTACGGCTATTATTTTTTTTAATTGTATAAATAATGAAAATATCACTCCTTAAATCAAAGGTGGAGTACAAAAATTAAGCTTTTGGCCTAAGATCACTTCAGAAAAGAATTATCCATTAATTAACTTGTCAATAAGAATTATCCATTAATTAAGTATTTTAATGATATAATGATCTGATTAAATGTATAATTAAATGGCTTGTGCAGCACGAGCAAGAGAGGGGTGACACTCCAAAAGCAATACAATGTTACATGCATCAAAATGGTGTTTCAGAAACCATAGCCCGTGAACGCTTCAAACATATGATACATGATCTATGGAAGAAGATGAACGGAGATGAGTATTCACGCTCTATTTTCCCGTGACAGTTTATCGATTTCGTACAAAATTATGCCCGTAGCTGTCACTGTATTTACCAGTTTAAAGATTGGTATGGCGGTAAAGCAGGTTATATCATTGATAGCGAAACCCATTCCAATTAAAAAGGATTCCCTCACTTAAGCATCGGAAGCATTAGTGTAAGACAAACTAGTGCCCGTCAGGAGTCAGATGAAACATTTTCCTTTTGTTTCCGTTTAGTTACTCATGTGTAGGAGAGGTTGGTTATGTCCACCAGTATGCGTTGTGTAGGTTGTTATTCTGTTTTATGCACATCCGGCTGGGTGGTCTTGTTTCTTGTATGAGTATGAGATGTTTGTGTACCTACACGTGTCTTTCACGCATTTTGTGAACGTCCTCCTCTCTCTGTTATTTAAGTTTGAATAAAGTGTGTACCAAAAAGAAGGAAGAAAAGGTTAGTTCTTTTTGTTTTTTTGTTTGTTTCTTTTTTTGAGAACTCTTTTTGGTTGATATCATAGAGAAGTTACAAAAAGACAGTTAAGTACATCAAAGAACACGAATCACATATTAACAGAAATTTCATGGTGTAACGATACAAACCCAAATATTACAATGAGAAAAGCAAAGGAATATCGGAAACTACTTAAAACACATATATGAAAAAAGATCTGATTTAATCGGAAGAGAAATGGCTTTTAGATTACAAATCCACCGTTTTTTATAACAATCTTGTTCTTGAGAAAGAGATACTCCTAATAAGGAGTAATTTGTCCTAAATCTTGAACGGAGTGATGAAGATTCCGATCGCCGGAGCTCACCACCGATGTGGTTCAACTTCAACTCTAAGAACCCCAAATGAGAATAGCCATTAAAGGTAGAAAAGGATGCTTGGAAAGCACAGATAAAGCCGTTATGAAAGCGAAGAAATCTTACCGCCGGCAAGTGACTCAAAAGAGCAGATAAACTAACCCTGGTAAATATTAAAAACTACCTAAGCTAACTAAAACTAGTTTAAATCGCTTGAAAACACAAGGTACTGCTCAGATCCACCCTAAAACGAAGTAGATTTGAGTAGTGAGGTTGCAGTTAAAAAGGAGTTTTTTTTTTCTCCGGGAGAGCTTCTCCCCAAAAGCACTTTGAAAATGTTTACCAAACACAATTTTTTATAAAAGTTTGTTACAAGGTGCTTTTGATGGAAAAAAAAACAATCCCAAACGGGGCTTAATGTCTTTTTGGTTATGTTTGACTTGGTCCAACAAGGACTTTATTAATTATTTGTCTTAAAACTTTAATATCTTTTGAACTATAAATCAAAAATTATATTCTTTTCTCTCTCTTCATAAATAAAAATAAATAAACTTTAATATCTTTTGAACTATAAATCAAAAAATAACAAATTTTATATATTTGGAAAGCTCTCGACAAGAACTTTCCAACGAGTACCATTATTGCTATGTTTCAAGACTATTAATTTTTACGTTAACCTAGGACTACCACATGAGTTCATTCTACAAAATGAACTACTTAAATAACTATCATACTAGCTAGTTATTCTATAAGGTGAACTACCATACGAGTTCATTCTACAAAATGAAATAGTATAATGAACTACTATTACGAGTTTATTCTAGTATATGAAATACCATGAAGAGTTCATTCTACAATATGAACACATATCACGAGTTCATTCTACAATATGAACTACCATTTAAGAATTCATTTTACAATATGAACTACCATAACGAACACCTATTACGAGTTCACTCTACAATATGAACTACCATAATTAACTATCATTACGAGTTCATTTTACAAAGTGATATCATTCCTACAATATGAACTGCCATTATGAGTTCATTCTACAATATATACGAACACCTTTCACGAGTTCATTCTACAATAATGAACTACCAATACAACTTCATTCTTCGAAATGAACTATTATTACGAGTTCAATCTACAAAATGAACTGCTAGAACTAGAATGAACTACCATGCTCTAAATTCAAATATAAAGTTTTGAATAAGACCTTGGGGAGTGGAGATGAACTTTAACTAAAAAGTTGCATCTTCATCATTTTTTGTCATTTGGCAATTACCCACAAGTAAAAAAGTGTAAATAACACCTCCACTTAGGATGACCTTGACCCTTTGCATTGGAGATGCTCTAAGAAGGAAAAGGTACTTGGGATATTTTAATAAATTAGGGTATTTGGTATTTGAGGTATTTGGGATATTTGGGAATACATTAGGATCTATCTAAACTCCTCTTTTATTGGTAGACCAAATTAACTTGGGACCATCTAAAATATGATCAAACTGAAATTTCCCCTAAAGTAGAACATGCAAAGTTTTTTTTTTCCAGAAATCTCTCATCAAATAGCAGGGGTGAAGCCATGGGTTGACTAACCCTGGTTCTAGCCCCCTAAAATCACTAACACCACCAAAAATCCCCTACTTTTATCTTATTTTACATTTTGTCAATCTAATGTCCATATTTTTAAATAATTTTTTTAACCCCCTCAATTTTAATTTCTGGCTCCCTCATTGGGCTTTTGCTTGGGCTTTTGTTTGTTTGGCCCCCAAAATACAATATATAAAGAAATTAATGATCCAGTTAAATGTTCCACGTGGTATCAAATGCCATATTTTGACACTCCCGAATGACTTAAATATCCTCTCCATAACCGATGAAAAAATAAGAAAAAAGTCGGGGCTTTCCATTTTTGTCTTTTTGTATTGAATGGAACATGATGCCTAGAGGAGCCCTTTTTTAAGACCATCTCCAACAAGGAATTTGTACCTTTCTGTAGGGCAAAATCCATCTCCTGTGGGGTAGGAAATTCTCGTAAACCATTTTTTACCTAACCCATATACAATAGGGAATTTGGTAAGGGATTAGAGGAATAAGGGAGGCAAGGTGAAGCATTTACTGGGCAGTAAAGCATCCAGCGAAAGAAAATTATGCATCGATTGGTAGCATGTCCAGCAGCCGGTATATGGTTCATCGATGTGTTTTTCAATCTCCATCAGCCACTAAGAAATCAGTTAATCATTAACCGATCAGTGGAATATTCCATGACACCACTTTTCCAAGTCCTACAAAGAGCTACTGACAAAATGTACAAAATATAAATATAAATATAAATGATAAATAATTCAGAAAATTACTATCAGTGAATCGTTAAGCGGCAGATGAACCATTAAGTGACCAGTTAATTTTAGAGCGATTGGTAAACCAATCATTTCCATCGTTTAATTTCCATCACCATAAGACGTATTTCATATTTCTTTACACGTCGAATATATTTTCTCCCACCTCGGATATTAAGGGAATTCCCCCTTCCCTAATTGGAGATGATTTAAGAAAGGAAAATCAAGAAAAATGTGAAAAGCAGTGAGAAAAGAGTTGGAAATATTGAAAAGGAAGTTTGAATAAATGAAACTTGAGAAAGAGAAGATGGATGAAACAAAGATGTTATTAGATGTTAAAATTGAAATAAAAGGAGTTGGAGATTGAGGAAGATCAACTGAAACTTGGAGTTATATTGAAGAAGTTAAAGGATTTTAAACCTACGGTGGTAGGTTTATTGATATTCATTAATTTTGATTTCTTGATTACAGATTTTGAACTACGGCGGTATCTTGTGTTATTTCATTTTCCGTATTATACTCCATTCGTTCCACTTTAAATGATGGTTTGAGAGTTTCAAAGTAGATTAAGAAATAGAGAGAGATATGAAAAGTTATCATCTATGCCCTTAAAAAAGTCTCAACGTTAATTGCTATTAATGCATTCGAAAATAAACTTATAGTTCCAACACAAAATGTTAGGGTATTGTTGGTAGTTTTGTGGTAAAATATGAAAACTATCAAGTAAAGTAATGTGGAATAAAATAATAACCTTAGATCGTCAACTAAAGTGGAACAGATGGAGCATTATTTATCTTTATAATAGGAATTTCACAAGTAGTACGTGATAAGTCTAGATAGTCTAAGCCTTTATTACCTACTTGCTCAAACCTAACCAAAAATAATAATCAAACCAAATAAAACCTCACATCTCTCAAAATTCTAAATAAAATCCTTGCCTCCCAAAGCATATAAAAGGTTCTAGAGAGATTAAAAAAAAATCTAAGGGAAAAATTTGCTAAGAACGGCTTCTGCTCCTTCGAAAGTGTTCTTTTTATGCTCTTAAGAGCGTTCTTCTCCAATTCTAACTCGAGTAAATCTTGCGACTTTTGCTTCTAATTGCATAAAAGAGTTACCGGAAGAAATCACATCTGCTTCTTGTAACTTCTTGATAACAATCTCCTGAAGAATTCCACTCTAAGTTAAAGTCATATCTTTCAGAAGCCTCTAAGTGAAATTCCCAATCAGCAAGTAACCCTTCAGTAATGGAGGCCTTGGCTTCACTACGCATCTCATTAACTACATGCAATATTCCTTCTATCCTTCTTGCTAGAAATAAGAGATATTTGGATTTCTTGGTGGTAGCAATGTGGCCATACTTATGTCATATTTCAGCATACAATCCAGCGTACCCAACGGGAATACTAAACTCACCAACTAGTTCGTGATATGGAAAGGACTCACTGAATAGAGGATCAAAAACTACACTGACACCGAGATACCTGGTTATCATAGTTTTAACTTGTTTGGTCTCTGGAAAAACATCATACGTGGTCTCAGCATGAACAATGGTCTTAAGAGCGAAATCCTCATAACCCTGGAATGTGAAAAAAAGTGGGGGTCTAACAACCACACCCAATATTTCGTTTCGGCAATCTGTATGGACTAACTCAAATATATTTCCAAGAGAATAAACTAGACAGTCAGACTCAATCAAGGAAAATACATCCAAGAGTTATATCTCTGTTTGTCAATGTAATCAGCAAATCAAACAGATAGAAATCCGCAAGCCTGATTATTATGAGAAACAACTTGAACGGTACCAAAGACCAATGTTCAAGTGTCAATCAATTTATATCAACAACCAAAGGCTGGATTATCTAATTGATTGAACTACGCACAACCTGTGATATTTAAATTATATAAACAAATATAATGCGGAAAAGAAATAACACAAACACCAGAAATTTTGTTAACGAGGAAACCACAAATGCAGAAAAACCCCAGGACCTAGTCCAGATTTGAACACCACATTGTATTAAGCCGATACAGACTCTATCCTACTACAAGTTAACTTCGGACTGGAATGTAGTTGAGCCCTAACCAATCTCACACTGATCAAGGTAGAGTCGCGTTCCTTACGCCTCTGAATCCAAGCAGGACTCTACGCACTTGATTCCCTTAGCTGATCTTACCCACAACTAAGAGTTGCTACGACCCAAAGTCGAAGACTTGATAAACAGATTTGTCTCACATAGAAAATTCTACCTACGAGTTTTTGTTCTGTCTTTTGATAAATCAAGGTGAACATGAACCAATTGATACACCGGACTTATATTCCCGAAGAACAGCCTAGTAATATCAATCACCTCACAATAATCTTAATCGTATGGTAGCGAAACAAGATATCGTGGAATCACAAACAATGAAACTAAAATGTTTGTGACTACTTTTTATCTTGCCTGAGGGAGATTAAATCTCGATAAAATCTTAGAGAAGATAGTACTCAATACGATAGAATAAAGAAAGATCAGAACACGCAACTACAGAGAAAATAGCTGGGTCTGGCTTTACAATCCCAATGAAGTCTTTAATTCGTTAACCTATAATGGTTTTAGGAAACTAGGTTAAAGGAGAATCGACTCTAGTCGCAACTAGTATCACACAGGAGATGTGGGGATTAGGTTTCCCACTTGCTAGAGTTCTCCCTTATATAGTTTTCAAATCAGGGTTTGCAATCAATGTTACCTTGGTACAAAAGCATTGAATATTTACCGTTTAATGAAAACCTGATTAGACTCAAGCTAATATCTTTCAACCGTCAGATCGAACTTAGCTTGTTACACACAAACGAAAAGTGACTTCATTTAGATATGGGTAACCGTACATAAACGTGTACACCTTGTTGGCTCAACAATAGTTAACCGAAGTAAGCCATATGAACACTTTCATATCAACCTTGTTCATCACAACTAGTTCAAATGACTCAAATGAAACTAGTTATAGAGATGTCCAATTGTTTATATTCTCACAAGAAGTATACAAGACACAATTGAAGCAAAATAGATTTTGATTCACTCGAATCAATTCATGAACATTATAGCCAATGTTTGCAAAAGATTGCATTCCTTATTTTATAAATGTATTGGTTCATGAAAAAACCGATTTTAGAACATAACCCACTCAAATATGCAAATGGGCACGCATACCTAAGTAGCCGGACTTGGTCTGGGTTCGCCAGTATGCGAACGGGTATGCATACTATCGTACACCACCAAACTCAGTTGAATTCCCTGACTTGAACTTTACGCCGGTACTCATACGGGTATGCATACTAAGTTCCCGGAATTCAACTAATAAACCAGTACGCATACGGGTATGCATACTATGGTTCCCGGACTTGGTATAACTTGCAACAGTTAGCATACAAGTACGCATACTGTGCTATATCGAATCATGATTAATTGTTCTAAACTCCCATTTCAATCATTGAAACATTCTTAGAAGACGACAATAGATGTCTCACACAAACTAGTAGCTTCAAAGGAATTTTCAAGTGATGAAATGATCAATACGAAACATTCCGTGTCTACACCAAATGACTGTCTCACACAAATCATATAAGATGTTACCAGGCGATTTTCATATGATCATCTTTTGTCTATCGTCAAGAATATAAGATGAACTTGGTCAAAGCGAAAGCTTACCAACACATATTTCGAGAAATATTTAAGCGAGTTAAACTCAGCTCGAAATATCAAATGTGTATAATTGAAGTCTATATAGGTATACGACTTTTGTCTCAAATAGGAGATAGAGTAGAAATAGACTTTTGAGTGATAGATGAGTTCAAGTCTCCACATACCTTTTGTTGATGAAGTTCCACAAGATCCTCTTAGTAGTTCTTCGTCTTAAATCAATGAACGCCGTGAAGTCTAAAGCTAAACTACACATTCGATCCTAATCAAGAGACTTAGTTATAAGTAGACTAGAAATCAAGACTTATAGTTTTGACAACTAAACTTGAGAATCAAGCTTGAGATAACAACGCTTGCGAGTTCGACCGAGCAGTGCCCTAACAATCTTCCCCTTTGTCAATTTTAGTGACAAAAATATCAATACATATGGATTACAAAATAAATAAACTTTGTAGCTTCTCATCCAAATGCTTGATTTCCTTGGCTCTTCAACATTACTCGAAATATTCGTCACTTCCAAGTACTACAGTGATTCTGAACGTGTTCAACTCAGCATCATAGTTGTTGAAGATCCGTAGCTATAACAATATATAATAACAAGATGTTTTCGTATTGTTATACAGTAGCATAGTATTATTACACAGCATCAAAGTTCAATTGCATCACAACTTTGACAACAATACTATGGTGATATGTATCACTCCCCCTTAGTCAATACTTCATCTCACAATGAAAACCACTCCCCCTTACATAATGATCCGTAAACCATATGTATTTGTAGTGTGAACTACACAATTATTCTCCCCCTTTTTGTCAATATAAATTGGAAAAGGTATGAAAATTAGCGGGATCATAATGAAATTCTCATATAGATACTTCATGACTAAAAGAGAACATATCAACTTTGTTTCGATGATTTCACATAGTCGAAACTTAGTGTATTCATCAAGGAGTTTATAAAGATACAAGATAACTCCTACAATATTCCACAGCCGCACTCCCCACAAAGATTTGGCAATTAAGCACAATTTCAATTAAGAAATCTCCCCCATAAAATTTCATTCCCTAAAGTACAAAAAGAGCGACCTTACTTTCACAAGAAAAGAAGGATTTCTTTGGACATTAACAAATCACATGCAACATGAATTTGTATCCCGAAAACTCAATTAAATTAACCACAAGAGATCACATGATTAATTTAATCGGAAATGCTCAACATAAGAGAACTTACGGAGCCATACAATACTTTCACATAGAAGTGGATCAGGGAAAGATCAATACTGCGGAATATACAAAGATTCATTCTATTTTTCATCAATATTTGCATAATGATACCATAGACTTAATCTTTGACATCAAAAGGTCATTCTATTTTCCATCAATATTTGCATAATGACATAATAGACTTAACTTTTGACATATATGGGACAATCATAGTTCACGGACGCAAACACACATATCCCATAAAATTATTTGCAATATATAAAACCAATAATGATTAATACTTAAAAATTATCATCCAAAAACTACAAATGATCTTAGGAGAGATGTACTCCAAGAATCCAAAGTCCAAGAGAAGTGGAACAAGTGCGAAGAAACGGAGCAAAACACTCAAAAACAAGATTCGGGATAAATACCTATCTTAGCTCATCCAAATTTAGTAATTCTCATCCTATTTTGAAATTAATTCAAAGAGGTAGAGAATGCAAAAAGAATGAGGTCATTCCGAGTTTGGAAAAAGAAGTTACGCCCAAAACAAGCTTTTTATCGAATACCGAAGACAGAAAAAGTTTGCAAACCAGTTTGCAAATGGGATTTTGTGACCTGGAGCAGTTTGAAACAGGTAAGAAAACTGAAGTCCCTGGATTTTGATTTTAAATGATGGTATGCATACCTGGTATGTTTACCATGAAGGCCAAACATTCCGAACTACTATTTTCGAACCTGAACATTTAAGAACCTTAAACACAAATCAAGTTAGGTAGACATTAACGATACACAAGGTACATGGATCATGATAATCAATTTAAACAAATAATAAAAACATAAATCTTGCTCAAGTTTATAGACATACCTTTTAGAAGAATCCAATCGTGAATCCTACGGCTTTACCAAAAATTCAATATCATACCTAACACAATATGTGCGCCCCAATTCTCGTGCTTCCCTCACCGTATACATATACATAACAGGGATTTCCTTGGTGAGGATGCACTTACAACACAATCAAGTTGTGTTGAGGTGAACAATGTCTGGCTCACCACAAGTGACTGAAACAGACTTTTCATAAAACTATGGATTTTTCACCATCTATATATTTTTTGGCTTATTCTGTTTCACTTTTGGATAATCATGAAAGAGATCGCTTTTAGAACCTTTCACATCCAAATCCATCTTTCCATAGAACTTTTTAAATTCTAAAATCATGGATACTGCCTTCTCCATAGTTATGGAATTCTCTCGGAGATCATTCCTTTTCACACTCAAAGCATCATTGACTTTCTTAGGTACCCGCTTCTGAGTGCGTTTAGGAACAACCAGAACCTTCTTCCCATTACTCTTTTCTGGAATTCTCGGAAGAGAATTGGATTAACTATTCTTTTGCAAGTTAGTATATCTCTAATTTGGAACATCGGATCTTGTCTTCGTCTTTACGAAGTTATCCTTTTGATAACCATTACGATAGTGAAAATGATTCGTATGACGTTTATAGGAAAATCTAGGTTTATTACAGCACTGATTCCTATGCCTAAAGGTTGGATAGTTACAACCTGTAATGTTAAGGGGATTATCCTTAACATAAGATCTCTGTTTCACAACTTCTTGTGATGCCTAAATAAGAACATCATGAAGTTTCTCATTCCTTATACGAAAACGATATCTCCTTTCCATGTGACCTTTATTTCCACAATAATGACAGATATAAGGAATGTTCTTACCAGGATTCATGTGTGCTGTTTTTGGAGGTTGATATACTTTGGTCTTTCGAACCTTAACTGCCGGTGAAGGTATTTCACTTTTGCCATCAGTAGAAACCTTTTGTTCAGAAGAATCACTAGCCTTTAAATTTTTTACCTCTTTGCTAATACTTGGAGCATCTATTCCCTTATAGCCCAATCCTCGTGTATCACGATGATTTTTACTTGCTCATTGCATTGTGGTTAATTTGCATGAACTAGTATTGAACTTTTTCAAGTCATCTTCCAACATCTTGATTTTATCAAGAGCAGCAGTTAAATCAGCCTCAAGGCGTTTTTCTCGAACGAGATAAGCGCTTTCTCTGTCATCAAAACTTGCTTGCTGGGAGTTAATCCTTACTTCATTTTCTGCAAGTTTCTCTTTAAACAAGAAGTATTTTTTATAAACATTATCACATTCAAGTGACTTTCTACTCAGGTTTTCCTCAGAATCTTTGTGGTTCGATTCGCAAGAGCGATTCAAAACACAAAGACCTCCGTAAATCCTTTTCAATTTCTTGTTTACTCGACAGAGAGTAGTCAGAAAAGGTGTGACATGAGAAGTTGTCATCTTTTTCTTTTCCACCCGATTCAATAGCTTAACATACTCTGAGCCTTATTCATCAACATCTCTATCAATATCAGAGTCCCCTTCGTCAGAAAGTTCATCCAACTATTATTCTAGGCGTGTTTCCCAGTTATCAACAGATTCAACATCAAGAGAATGTTTAGATATTGACTTAGATGTGACAGTTCTCTCATGTGAATCCAAGCTAAGAAAATCATCTGGTAATTTCTGAACTGGTACGTTATTAGAGATAGACTCGTCCATACTAACCAGATTGCTATAAACATAGACTTATGAGGTCTTAGCGTGTTTGCCTGCTCTGATACGAATTGAAAAAGCGTGGGTCTAACAACCACATCCAATATTTCATTTCGGCAATCTGTATGGACTAACACCAATAAATTTCCAAGAGAATAAACAAGACAGTCAGACTAAATCAAGGAAAATACATCCAAGAAATATATCTCTGTTTCTCAATGTAATCAGCAAATTAAACAGATAGAAATCCGCGAGCCTGATTATTATGAGAAACAATTTGAACGGTACAAAAGACCAATGTTCAAGTGTCAATCAATTTATATCAACAACCAAAGGTTGGATTTTCTAATTGATTGAACTACGCACAACCTGTGATATTTCAATTATATAAACAAATATAATGCGGAAAATAAATAACACAGACACCAAAAAATTTGTTAACGAGGAAACCGCAAATGCATAAAAATCCCGGGACCTAGTCCGGATTTGAACATCACACTGAATTAATCCGCTACAGACTCTATCCTACTACAAGTTAACTTCGTACTGGAATGTAGTTGAGACCTAAACAATCTCACACTGATCAAGGTACAGTCGCGTTCCTTACGCCTCTGAATCCCAGCAGGACTCTACGCACTTGATTCCCTTAGCTGATCTCACCCACAACTAAGAGTTGCTACGACCCAAAGTCGAAGAATTGATAAACAAATTTGTCTCACACAAAAAAGTTTATTGAATAGATAAATCTGTCTCCCACAGAAATACCTACGAGTTTTTGTTTCGTCTTTTGATAAATCAAGGTGAACAATAACCAATTGATACACCGGACTTATATTCCCGAAGAACAGCCTAGTAATATCAATCACCTCACAATAATCTTAATCGCATGGTAGCGAAACAAGATATTGTGGAATCACAAACGATGAAACGAAGATGTTTGTGACTACGTTTTATCTTTCCTATCAGAGAATAAATCTCGAGAAAATCTTACAGAAGATATTACTCAATACGATAGAATAAAGCAAGATCAGAACACGCAACTACAGAGAAAATAGCTGGGTATGGCTTCACAATCCCAATGAATTCTTAAAGTCGTTAACCTATAATGGTTTTAGGAAAAACCTAGGTTAAAGGAGAATCGACTCTAGTCAAAACTAGTATCACACAGGAGGTGTGGGGATTAGGTTTCCCAGTTGCTAGAGTTCTCCCTTATATAATCTTCAAATCAGGGTTTGCAATCAATGTTACCTTGGTAAGAAAGCATTCAATATTCACCGTTAGATGAAAACCATATTAGACTCAAGCTAATTTCTTTTAACCGTTAGATTTAACTTAGCTTGTTACACACAGATGAAAAATGAATTCATTTAGATATGGGTAACCGTACCTAAACGTGTACACCTTGTTGTCTCAACTATCGTTTACCAAAGTTAGCCATATTAATACTTTCATATCAACCTTGTTCATCACAACTAGTTCAAATGACTCTAATGAAACTAGTTATAGAGTTGTTCAATTGTTTATATTCTCATAGAAGTATACAAGACACAATTGAAGCATAATCGATTTTGATTCACTCGAATCAATTCATGAACATTATAGCCACGGTTTGCAAAAGATTGCATTCCTTATTTTATAAATGTATTAGTTCATGAACAAACCGATTTTAGAACATAACCCACTCAAATATGCAAACGGGTACACATACCTAACTAGCCGGACTTTGTCTGGGTTCGCCAGTATGCGAACGGGTATGCATACTATCGTACACCACCAAACTCAGTTTAATTCCCGGACTTGAACTTTACGTCGGTACTCATACGGGTATGCATACTAAGTTCCCGGACTTCAACTAACAAACCAGTACGCATACGGGTATGCATACTATGGTTCTTGGACTTGGAACAACTTTCAATAGTTAGCATACATGTACGCATACTGTGCTATATCCAATCATGGTTAATTGTTCTAAACTATCATTTCAATCATTGAAACATTCTTAGAAGACGACGATAGCTGTCTCACACAAACTATTAGCTTCAAAGCAATTTTATAGTGATGAAATGATCAATAAGAAACATTCCGAGTCTACACCAAATGACAGTCTCACACAAATCATATAAGATGTTACCAGGCGATTTTCATATGATCATCTTTTGTCTATCGTCAAGAATATATGATGTACTTGGTCAAAACGAAAGCTTACCAACACATATTTTGATAAATATATAAGCGAGTTAAACTCAGCTCGAAATATCAAATGTGTATAATTGAAGTCTATATAGCAATACGACTTTTGTCTCAAATAGGAGATAGAGTAGAAATAGACTTTTGAGTGATAGATGAGTTCAAGTCTCCATATACCTTTTGTTGATTAAGTTCCACAAGATCCCCTTAGTAGTTCTTCGTCTTCAATCGATGAACGCCGTGAAGTATAAACCTCAACTACACATTCGATCCTAATCAAGAGACTTAGCTATAAGTAGACTAGAAATCAAGACTTATAGTTTTGACAACTAAACTTGACAAAAAAGCTTTAGATAACAACGCTTGCGAGTTCGACCGATCCGTGCTCTAACAATCCCCCCCTTTGTCAATTTTATTGACAAAAATAGCAATACATATGGATTACAAAATAAATAAACTTTGTAGCTTCTCATCTAAATTTTTGATTTCCTTAGCTCTTCAACATTACTTGAAATCTTCGTCACTTCCAAGTACTCCAGTGATTCTGAATGTGTTCAACTCAGCATCATAGTTGTTGAAGATTTGTAGCTATAACAATATATAAAAACAAGATGTTTTCGTATTGTTATACAGTGGCATAGTATTATTACACAGCATCAAAGTTCAATTACATCACAACTTTGACAACAATACTATGGTGATATGTATCACTCCCCCATTAGTCAATACTTCATCTTACAATAAAAACTCCCCCTTACATAATGATCCGTAAACCATATGTATTTGTAGTGTGAACTATACAATTATTCTCCCCATTTTTGTCAATATAAATTGGAAAAGGTACGAAAATTAGCGGGATCATAATGAAATTCTTATATATATACTTCATGACTAAAAGAGAACATATCAACTTTGTTTCGATGATTTCACATAGTCGAAACTTAGTGTATTCATCAAGGAGTTTATAAAGATACAAGATAACTCCTATAATATTCCACAGCCGCACTCCCCACAAAGATTTGGCAATTATGAAAAATTTCAACTAAGAAATCTCCCCCATAAAATTGCATTCCCTCAAGAACAAAAAGAGCGACCTTACTTTCACAAGAAAAGAAGGATTTCTTTGGACATTAACAAATCACATGCAACATGAATTTGTATCCAGAAAACTCAATTAAATTAACTACAAGAGATCCCATGATTAATTTAATCGGAAATGCTCAACATAAGAGAACTTACGGAGCCATACAATACTTTCACATAGAAGTGAATCAGGGAAAGATCAATACTGCGGAATATACAAAGATTCATTCTATTTTTCATCAATATTTGCATAATGATACCATAGACTTAATCTTTGACATCAAAAGGTCATTCTATTTTCCATCAATATTTGCATAATGACATAATAGACTTAACTTTTGACATATATGGGACAATCATAGTTCACGGACGCAAACACACATATCCCATAACATTATTTGCAATATATAAAACCAATAAAGATTAATACTTAAAAATCATCTTCCAAAAACTACAAATGAGCTTAGGAGAGATGTACTCAAAGAATCCAAGTGCCCAAGTCCAAGAGAAGTGGAACAAGTGCGACGAAACGGAGCAAAACACTCAAAAACAAGATTCGGAAAAAAGGTCAATCTTATCTCATCCAAATTTAGGAATTCTCATCCTATTTTGAAATTAATTCAAAAAGGAAGAGAATGCAAAAAGAATGAGGTCATTCCGAGTCCAGACAAAGAAGTTACGCCCAAAACAAGCTTTTTATCGGATACCGAAGATAGAAAAAGTTTGCAAACCGGTTCTCAAACGGGATTTCATGACCTGGAGCAGTTTGTAAACAGGTATGCAAACTGAATGATGTGATTTTAGGTTGTTGTAAAAAGTGATAAGTAGAGTTCGTTCAACTCGGACTTGTGAAGACTCGATTCTAGACTTATATTCCGATTAAAATAGCAAATAAACAAAGATGATATCAATATTACGAGAGACTGGGACTTAGGATTCCACCAAACTTCACAATCAATTGGTTCATACGATGATTCATAACAATACTAGCTCTTTTATTGACTCTATTCCTTTGCCAAAAGTAGATTTTATAAAGCATTAGATGTAAATCATGAGCATAGTGCATCAAAAGTTCTTAGACTAAGCATACACTATCAAACAAAATCACAAATAATCAACGAAAATCATAAATCGATTGAAATGCAATGCAAAAAGTCATAAGAATCAATTATAATTACCATCAATTGTGAAACATGGCTTCCTCCGTCATCCCAGTATTGGGGTTTAGCTCCTCATGGTAAAAACATGCTCAAAAGATTGATTCATGGCTCAAAAAGTGTTTTTATTGAAGAGAAATAATAATACAACGAATCTGCAACGCTTTTCTGGCGTTACAGAAATCACCGTTACAATGAAGTGATGTTAATAAACGATAAATCGGTTCTGCTGTTGAAGAACGACACTCGTCTGCGAATTTTCCGTGTGGGTCAATGTTCTTCGTGTTCTTCAGCAACAGCAGCAGAGCCCGGTTTCCTGCACCTTTGATTTCTCGGCTCTGTGGTGTTCTAAACTTCCCCTAACTTTCGACACCCCTTCTATATGACCCAACCAATCTATTTATATCAAAAATAGCGATTAAATTTCTCCAAAATCTTCCAAAATCTCTTCCTTTCTCTTCACGGCAAAGTTGCGGCAATTTCTTGTTTAAGAATTTATACGCGTTTCTGAGCTTTCCTTTTGATTCTAAACTCTTCCTTAGATAGATACCAATCTTTGGGAAGGTTTATAGCACTTTAATCTCTCTAAAATTTCCTAAAACAGGTCACACACGTGACTTTCCATATTTTGCTGTTGAGATAAAAATCCGTCAATTGAGCCCAGTTTAATTGATTTCAACACCCATATTAGATTCCTAGACCTATAAGGAGTCTATCCTATGAAAATCAGAGGTTTAGTCGACCTCAAACTCCTCCAAATCACTACCACCAAAACTGCCAGAAACATGTTTTCTGTTTTGGTTTTGGTTTTGGTTTCCCGCCAAAAACAGAATTTGAATGTGAATGGGAAAGGTTACCCCTTATCCAGTGGTCGCCCCTTATCCGTTGCTGGAGTCCGCATAACACTCGTCCCTTGGGTTGCATTTATCAACTTTTCAAGCCAATTTTGCCGCAAAAGCTTATTTCTCCAAAAATACCTTCAAAGAGATAAATATCAAAATAAGTACAAAAATGGGTACTAACAATATACACAATAGAGATGAAAATAGACACATAAATGCATCTATCAAATACCCCCAAACTTATTATTTGCTAGTCCCGAGCAAATAAAAAACAGAAAATAAAATCCTTACTCACTGTCGCAGGCATCTTCGATTGCACTTAGCATGTGCAACAAGCCTTTTAAACCCCTAGGTGGCCCTAGTGGCTGATTTATAGTCTCGGGAGGGTTTAGAAGAGGTGTACCCACAAAACCTTTACTCCAGACCCTAGTTATCTACACAGAACCTTGGAATGCACTAAAGAACCTCCTTGGTTGGCATACTTATTGATTACGGGAGGAAGTACCCTGATGCGAAATTCCAATTGCTATAAACGAGTCTGCACTCAAGCATATTAAAATTTATATATAAGTGACAAAGCTCTACTCAGATAGTCGCACTATGGACATCAATATCCGGAATCAAACAAATCACATGAATAGATTAAGAAGATGGATATAGAAATAGATGGTTGCGAATGGACTTCAATGCCAAGATGAGCCTATGACCTAGTGGATTGAGATACTGGTCTATACTAATATCAACACAACTGGCATATACAAGGGAACCAGTGGTCGATAATCCTAAATCTACATCAACTCAGCTAGCATATACAAAGGAACCAGTGGTCGACTTTATAATAAACCTTTATTTTATTTTTTTATTTTTTTTATTCTCCTTTTTTTTAACGACATGATTAGATCTTTTGGATCCAAGCGCATGCTTCTTGTCAGCAGATTACATGGTAATTCCCGTGGATCCTGCATTCCACGCTTGTTTAGGCGACGGAGACAGGGAGAACACACACATATTGCTATCCAAGTGTTATTTATTCCGATTGGTCTAATTGGTCTGGTCTTTTTTTCTTCTTCTTTTTTTTAGTAACTCAATCACTCTATTTCACCCCAGCAGACATCAACATAAAAATTTGCAAAAACAAAAACAGAAGTAATAAGATGATTCTGAGATACGGTGAAACTATCATGTTATTTCTAACACCTGAGCTCTGTGCTTTTATGAATAGACTCTTATAGATGTTTCCATCTAGTCAGATTGGTCCCTCAACTCCTAAAACCAAAATGCTTCCATCCACTTAGATTTGTTAGTGCCATCCTTAATAGGCATAAATTTCTAGGCTCTGGAGTTTATTTATTGCAACAAAAAGGTTTCTCCCATACCCCCAAACTTAAATCTAACATTGTCCTCAATGTTCTAAAGATAAAATTAAAAGCATGAACAAGGAGAAACTATTACCATTTGAAGCAAAAGAGTTAAGGAAAGATATTACCGTGTTGCATGAGCATGGGTTACCTCCCAAGAAGTGCTAAGTTTAACGTCTTCATCCAGACTAGGAAAGAATTAGTCACTCGAATCATAAAGTAACAGTCGGAATAATTGTGGGTCTTCAAAACCAAATAGAGCTATCACAAGTAAAAGAAATCATCAACATGCCAAGAAAATGAACAAACCGAGCATACCCTTGCCTAGTTTCTTGATTAGAATATCTATATCTAATTGTGGTTCAGGTTCAGGCTCTATGAAAGGGTCTAAATAAAATATTTTCATTGGATGCATTCCCTCATAAGTGAGATCCAAATTATTAGGTCCTAGAGTATGTAGAAACTCAAATAAGAACTTAGAAGCACATAATAATAACCTAAATAATTGAGAATCCTCTAAGTCAATCAGGTTTGACTTGCATAATTGACCACAATGAGAGTAGTGGTCATTCTTAAGCAAATGTGTCAATGTTATTAACCTAAAGTACTTAGGCTTAGTCTCAAAACTTAATAATTGACACATTTGAAAATCATATGTTCCCACTTTTGGAAGAAAAATATTTGGTGGGAAAACAAAGTCGATCGGGGTATCATAGCCTGGGTAAACCACATCAACCAGAGGATGGGTTTCTAACAACTGAACTTCCTTATGGACATCACTAGATTCAGGGAAACGTGTATGAAGATAATCTGTTAAAACGGTTGAGGCACATATGTCAAGTCCCAAGTGAGGGACCTTTCTAAGAGTTAAAGCACATGGAGAATGATAATCACCCCTAAACTTAGAGTTTTCGGTGTCTCTAGTTAGACTAGTCACAATCTCCCTAATTTCTAGGTCATCAGATTCCTGAAAATAGGCAATTGATTCTTCTAAGTCAAGTTCATCCTCACTCATCTCTACGAGTTCATTTTCTTTGTCTAAGACTATTGTTTCTAAATCACTAGAAAATAAAACAGTATTTTCAGAATAAACTCGTTCCTGTAAACCATTATTGGCTTCGTAATCAAAAGGAAATACTACATCGTCTAAAACGGGGATATCTCTAGACAAATCCTCGTCCTTTTGAATAGGTGAATAATTATTAAAATTATTTGGATTTGAACTAGAAATAACATTATCATTATAAAGCTCAATTGGAGTAACAAATTCCTGATCACTATGCCTACATATTTCAGATTCTTCATCAACACTATCCTCGTCATAATCATCATTGTGATAACATGAAAATGGTCGAACCTCATCTAAACATGTAGTGTTACCAATTCTAACCTCGTCATCTTGATTATGCAAATAACTATCATTATTTTCAAGGGTATTATTGGAAACATTGTATTGGAAATTAAGATTATTTCGAGCAAGTTTTTCGTTCGTCTCAGCCATCAGCTTGAGGGATTCCTCTATAGAAAGTTTTCTCAATGGTGCAGTTCGTCTATTCATTTCCGACATAAACCTATTTGTTTGCTCAGTTAACTGCTTAAGAGACTCTTCTAAAGATACGGAAGGATCATAAATAGGAACAGAAGGATCATAATAAGGACTAGTTTTCAACAGTTTGATTATATTGTCCAAAGACGAGGTACTAGCACTATAATAATCCTTATTGTCTTGCTCGTATGACCGGTGTGTGTGTGGAAAGTAATTGGGCTCACCATTCATACCATAACCTTGAAAAGGTTGGCGTTCCCAACTACTATTCCCACCATGGTCATAAAAATGATGATGTCCATATTCAAATTTAGGTCGATACTCATTGTATTGGCTTCTATCATACCAGTTCGACATTCTTAATTGCAAGGGAATTCTACACAATCACAAACAAGGCTGACTCGACCAAATCAAACCTATAAAATCTAGCAAAAAACAAGCATGATGGCTCCCTTAGATTGTTTCTAGACAAGCTTCTATCCTTCCAAGAGGCAACTAGGTATAGTTTTAGCAAACCTCTCTAGAACAATCCGAATAAAGTAAGTCGAAGAGAAGTAGGGGAAGCTCAGAGGAGCTTTGATACTCCCACCTCTTTGGCAACGCTTCCCTGGGTTACAAGGAGGCTCTAATCGACTTACAGTAATCTTCCTGAACTTCGAGTTAGGCTAACAAGATACCCAATACGATCATTTTGAACGACTTTCCTATTAAGCTCGTTACCCTATCGGTCTCGTTCTAGTCAATATTTTAATGCTTAGGTTCGCGTTAGGTATCGTTTTCCCAAGACGGACAAGAAGAGAACGGTGATGAAATCCGAACCCTTATCTTGTATGGCCTGGCCTTGCCCTTTACTAGGAAATTAAAATCCGTATTCAAAGCCTCAACATATATGCACCTTAAGGAAGACAGTAAACCCGCTGACAGGGGATTCGCGGGTGTTTATAAGCTTACCTCCCGTACCAGACGGGCGAAGAACCGCTGAAGTCGACTCGGGCTACCAACTCCTATGTCAGTGTGCGAACCCGAGGGACCGAGACAGTATCGTAACCGTCGTCCTTCCCTGCAAACAGTTTATATTTAACCTTTAACCCTTCCTTAGGGTTTTAAAAATAATAATGTCCCAAAGTCCAAATGTCCAAAAAAATAAAAAAATAAAAAAATCCAAAAATAAAAATTTACAAAAATAAAATAAAACCCTATTTACAATTTCTAAAAATTAAAAGTAATAAAATCTAAATAAAATAAAATAAAATAAAATAAAATAACTATATACAAAAATCTTCTTCTTCACTCCTTTGGACTCCTCTTTTCTTTCCTTCTTTGGCGATGCTTTCCTCTTATAACACTTTTTTCTTTCCTTTTAGCTCCGCTCCAAATCTGAAAAAGAATCGAAAAATACCAAACGCGTAAAGAAGAACAAAAATAATTAAAAAAAAAAAAAAAAAACCTAAAAAACAATCTAAAAACAAGACCCCGGCAGCGGCGCAAAAAATTGATGTGATTTTATGTTGTTGTAAAAAGTGATAAGTAGAGTTCGTTCAACTCGGACTTGTGAAGACTCGATTCTAGACTTATATTGCGATTAAAATAGCAAATAAACAAAGATGATATCAATATTACGAGAGACTGGGACTTAGGATTCCACCAAACTTCACAATCAATTGGTTCATACGATGATTCATAACAATACTAGCTCTTTTATAGACTCTATTCCTTTGCCAAAAGTAGATTTTATAAAGCATTAGATGTAAATCATAAGCATAGTGCATCAAAAGTTCTTAGACTAAGCATACACTATCAAACAAAATCACAAATAATCAACGAAAATCATAAATCGATTGAAAAGCAATGCAAAAAGTCATAAGAATCAATTATAATTACCATCAACTGTGAAACATGGCTTCCTCCGTCATCCCAGTATTGGGGTTTAGCTCCTCATGGTAAAAACATGCTCAAAAGATTGATTCATGGCTTAAAAAGTGTTTTTATTGAAGAGAAATAATAATACAGCGAATCTGCAACGCTTTTCTGGCGTTACAGAAATCACCGTTACAATGAAGTGATGTTAATAAACGATAAATCGGTTCTGCTGTTGAAGAACGACACTCGTCTGCGACTGTTCCGTTTGGGTCAATGTTCTTCGTGTTCTTCAGCAGCAGCAGCAGAGCCCGGTTTCCTGCACCTTTGATTTCTCGGCTCTGTGGTGTTCTAAACTTCCCCTAACTTTCGACACCCCTTCTATATGACCCAACCAATCTATTTATACCAAAAAGAGCGATTAAATCTCTCAAAAATCTTCCAAAATCTCTTCCTTTCTCTTCACGGCAAAGTTGCGGCAATTTCTTGTTTTAGAATTTATACGCGTTTCTGAGCTTTCGTTTTGATTCTAAACTCTTCCTTAGATAGATACCAATCTTTGGGAAGGTTTATAGCACTTTAATCTCTCTAAAATTTCCTAAAACAGGTCACACACGTGACTTTCCATATTTTGTTGTTGAGATAAAAATCCGTCGATTGAGCCCAGTTTAATTGATTTCAACACCCATATTAGATTCCTAGACCTATAAGGAGTCTATCCTATGAAAATCAGAGGTTTAGTCGACCTCAAACTCCTCCCAATCACTACCACCAAAACTGCCAGAAACATGTTTTCTGTTTTGGTTTTGGTTTTGGTTTCTCGCCAAAAACAGAATTTTAACGTGAATGGGAAAGGTTACCCCTTATCTAGTGGTCGCCCCTTATCCGTTGCTGGAGTCCGCATAACACTCGTCCCTTGGGTTGCATTTATCAATTTTTCGAGCCAATTTTGCCGCAAAAGCTTATTTCTCCAAAAACACCTACAAAGAGATAAAATACCAAAATAAGTACAAAAATGGGTACTAACAATATACACAATAGAGATGAAAATAGACACATAAATGCGTCTATCACTTAAGTCCCTGGATTTTGATTTTAAATGATGGTATGCATACCTGGTATGTGTACCATGAAGGCGAAACATCCCGAACTACTATTTTTGAACCTAAACATTTAAGAACCTTAAACATAAATCAAGTTAGGTAGACATGAACGATAAACAAGGTACATGGATCATGATAAGCACTTTAAGCAAATAATAAAAACATAAATCTTGCTCAAGTTTATTGAAATACCTTTTAGAAGAATCCAATCGTGAATCCTACGGCTTTACCAAAAATTCAATATCATACCTAACACATTATGTGCGCCCCAATTCTCGTGCTTCCCTCACCGTATACATAATAGGGTATTCCTTGGTGAGGATGCACTTACAACACAATCAAGTTGTGTTGAGGTGAACAATGTCTTGCTCACCACAAGTGACTGAAACAGACTTTTCCAAAACTATGGAGTTTTCACCATCTATATAGTTTTTGGCTTATTCAGTTTCACTTTTGGATAATCATGAAAGAGATCGCTTTTAGAACCTTTCACATCCAAATCCATCTTTCCATAGAACTTTTTACATTCCAACATCATGGATACTTCCTTCTCCACATTTATGGAATTTTCTCGGAGATCATTCCTTTTCACACTCAAAGCATCATTGACTTTCTTAGGTACCCGCTTCTGAGTGCGTTTAGGAACAACCGGAACCCTCTTCCCATTACTCTTTTCTGGAATTCTCGGAAGAGAATTGGATTGACTATTCTTTTGCAAGTTAGTATTTCTCCAATTTGGAGCATCGGATCTTATCTTCGTCTTTACGAAGTTATCCTTTTGATAACCATTACGATTGTGAAAATGATTCATATGACGTTTATAGGCAAATCTAGGTTTATTACAGCACTGATTCCTTTTCCTAAAGGTTGGATAGTTACAACCTGTAATGTTAAGGGGATTATCCTTAATATAAGATCTTGGTTTCACAACTTCTTGTGATTCCTAAATAAGAACATCATGAAGTTTCCCATTCCTTATACGAAAACGATATCACCTTTCCAGGTGACCTTTATTTCCACAATAATGACATATATAAGGAATGTTCTTACGAGGATTCATGTATGATGTTTTTGGAAGTTGATATACTTTTCCCTTTCGAACCTTAACTGCCGGTGAAGGTATTTCACTTTTTCCATCAGTAGAAACCTTTTGTTCAGAAGAATAACTTTCCTTGACAAATTTTACTTCTTTGCTAATACTTGGAGCATCTATTCCCTTATAGCCCAATCCTTGTGTATCACGATGATTTTTACTTGCTCCTAGCATTGTGGTTAATTTGCATGAACTGGTATTGAACTTTTTCAAGTCATCTTCCAACATCTTGATTTTATCAAGAGTAACAATTAAATCAGCCTCAAGGCGTTTTTCTCAAACGAGATAAGCGCTTTCTCTGTCATTAAAACTTGCTTGCTGGGAGTTAATCCTTACTTCCGTTTCTGCAAGTTACTCTTTCGACAAGAAGTATTTTTGATAAACATTATCACATTCAAGTGATTTTCTACTCAGGTTTTCCTCAGAATTTGAGGATTGATTCGCAAGAGCGATTCAAAATAAAAAGACCTCCGTAAATCCTTTTCAATTTCTTGTTTTCTTGACAGAGAGTAGTCGGAAAAGGTGTGATATGAGAAGTTGTCATCTTTTTCTTTTCAACCCGATTCAATAGCTTAACATACTCTTAGCCTTCCTCATCAACATCTCTATCATTATCAGAGTCCTCTTCGTCAGAAAGTTCATCCAACTATTCTTTTAGGCGTGTTTACAAGTTATCAACAGTTTCTCCATTAAGAGAATGTTTAAATATTGACTTAGATGTGATAGTTCTCTCAGGTGAATCCAAGCTATGAAAATCATCTGGTAATTTCTGAACTGGTACGTTATTAGAGATAGACTCGTCCATACTAACCAGATTGCTACAAACACAGACTTATGAGGTCTTAGCATGTTTGCCTGCTCTTATACCAATTTAAAAAGCGGGGGTCTAACAACCACACCCAATATTTCGTTTCGACAATCTATATGGACTAACTCCAATATATTTCCAAGAGAATCAACTAGACAATCAGACTCAATCAAGGAAAATACATCAAAGAGTTATATCTCTGTTTCTAAATGTAATCAGCAAATAAAACAAATAGAAATCCGCGAGCCTGATTATTATGAGAAACAACTTTAATGGTACCAAAGACCAATGCTCAAGTGTCAATCAATTTATATCAACAACCAATGGTTGGATTATCTAATTTATTGAACTACGTACAACCTGTGATATTTCAATTATATAAACAAATATAATGCAGAAAAGAAATAACATAGAAACCAGAAATTTTGTTAACGAGGAAAACGCAAATGAAGAAAAATCCTTGGACCTAGTCCATATTTGAACACCACATTGTATTAAGCCGCTACAGACTCTAGCCTACTACAAGTTAACTTCGGACTGGAATGTAGTTGAACCCTAACCAATCGCACACTTATCAAGGTATAGTCGTGTTTCTTACGCCTATGAATCCCAGCAAGACTCTACGCACTTGATTCCCTTAGCTGATCTCACCCACAAATAAGAGTTGCTACAACCCAAAGTTGAAGACTTGATAAACAAATCTGTCTAACACAGAAAAGTCTATTGAATTATTAAATTTTTCTACCACATTAATACCTATGAGTTTTTGTTCCGCCTTTTGATAAATCAAGGTGAATAGGAACCAATTGATACACTAGACTTATATTCCCGAAGAACAGCCTAGTAATATCAATCACCTCACAATAATCTTAATCGTATGGTAGCGAAACAAGATATCGTGGAATCACAAATGATGAGATGAAGATGTTTGTGACTACGTTTTATCTTGCCTATCGGAGATTAAATCTCGAGCAAATCTTAGAGAACATAATACTCAAAACGATATAATAAAGTAAGATCAGAACACGAAACTACAGAGAAAATAGTTGGGTCGGGCTTCACAATCCCAATGAAGGCTTTAAGTCGTTAACCTATAATGGTTTTAGGAAAAACCTAGGTTAAAGGAAAATTGACTTTAGTCACAACTAGTATCACATAGGAGGTGTGGGTATTAGGTTTCCCAGTTGCTAGAGTTCTCCCTTATATACTCTTCAAATCAGGGTTTGCAATCAATGTTACCTTGGTAACAAAGAAGTCAATATTCACCGTTAGATTAAAACCTGATTAGACTCAAGCTAATATCTTTTAACCGTTAGATCGAACTTAGCTTGTTACACACAGATGAAAAGTGACTTCATTTAGATATGGGTAACCGTACCTAAACGTGTACACCTTGTTGTCTCAACAATAGTTAATCGAAGTTAGCCATATGAACACCTTCATATCAACCTTGTTCATCACAACTAGTTCAAATGACTCAAATGAAACTAGTTATAGAGTTGTTTAATTGTTTATATTCTCATAGAAGTATACAAGACACAATTGAAGAAACATCGATTTTGATTCACTCGAATCAATTCATGAACATTATAGCCACGGTTTGCAAAAGATTGTATTCCTTATTTTATAAATGTATTAGTTCATGAAAAAACCGATTTTAGAACATAACCCACTTAAGTATGCAAACGGGTATGAATACCTAAGTAGCCGGACTTGGTCTTGGTTCGCCAGTATGCGAACGGGTATGCATACTATCGTACACCACCAAACTCGTTGAATTCCCGGACTTGAACTTTACGCCGGTACGCATACGGGTATGCATACTAAGTTCCTGGACTTCAACTAACAAACCAGTATGCATACGGGTATGCATACTATGGTTCTCGGACTTGGAATAACTTGCAACAGTTAGCATACATATACGCATACTGTGCTATATCCAATCATGGTTAATTGTTCTAAACTCCCATTTCAATCATTGAAACATTCTTTGAAGACGACGATAGATGTCTCTCACAAACTGTTAGCTTCAAAGAAATTTTCAAGTGATAAAAGTATCAATACGAAACATTCCGAGTCTACACCAAATGACTGTCTCACACAAATCATATAAGATGTTACCTGGCGATTTTCACATGATCATCTTTTGACTTTCATCAAGAATATAAGATGAACTTTGTCAAAGCGAAAGCTTACCAACACATATTTCGAGAAATATGTAAGTGAGTTAAACTCAGCTCGAAATATCAAATATGTATAATCGAAGTCTAAATAGCTATACGACTTTTGTCTCAAATAGGAGATAGAGTAGAAATTGACTTTTGAGTGATAGATGAGTTCAAGTCTCCACATACCTTTTGTTGATGAAGTTCCACAAGCTCCCCTTATTAGTTCTTCGTCTTCAATCGATTAACGCCGTGAAGTCTAAAGCTCAACTACACATTCTATCCTAATCCGAGACTTAGCTATAAGTAGACTAGAAATCAAGACTTATAGTTTTGATAACTAAACTTGACAAACAATCTTGAGATAGCAACGCTTGCGAGTTCGACCGAGCAGTGCTCTGACAGAATGCAAATATGGTTTCATCACCATGTGCAACATATATAAGGTATGATATGTATGTTATGCTTTAAGCCTAAGAAAAAGGTACAATTTATATCGAATATTGCATCTTCTACTAATAACTCTGCAACCACTTTTACCTTCACAATAATTTGGTAGTTCATTCACCGAATCATCCAAAAACTTCTTGCAATCACTTGATGACAAATCCCTACTTAATTGAACTAACCCATACAATTTCTCATCAGAATGTCCTACCAATGTCCTTTTTCCTGTCGCGAACAACTTCATGTCGGAGATACATCCTTTTCTGATAAGCTTGTAATGGACTCTCTTGTTTTGTTAATAAAAACATTAGGTTTACATACATTGTTCAAATTCCACATGTAAACTTTTTTTATGTCGTCAATCTTACCAAATAATTTCTCACCTAAGTACTTAGCTATGAAATTTTCATACTATATGACACCCCATTTGTTGTAAGGACAATGTTTAAGAATCTCACTTGTTGTGATATACCAAACATGTAATACTCAATATCACCTCGAAAAAGTGAGAATCTGTTAACACGATATGCACCTTGTCCTATAGATCCAATACCAAATCCAATATGAAGAATTATGCAACTAGAGAATGAATTGAGTAAAAGCTTGCAAATTTATACCATATGAAAAAGTGGGGGTACAACAACCTCACCCAATATTTCGCTTAGCAATCTGTATGGACTAACTCCAATATACTTTTAAGAGAATCAACTAGACAGTCAGACTCAATCTTAATAAAAAGTATATCAAAGAGTTATATCTCAACTTCTCGATTCAATCCTTACTCAAACAAATAGAAATATGCGAGCCTGATTGAATAAAAGAGAAATACCTTGAACGGTACCAAAGACCAATGTTTAAGGATCAATCAATTTCAATCAACAACCAAAGGTTGGATTTACCAATTGATCGATACAACGCACAACCTGTGATATTTCAATTATATAACAAAATATAATGCGGAAAGTAATAACACAGACACCAGAAGTTTTGTTAACGAGGAAACCGCAAATACAGAAAAACCCCGGAACCTAGTCCAGATTGAACACACATTGTATTAAGCCGTTACATACACTAGCCTACTACAAACTAACTTCGGTCTGGACTGTAGTTGAACCCCAATCAATCTCACACTGATCCAAGGTACAGCTGCGCTCCTTATGTCTCTGATCCCAGCAAGATACTACGCACTTGATTCCCTTAGCTGATCTTACCCACAACTAAGAGTTGCTACGACCCAAAGTCGAAGACTTTAATACACAAATCTGTCTCACACAGAAAAGTCTACAGGAATAGATAAATCTGTCTCCCACAGAAATACCTACGAGTTTTGTTTCGTCTTTTGATAAATCAAGGTGAATAGGAACCAATTGAAAACCCGGACTTATATTCCCGAAGAACAGCCTAGAATTATCAATCACCTCACAATAATCTTAATCGACAAGTATGAGTTCCGGACTTAGCTCCGGTTATCCTAAACAGCAAAGTACGCATACTTTGGTTCAAGGATTATTTACACAAGTATGAGTTCACATACAATGTTTATATCCATTCAAGGTTATATATTTTAAACTTTCATTTCAATCATTGAAACATTCTTAGAGGATGTTATATATAGTGGTTATTCACACACTATTTTTTGTCAAAGCGATTTTCAAGAGATTGAAACAATTATCATGACTTTCGTCACGAGTAAAGATGAACTTGGCTAAAGCGAAAGCTTACCAACACATATTTCGAGAAAAAGATAAGCAAGATAAACTCGGCTCGAAATAGCAAATGTGTATGATCTAAGTCTATATACCAATACGACTTTTGTCTCAAGATAGGAGATAGAGTACATAGACTTTTGAGTGATAGATAAGTTCAAGTCTCCACATACCTTTTTGTCGATGAAGTTCCACCATTTCCTTGAGTAGTTCTTCGTCTTTGTATGATGAACGCTGTGGAGTCTAGAGCTCAACTACACTCTCTATCCTAGTCCGAGACTTAGCTATAAGTAGACTAGAAATCAAGACTTATAGTTTTGGCAACTAAACTTGACAAACAAGCTTGAGATAGCAACGCTTGCGAGTTCGACCGAGCAGTGCTCTAACAATCTCCCCCTTTGTCAATTTAGTGACAAAACTATCAATACATATGGAATACAAAATAAATAAACTTTGCAGCTTCTCATCCACATGCATGATCTCCTTGGTTCTTCAGCATTACTCGAAATCTTCGTCACTTCCAAGTACTCCAATGATTCCTAAGATATTCAAATCAGCATCACCGTTGTTGAAGATCCGTAGCCATAATAATGAGAAAACAATAGCTCTTAATCATTGTTGCACAGTGTCATAGTATTATTACACAGCATCAAAGTTCAATTGTATCACATCTTCGACAATAATACCATAGTGATATGTATCACTCCCCCTTAGTCAATACTCCATCTCACATGGAAACCACTCCCCCTTACATAATGATCCGAAAACCATATGTATTTGTAGTGTGAACTACACATTAATTCTCCCTTTTTTTGTCAATAAAATTGGCAAAGGTACGAAAAATAGTGGGATCCTAATGAAATTTCCATAGAGAAAATTTATGACAAAAAGAAAGTACATACCAACTTTTTATATGCAATCATATAGCCGAAACTAAATGCATTCATCAAGGAGTTTATAAAGATACAAGATAACCCCTATAATATTCCACAGCCATACTCCCCACAAAGATTTGGCAATTAAGCACAAGTTCAATTAAGAACTCTCCCCCATAAAATGTCATTCCCAAAAGAACAACAAGAGCAACCTTACTTTCACAATAAAAGAAGGATTTCTTTGGACACTAACAAATCACATAAGAATATGAATTTGTATCCAAAAACTTAATTAAATTAACCACAAGAGAACCCATGATTAATTTAATCGGAAATGCTTACATAAGAGAACTTACGGAGCCGCACAGTATTTAACATAAGAATATGGATCAGGGAAGATCAATACTGCGAAATAAACAAAGATTCATTCTATTATTTATCACCATTTGCACAATAACATATAATAGACTTAATCTTTGTAAACCAAAGCTCATCCTATCTTCCATCAATATTTGCATAATGACATAATAGGCTTTTCTTTTGTTTTTTTTCAAAAGTTCATTCAATCTTTTATCAATACTTGCATATCGACATATGAAGGACTTAACTTTTGACCACGTATGGGACAATCACAGTTCACGGACGCAAACACACTTATCCCATAACAAGTTGCAATATATAAAACCATAAAGATTAATGCTACAATATCATCTTCCAATTCAACTTTAGAATTTAAATAAATAAATCTAAAAACATTGCAAGATGAAAATCGTTGGACATAGCTATGTGTAATCACAAAAACAGCTATTCCAAACCCTAGTTATCTTTCTTAAAAACACAAGAATAAATTCTAATAAGAAGTTTCCTAGACATAGTCAAAACAACTCATATGAAGCATTTCACTTACTTTGAATACTCTTCTCATATTCTCTATATTCATCAAGCTCGTCTTCGATCAAATCAATCCTGGATTCAAGATTATCCATCTTTTCTTCAAGTCTTTTGGAAGAGGATTCAAGTTCACTCTTCAGAGCACGTATTTGTTCAAAGACAAGATTCATGGTTAAAGAGAGCTTATCAAAGTGAGAAACTAAGGGATTCCCATCAGGAGAAGAATCACGCTTGTTAGGGCACATCTCATTATCAGAAGAATCAAAGCGAACCTTCTTATAGGGAAAGAGAAAAGTCCATACATCACTTTATTTGCTTGAAAAACTTGATAGAAGAGAAAAATGAAATGATCTCATCAAGAGGAAAACTTCATCTTAAGAAGGAACGAAGATATGGATAAAATTTCCAAAAAGACCTTTGACCTAAACCCTAATAGAATTTGGTTATCCCCAAGAAAAAAGTCTTTACAGGAAAAACCGTTTACGTACTCAAACAGTTCTTAACTAAAACTTAAGAGCAGTAATAAGAAACAAAATTAAACTAAGAGAATCAATAAAGAAAATTCATTACAACCCTCTCGAAGATTATGATTCTTGCTTAAGAGTAACAAACAAAAATCATCTTAAACAGAATTATAGAATGTAATTCCTCAAATCCTTACCAGGACTGGGTGATTTCATACGAGGGGATGAAGTATTTGTTATTCCTTGTTTTTGTTTTACCTTCATGAAAGAAGAGTTATACACATCATTCTTTTCTCCTTTTAGCACAGTTATGGAAACTTTGTTTGTTGATTTTCGCAACCTATGAATGACTTTACAAATCACCTTTGAGGATTTCAAAGTATATTTCCTTTTCATCTTCTGAAAACAGGGTTTAACAGAGGGGAAATATTCTTGACCTTTAGTGCTAACAGTTTCAAGATGATCCTGATTTTTACACAGGGAAACCAAATAGTTTGGTAGGTCCTTGTGGATTTCCACATCATCCTCTTTAGGATGATTTGAAACTGACACGGAATCAGGAACAATTTGCTGATAATGCTTAAAAGAATCAATCGAAGAATCTCGATGTTTCTCATTAAGATCACGACTGCGAGCGATAGCAACCTCCCGTCTTAACTCAAACAGTTGACATTCCAGATTTTCAATCCTTTTAGTCAAGTTTTCTTTTTCCAGTTGAAACACTTCTTGAGAGGTAAGATTGTTTATCGTGGAATAATCAGGGCTATTCAGAGGACAAGTGTGATTATCAGCAAAGAGATTAAGAGAACTATCATGGATATCATCCTCAGTACAATAGTCAAGAGTATCCATCCATGCTTTAGTCAACTCACTTAACTCCTTATCAGAACTAATGGAAGAGTCATGGACACTTCTATAGCACTTGAAACAAGTTTTATTATCATAGATTTTCTGAACCTTTTTGTCCTCTTTTCTGACTGACTGGGCTTTCTTTTGAGACTTTCTTTTCTTCTGTCTAAGAGTTTTCTTAAGCTGTTGTATAAACAGTGACAGAGTTGAATTAAAGCAATTCTCATCCCTTGTATCAGTAAATTTAGGATGTTGAGACCTTTTATCAGATGTAGCAACATGGTTGCTTAACAAGTGACGTTTTTCTCTTTGACAAAGTTCAAGATCGAATATTTTAATCTTTCCAACCAGAGTATTCCTGGAAAGTGTATCAAGGTTATTTCCTTCAATAATGGCATGTTTCTTAGAATCGTATCTGGAGGGCAGAGATCTGAGAATCTTCATCACAATGTCCTTTTCAGGAATAGTCTTACCCAATGCAAAGGATGCATTAACAATTTCAGACACTTTGTGATTAAACACATCAAATGATTCTTCATCTGCCATACAAAGGTTTTCCCAATCGGAATTTAGGTTTTGAAGTCTAGCTTCCTTTTCACAGGTATTCCTTTCAAATACGGTTTTTAAGATATCCCAGGCTTCTTTGGACTTCGTGCAAGTAGTCATATGATGATAAAGGTCTGGGGTAATGGCATGTATGATAGCATTTAAGCCGTCGTAATTTTGCTTTGCAGCTAGGATTTCTTCTGGAATATATCTACCAATATCCTTGGGTATAGACACATCGCCTTCTGTATTAATCGGAGGATCATAGCCATTAACAACACGTACCCATGTTTGAAAATCACGAGCCTGAAGAAAAGCACGCATAGCGATTTTCCACCATAAGTAGTTTGAGCCATCGAAGACTGGTGGTACATTTATGGAGATATAATTTCTATCCATAGAGTCAGATCGCTACAAACACAGACTTATGAGGTATTTAAACGTGTTTGCCTGCTCTGATACCAAATGAAAAAGTGGGGGTACAACAACCTCACCTAATATTTTGCTTAGTAATTTGTATGGACTAACTCCAATATACTTTTAAGAGAATCAACTAGACAGTCAGACTCAATCTTAATAAAAAGCATATCAAAGAGTTATATCTCAACTTCTCGATTCAATCCTTACTCAAACAAATAGAAATCTGCGAGCCTGATTGAATACAAGACAAATACCTTGAACGGTACCAAAGACCAACGTTCAAGGATCAATCAATTTCAATCAACAACCAAAGGTTGGATTTACAAATTGATCGATACAACGCACAACCTGTGATATTTCAATTATATAACAAAATATAATACGGAAAAGAAATAACACAGACACCAGAAGTTTTGTTAACGAGTAAACCGTAAATGCAGAAAAACCCCGGGACCTAGTCCAGATTGAACACACACTGTATTAAGCCGTTACAGACACTATCCTACTACAAACTAACTTCGGTCTGGACTGTAATTGAACCCCAATCAATCTCACACTGATCTAAGGTACAATTGCGCTCCTTAAGTCTCTGATCCCAGCAGGATACTACGCACTTGATTCTTTTAGCTGATCTCACCCACAACTAAGAGTTGCTATGACCCAAAGTCAAAGACTTTTAATAAACAAATCTGTCTCACATAAAAAAGTATACAGGAATAGATAAATCTGTCTCCACAGAAATACCTACTAGTTTTTTTCGTCTTTTGATAAATCAAGGTGAACAGGAACCAATCGATAACCCGTACTTATATTCCCCAAGAACAACCTAGAATTATCAATCACCTCACAATAATCTTAATCGACTAGCGAAACAAGATATTACGGAATCACAAACGATGAGACGAAGATGTTTGTGACTTCTTTTCTATCTTTCCTAACAGAGTAATCAATCTCAAGCCAATCTTACGATTGTACTCAAATACGATAGAAACAGCAAGATCAGACCACGCAACTACAGAGAAAATAGTTGGGTCTGGTTTCACAATCCCAATGAAGTCTTTAAGTCGTTAACCTACAGGGTCTCGGTAGAAACCTAAGGTTAAAGGAGAATCGACTCTAGCTTATACAACTAGTATCACACAGGAGGTGTGGGGTTAGGTTTCCCAGTTGCTAAAGTTCTCCTTTATATAGTCTCCAAATCAGGGTTTGCAATCTAAGTTACCTTGGTAACAAAGCATTCAATATTCACCGTTAGATAAAAAACTGATTAGATTCAAGCTAATATCTTTCAACCATTAGATCGAACTTAGCTTGTCATACACAAATGAAATGCACGTTCATTTAGGTTTGTGTAACCGTACCTAAACGTCTACACCTAGTTGGTCCAACATTAGTTAACCAATGGTTAGACATATGAGCACTTTCATATCAACCTTATTCATCTTCACCATAACTAGTTCAAGTGACTCAAATGAACTAGTTAGAGAGTTATTCAATTGCTTAGATCTCATAGAAGTATACAAGACATAATCGAAACAAAAACGATTTTGATTCATTCGAATCGATTCATTAACATTATAGCCACGGTTTTGAAATATGCATTCCTTAATTTATAAATGTCTTAGTTCACGAATAAACCGTTTTTAGAAAATAACCCACTTTAGTACGCATACGGGTACGCATACTTAAGTACCCATACTGAGCTTGTTTTCAGTTCACAAACTCTAGCAGAAATTCACGGGATGTGAACTTCCGACAGTACGCGTACAGGTACGCGGACTTCGCTCCGGTTATCCTAAACAGCAAAGTACGCATACTTTGGTTCAAGGATTATTTACACAAGTATGAGTTCACATACAATGTTTATATCCATTCAAGGTTATATATTCTAAACTATCATTTCAATCATTGAAACATTCTTAGAGGATGTTATATATAGCGGTTATTCACACACTATTTTTCATCAAAGCGATTTTCAAGAGATTGAAACAATTATCATGACTTTTGTCACGAGTAAATTTAAACTTGGCTAAAGCGAAAGCTTACCAGCACATATTTCGAGAAAAAGATAAGCGAGATAAACTTGGCTCGAAATAGCAAATGTGTATGATCGAAATTATATATCAATACGACTTTTGTCTCAAGATAGGGGATAGAGTAGATAGACTTTTGAGTGATAGATAAGTTCAAGTCTCCACATACCTTTTTGTTGATGAAGTTCCACCAGTTCCTTGAGTAGTTCTTCGTCTTTGTATGATGAACGTGAAAATACGAGGGTACCCAAATATACCTCAATCTAAAACTTTTCCACCTATAAGTCCTTTTCCGAAAGTGATTGTCTATGGACTAAGTCGAGACAATACAACTAATCGGTTCACACTTCGTGTGATCGTCTATGGATACGAGATCGAGACAATACAACAACGAAGTATGTTTACTTGATAATAGGTTCGGACTTAACCAAACACTAGGGATTGTCTATCAAGTAAAATAGGAATTAACGTTTGTGTGATTTACTTTAAATTATAATAAACACAATTATAATTGTGAAAAATAAAAGTAAATGACACAGCAAGATTTTATTAACGAGGAAACCGCAAATGCAGAAAAACCCCGGGACCTAGTCCAGAATTGAATACTCTCAGAATTAAGATGCTATACAAAATCAAACCAACTTCGTATAGTTGAGACCAAGCAACTAAACCTATAGTTCACCTAGTTTCCTCAGTATCCCTGCGCCTCCAACTTGCAGTAAGTCACGCACTTTGAATAATTCCTTTGGTTCGATTTCTAAACAGTAAAGAAACAACAAATCTATTTGGTAACAACTCTTTTCAAACAAAGTGATATGAGTTTGACAAAGGATCTTCCGTTTAACTAATAAACTCCTTTGTCGGGTCCTTAGATCAATCTCTCAAAAATTACCGAAGTAATTGTTATTATGCAATCAATACTATTAATCACAAAGAAGTGTATTGATGCCGATATACTCAACTAATCAATCTAATCTATCACAAGGATAAACCGATTATAGTTGGATCCTTTTCCAGCCGAAACAAGTATTGTTCACACCAAAGATTATGAACCCAAAAGGTCTTCTTGTCTTCAAATCTTCTTTAATCTTCAATCAGCACCTGCACACAATCAACTTGAATCTCTTGTGATCAATTACACACAGAACGGAGTCTGTTAACGTTGGATTATCACAAAACGTCTTTAGATCTATAAACAGTCTAAATATCCCCGTCGAAACTTCGATCTAGTTTGAGTGAATCTTATATCAGAAGAGAAGATTCTCAAGCATAAACAAACTAGGTGTAATCAAAGTTAAACCACCGTTAGTCAATCAAATCAATCGAAAACTAAAATAAACTGCAATTATCTAGTTTCCCACCAACGGTACTAATAGAGCTTCTTAATCCCAAAGAAGTCTTTAAGCTGGGCGGCCGTAAGAGATTTCGCCTAATTAGGTTACTTTCCTCTCCGAATAGGCAGCTCCACCAGTAACAACACAACTGAGGTAGTTTTGCTGGCTCTGAGGATTAGTTTGCTAGGAATGCAAACTTAAGTATTTATAAACAAGGAAGTTTGGACACCAAGGAATTTCCAAAACAGAATATTCTCAAAGATATGCAATAAACACAAAATCGGTTTTCATAATTCCTGGAAATGCACTGTCCAAATATTGACCGAAATCCCAATAGAAAAATCTATAATCAGTAAATGCACATTACTAATTATTATTTTCTAAAGATATGCATTTAATTGATGGAGATTAAATAGCATATAAAAACTAAGAAACCTTAATTAAAAGATTCTCAATTTATTTCGATCTTGGGATTCTCCTTTAGCTATTAAGGAATATCTTTGAACAATTAATGATAAGAGTTACTGAACATGTTCAAAGTATGTCGACATCTTTACTTTGCAAGTCCTTTTTCATACTTACAATCTTGGAAATGATTTGCCAAACTTCCAAACAAGTTTAGAATTGGTTCGTCTGAATTCCAAGAACTTTGAGATTGATTATCCTATCAAATGACCAATCATGGGTTTCACGATTCTACCAAAAACAAGTTCGGTTCTACCTCCATGTGAGTACTGTGCATAGTCACACTAGTTACCAAAATTCGGTTGACTAGGTACTCGGATCGGTTCCCCACAACTTATGGTAACTACCTGTATTTGGTTGCACATGTCCATAGGATCAGTTCTCCTAAAACTACAAACTTGTTGCACATGTTCATAGGATCGGTTCCCCCATCTACTAAAAACGTGTTGCACCTCTTACAGGGATCGATTCCCCTCTTGTAAATTTGTTGCACCTCTTACTAGGATCGGTTCCCCAATTGCTAGATAAAAGTTGCATTTACAAGGCATCGATCATACCATCTTGAGTGATTACTTAAGATCGGTTTCACTAATAAAAGTTATACCAATACATAAGTCAGGCCTTGTGAATAGTTTTACCAAGATACATAAACAAGTTTATGAGCGCTTATACTAAACACACATATTGGTAATTCAAAATAGATTTGCAATGAATAACAATACCAATAAGCCTAGCGATTTCCCTTTCGATTCACAAAACGAGTTTATGAACTTACTTCCTTTAAACGAATGTAAAACATTGTTTCCTAGGATGAAATCTTCACTCATACCCATACATAATCACAATTGCATTCATACGATTATGTCGATGTCTTATATACAAAGTTTAATGGTAAAGCAATAAACCTCGTATTGTATTCCTTAATACTATGTCTAACTAGAGTATCATAAACAGCTTTGCAGTTATGTTTTCAATATGCACGACTTGAAAGATATGTTAGGGAATGAAACAGTTCAAGTCAAATATTACTAACCTCAAGAGGAAGGATGATGTTGTCGTTGTAGCTCCATATTTCTTCACATTCTTCAAGTCTTCATGTAATACTTGTAAGTCTCATATCCTAATACTTTCAAGCTAACCAATACGAAGTTGACTCTAGTATATAATCAAGCGACTCTTTAAATGAGTTTTGATTCACTAAGATATGACAACCAAACTTGACATACCAACGCTTGGTGGGTTCAACCGAGCTATGCTATAACAGAACGTCGTGGAGTCTAGAGCTCAACTACACTTTCTATCCTAGTCCGAGACTTAGCTATAAGTAGACTAGAAATCAAGACTTATAGTTTTGTCAACTAAACTTGACAAACAAGCTTGAGATAGCAATGCTTGCGAGTCCGACCGAGCAGTGCTCTAACACCATAGAAACTGGAATAGTTTTGTTTGTCAAAACAAATATAGTATAGCAGATAAGGATTACTTGTGTTTTGAGTCGTACGTCTAAAGACAATGTGGGAAGAAATAGTAAAAGTGAACATATATAATAGAGTATTAACTTCATTGTGAGAAATTCGAATGATCTTATTACATATAAGGAGGAAAATCATATATGTTGATAATTATGTGAGCAGGGATGTGTGAGTATTATACCCAGATCATGAGAATAGAGGAACTTAATATTTGATCATGGTAGAATGAATGAGAAAACCTCTAAGATATAACTGAAAATGTGGGGGTACCAAAATATACCAAGTTTTTCTTAGACAACCTGTATGGACTAAACTCAAATACAATTCCGAGAATTACAACTTAATGAATATCAATCAGGAATTATATGAAGAATTTATATCTCTTTCTCTCACTATCAATTTGTAAATGGAGACAAGTCTGTGAACCTGATTATACAGTGAGAGTACTTGGACGATTCCAAAGATCAATATCCAAGATCAATCAAGTCGTATCCAAAAATTACGATGGACGTATCTACTTTGATTGACTTACGTACAACCTGTGATATTTCAATTATAAAGATAAACAATATAATGTAGAAAAAGAAATAACACAGAGACCATAAAAAAATTTAACGAGGAAACCGCAAATGCATAAAAACCCCAGGACCTTGTCCAGATTTGAACACCAAACTGTATTAAGCCGCTAAAGACTCTAGCCTACTATCAAAACTTCGGACTGAAATGTATTTGAGACCGAATCCACAGTCACAGTAATTCAGTTACAATCTCGCTCATTACGCCTCTTGAATCTCGCAAGACTCTGCGCAATTGATTCCCTTAGCTGACATCCTTTACATCCTAAGAGTTGCTTCAACTCAATTGAAGACTTTAAACCAATCTTCCTCCCACAGATAAGCATATATGTGATTTCCGTTCTGATCAAAAGATCAAGGTGAGATAGAAATCATTTGAAATAGACAAAATCTAGCAAACCTCAAAATCCGGTACTTACGACTCTCGAAGAGAAACCTTGATTATTATTCACCTCACAAGAAAAACCTACTCCGATTTCAACAAATAATCGTTATAGGGGAATATACATGTGGAATCAAAAAGTCTGAGACGTAGAAACTTTGTGATTTCTATCTATCTTGCCTGATCGGAGTGAGACTCGACAATCAGTAGCAATATTAGGATATAGGAACTATCAAGATAAAGATAGTTGGACCTGGCTTCATGAATCCCTAAGCGAAGTCTTTTTAGTCGCTAAACCTAAAAAGGTTTAAAGGAGAGGACGACTCTAGTTTACAACTAGCACATACAAGAAAAGTGTTGGGGATTCAAAGATCCCAGTTGCTTGAGGTTCTCCTTATATAGACTTTCAAAACAAATGTTTCTTTAGATTTAAGCTGAGGTAGCTTTGGAATCAAGAAATCAATATCCACCGTTAGATGAATCTTTGATTTGAGATTAACACAACAAAATATACACTCTGGTTAGGATGAACCAAAACCGAATTGTGTACAATGACTTGTTCGTGAAAGGTTAGCCGAGACTAGCCACACGAACTATAAGCTTAACCATTTTCATATAACACTTTAAGACTTTAATCTTGAGTCACAACCATAGGTTATAATGTGATCAAATATGTCCCCTTAAGAAAAAATGAATTCAGGAGTTCATAGAACTTTTTCGGTATGCATACTATGTATGTGTAACAACCTTAGTTCACGAGTCATAGAACTTTTTGGGTTTGCATACTTGGTATGTGTACCAAAAGTCGTTGCCGAACTATAGCTACGCCGGTACATGTATCCAGACCTATAATAGTTTACGCATACTATATATGTGTAACAACCTGAGTTCACGAGTCATAGAACTTTTTGGGTGTGCATACATGAGGTAACGAATTTGTTAGTTAATCGTTTTCCTGTTTAAGAAAAGCTTGAGTTTATTGCATATATTTTGCTTTTGCTTAACAAAATTCTATACAATTGATGTTTATTCCATTATGAATGTATGGATGTATGTGTGTGTGATTCAATTGTTTCCGGTTAAGAAAAACTGGTTTGATATCTTTCTTTATTGATTGGTATCGATTGTTTTAGATTTAACGAAATTTCGGTGCAATTGCGGTGCTTTAATGTCTATGTTTGTTTCAATTGCTTCCGGTTAAGAAAAGTATTTGTGCAAGTCAATTTATTTGGTTTGTATGTATTGTTTATGGCTTAAAAAAATACGGGATCAATTTTTTAGTCCGATTAGATTCCGGATAAGAGAAACTAAGTTAATTTTGATCTTAGTTAGACTTATCAAAAGTAAAGGATTCAGTTATTCAAGTCTAATCGAATGCCTTGAAAAGAAATATTTGTTAACTAACCTAGTATTTGTCTTGTCTAAAGTGTAAGGTCTAAGTTATTATCTGAATAATTAGAGCATGATAAGAAAAATAAAGTTAATTCTGATCTTTATTTTGGTCTTATCAAAATAAGCGATTGTATTTGTGCAATCGGTTTAGCAAGGGAACTAAGTTTCTTAGTCAATTTGCTAAACTATTAGGGAAAATTGCTTCGGGCAATTGTTTCCTTGATAACATATTAAAACCAAATTACTTGTAGTTTTGGTTTTAATATTGGTTGTCTAAAGTGGTATGTGAAACCTTCGTGCTTAACTCTTATAGGTTGTACAATTCTTTTAGATTTGAAAGATCTTTTTGGTTTTTGGTATTTGCTCGTACCTTTGTCATTTTGTGACAAAAAGAGGGAGAAATATATGGAGTAAACAAGTGATTTGTAATCACTAAGGAAAGGACAATTGTGCTTAAACGTTATATCTAACGAAAGAGTAAAGCATTGACTAAGGGGGAGAAACATATCATATGTTGATTGTAGTTATTTGGACTACAAATGGGAAATAACAAAGATGTGCGGATTGAAAATCTACCTATCTTACCTTTAGAGGGAGTATTAGCTTTGTTATTTAAATGTCAACAGCGACATTTATGGATTGAATATATGCAGGTAATTGTGCTGTTGAAACTTGGAATCAAGCGTATGTATAATGAATTTTTTTAATTTGTTTATCCATATGATTGTAAGAGTTTTGTCACTAAAATTGACAAAGAGGGAGATTGTTAGAGAATAGCTCGGTTGAACCCACCAAGCGTTGGTATGTCAAGTTTGGTTGTCATATTTTAGTGAATCAAAACTCAATTAAAGAGTCGTTTGATTATGTACTAGAGACAACTTCGTATAGGTTAGGCTCGAAAGATTAGGATTATGAGACATACAAGTATTACTCGAAGACTAGAAGAATGTAAAGAAGTAACAAGCTACATCGACGACATCATCCTTCCTCTTGAGGTTAGTAATATTGTGACTTGAACTGTTTCATTCCTAACGTATCTTTCAAGTCGTGTTATATTGAAAACATAACTGCGAAGCTGTGAATGATTATACTCTAGTAGACATAGTGTTAAGGAATTAAAATACGAAGTATAATGCTTATCTTTTGAACTTCGTATATAAGACATCGACATAATCGTATGAATGCTATTGTGATTATGTGTATGGGTATGGGTGAAGATTTCTTCCTAGGAAACAATATTTTACATTCGTTTAAAGGAAGTAAGTTCATAAACTCGTTTTGTGAATCGAAAGGGAAATCGCTAGGCTTATTGGTATTGTTATTCATTGCAAATCTATTTTGAATTACCAATATGTGTGTTTAGTATAAGCGCTCATAAACTTGTTTATGTATCTTGGTAAAAAGGGAGAAAAGTGTTAAAACAGCGGATTCTGTAGTTGCTGAAGGTCTAAAACAGACATCTGAATCGTTGCTGAAGGGTTTCAGTTACTGCAGACAGGAACGATAGAAGCTCGTTGTCACTGAAAATAAGTCTGCCTCTGCGACTGTTGCATGTGCGGTTTATATTCTTCGTCTTCTTCTTCTTCTTCTGCAGCAGCAGAGTTTCTGTACTCGATTTTCTTCACCTCTCTAGTGCTCTAAACTTCTCCAAACTCTCCCCAAATTGTTCGTACCCCTTTTATGACTCGAATCAACCTATATATAGCCACCAGACCCAAAATCTCTCGAGTTAATCCACAAATATTCTCGGTTTTCTTTTCTCCTCAAGTTACGGGATTTTTCTTCCCTGTTTAATTTTCTCTACGCGTCAACTTGGTTTTCAAACTCTCCAGTAAACTGAATAAGGACTCAATACATCACGTAAAATCCTCCGGTACTCCCAGTTATCAACCAAAATATCCGAGAATATATGCAACTCTCTGTTTCGTAAAAAATTGATCTTTATCCTTGTTTTATCGATTCTACAGCTCATACCAAGCCTGTCTATCCTTAACAGGGTTAACCCAACGAAAATCAGCCCTTGAATCTCCTCAAAAGTCGTCCACAATTCCAACCCTAAAATCTGTTATTTGAAAACAAATTTTCCCGCCTTTTTCTGTTTTGAAATTTTGAGAAGAAATGTGACCTCCCCCTACCCAGTCCCGGTCTTTGCTTAGCATCTGCTTGGAAATGGGTTACTCCTTATCCAAAATGAGAGTCCGAATAGCAAATGTCCTCCCAGGTACCTTTAACAACTTTTCGAGCCAATTTTGCCGCAAAAGCCTATTCCTCCAAAAACACCTACAAAGAGATAAAATACCAAAATTAGTACAGAAATGGGTACTAACAGTATACACAAAAGAGATGAAAATAGACACATAAATGCGTCTATCAAATACCCCCAAACTTATTATTTGCTAGTCCCGAGCAAATCAAAACTACAAAATAAAATCCTAACTCACCGTCGCAGGCATCGTCGATTGCACTTAGCATGTGCAACAAGCCTTTAAACCCTTAGGTGGCCTTAGTGGCCGAGTTATAGTCTCGGGAGGGTTTACCAGAGGTGTACCCACAAAACCTTTACTCCAGACCCTAGCTATCTACGCAGAACCTTGGAATGCACTAAAGAACCTCCTTGGTTGGCATACTTATTGATTACGGGAGGAAGTACCCTGATGCGAAATTCCAATTGCTGTATATGAGTTTGCACTCAAGTATACTAAAATTCATATATAAGTGACAGAGCTCTACTCAGATAGTCGCACTATGGACATCAATATCCGGAATCAAACAAATCACATGAATAGATTAAGAAGATGGATATAGAAGTAGATGGTTGCGAATGGACTTCAATGCCAAGATGAACCTATGACCTAGTGGATTGAGATACTGGTCTGGACTAATATCGACACAGCTGGCATATACAAGGGAACCAGTGGTCGACAATCTTAAGTCTACATCAACACAGCTGGCATATACAAGGGAACCAGTGGTCGACTTTATAATAAACCTTTATTTTTTTATTTTTTTAACGACATGATTAGATCTATTGGATCCAAGCGCATGCTTTTTGTCAGCAGATTACATGGTAATTCCCGTGGATCCTGCATTCCACGCTTGTTTAGGCGACGGAGACAGAGAGGACACACACATATTGCTATCCAAGTGTTATTTATTCCGATTGGTCTAATTGGTCTGGTCTTTTTTTTTTTTTTTTAGTAACTCAATCACTCTATTTCAACCCAGCAGACATCAACATAAAAATTTGCAAAAACAAAAACAGAAGTAATAGGATGATTCCGAGATACGATGAAACTATCATGTTATTTTTAACAACTGAGCTCCGTGCTTTTATGAATAGACTCTTATAGACGTTTCCATCTAATCAGATTGGTTCCTCAACTCCTAAACCAAAATTCTTCCATCCACTTAGATTGGTTAGTGCCATCCTTATTAGGCATAAATTTCTAGGCTCTGGAGTTTATTTATTGTAAAAAGTAACAAAAAGTTTCTACCCCACCCCCAAACTTAAATCTAACATTGTCCTCAATATTTCTAATTAAAGAACAATACCAAAAGTATAAATAACATGAGGAATCAGTAAAGAGAGAAGTCGGAAAGATAGTACCTGGGTGAAGTGGAATCAAAAACCTACAAAAATAATATACAACATACAAATCGCCTCGATGGTCAATCAAGGTAAACAGGGTCCTCCAGAGGGACTTCCTCAACATCACCTATAGGAAAAGGCTCTAAAAAGGGCTTCAATCTCTGACCGTTAACCTTTGAAGAACTACTACCGTCTGGTGTCTCAATTTCAATAGCGCCATGAGGAAAAACAGTACGGACCACAAAAGGACCGGTCCACCGAGAGCGCAACTTCCCGGGGAATAGATGCAAACGAGTGTCATACAGAAGAACTTTTTGACCTGGAGAAAATGACTTTCGTAAAATATTCTTATCATGCACAAGTTTCATTTTGTTCTTATACTCCTTAGCACTATCGTACGCATCTCTACGAATCTCGTCCAACTCATTGAGCTGGAGCTTTCTGTGAGCTCCTGCCTTGTCAAGTGAAAAGTTTAGCTGCTTAATAGCCCAATAGGCTATATGCTCTAACTCAACAGGTAGGTGACATGCCTTTCCAAAAACTAAACGATAGGGTGACATTCCAATGGGTGTCTTAAACGTAGTATGATAAGCCCATAAGGCATCAGTAAGCCTCGACGACCATTCTTTCCTATTAGGATTAACTGTTTTCTCTAGAATACACTTAATTTCCCTATTGGAAACCTCTACTTGACCACTAGTCTGTTGGTGATATGGGGTAGCTACTTTATGGGTAATACCATATTGTTTCATTAAAAGAGCAAACGGTCTATTACAAAAGTGTGAACCTCCATCACTAATTATAGCTCGCGGCGTACCGAAACGTGTAAGTATATTTTCTTTCAAAAACTGGACTACGACCTTGTGGTCATTTGTTCTACACGGAACTGCCTCAACCCACTTAGACACATAGTCTACAGCGACAAGTATGTAAAGATAACCAAAAGAATTAGGAAATGGACCCATAAAATCAATGCCCCACACATCAAAGACCTCAATCACTAAAATAGGGTTCAAAGGCATCATATTTCTACGGGAAATGGTTCCTAACCTCTGGCAACGCTCACAAGAAACACAATGACTATGGGAGTCTTTAAACAACGAAGGCCAGTAAAATCCACACTGCAATATCTTAGCAGCAGTCTTTTTAGCACTAAAATGACCCCCACATGCATGTTCATGACAAAAGGAGATAATACTGGACTGGTCACTCTCAGGTATACATCTCCTAATAATCTGGTCTGGACAATACTTAAACAGATAAGGATCGTCCCAAAAGAAATGCTTAACCTCGGCTAAAAACCTAGAACGATCTTGTTTACCCCAATGTTGAGGCATTCGACCAGTAACAAGATAATTCACTATATGTGTGTACCAAGGTGATTGGGAAACAGAGAACAATTGTTCATCAGGAAAGCTATCCCTTATAGGAAGGGACTCATTAGAATGATCAACAACTAGCCTAGACAAGTGATCTGCTACTACATTTTCTGCACCCTTTTTGTCTCTAATGTCTAGAGAAAATTCTTGCAACAAGAGGATCCATCTAATCAATCTACGTTTAGTATCCTTCTTAGACAAAAGGTATTTCAAAGCAGCATGATCGGTATAGATTACGACCTTAGAACCTAGTAGATAGGATCTAAACTTATCCAAGGCAAACACGATGGCTAACAGTTCCTTCTCGGTAGTTGTATAATTCAGTTGGGCATCATTCAGAGTTTTGCTAGCATAGTAAATCACATGGAGTAATTTGTTTTCTCGCTGTCCTAACACAACGCCTATAGCATAATCTGAAGCATCACACATAATCTCAAAGGGTAGGTTCCAGTTAGGTGCCTGGACTATGGGGGTGGTAGTGAGTAAACTCTTAAGCTTCTCAAAAGCTTCTAAACACGCATCATCAAAGACAAACTTAACATCTTTTGCAAGCAAATTGCAGAGAGGTCTAGAAATCAAGCTAAAATCCTTAATGAATCGACGATAAAATCCTGCATGCCCTAGGAATGACCTAATATCTTTTATGGTTTTTGGGACCTGTAAAGTCTTAATAAGATCAACTTTGGCTTTGTCTACCTCAATACCCTTAGAGGATACGATGTGCCCTAAGACAATTCCTGATTTAACCATAAAATGGCATTTTTCCCAATTAAGCACTAAATTCTTTTCCTTACACCTAGTCAACACTAATGTCAAATGATGCAAGCACTCATCGAAAGACGAACCAAACACTAAAAAATCATCCATAAAGACCTCTAAAAACCATTCTACCATATCAGAAAATATTCTCATCATGCAACGCTGAAAGGTCGCAGGGGCATTACATAGCCCGAAAGGCATGCGTCTATACGCAAAGGTGCCAAAGGGACAAGTAAAAGTGGTTTTCTCTTGATCTTCTGGGGCAATAACGATCTGATTATATCCGGAGTAGCCATCTAAGAAGCAATAATGACTATGTCCAGCTAATCGCTCTAGCATTTGGTCGATAAAAGGAAGGGGAAAGTGATCCTTCCTTGTGACCTTGTTCAACTTCCTATAGTCAATACAGACACGCCATCCCGTGGTCACTCGGGTTGGGATTAACTCGTTATTATCATTCTTGACTACAGTGATACCTGATTTCTTGGGGACAACCTGAACGGGGCTGACCCACTTACTGTCCGAAATTGGGTAAAATACCCGCATCTAACAACTTAAGCACCTCTTTTCGAACTACCTCTTTCATGTTAGGGTTCAGTCGACGTTGCATCTCCCTAGAAGGTTTGGAGTCTTCCTCTAAATGAATCTGATGCATACACACAGTAGGACTTATACCCTTAATGTCTGCTATAGTCCACCCTAAAGCTTCCTTATTATATTGAAGTACATTCACTAGCCTACTTTCCTGATCACTATCCAAATCGGAAGCTACAATCACAGGTAAAGTCTCAGATGGCCCTAAAAACACATACTTTAGAGTGTCGGGTAGTGGTTTAAGGTCCAACTTAGGAGGCTCTTCTAAAGAAGGAATTAATGTAGTCTCAGAAGCTGGTAATTGTTCGAACCTAGCTTTCCATCTATTAGTGTCTAACACAGGGGTAGATTCTAATAGAGCATTCACTTCTTCAATAGTGCCATCATCGTCAAATTCTAAACCAAAATAGGAAAGACAACTTTCTAATGGGTCCTCAGACAAAATGTTTGGTAATGACTCCTGAACTAAGGCTTCTATCATGTTCACCTCTTCAACACATGTTTCATCTAGCTCATAAGGTAGCTTACTGACATTGAAAATGTTCATCTCCATAGTCATATTACCAAAATACAAATTCATCACACTATTTCGACAGTTAATGATCGCATTAGACGTAGCTAAAAATGGGCGACCTAAAATCACAGGTATCTGGTTCTCTAGGTCAGGGACAGGTTGGGTATCTAGCACAACAAAATCCACTGGATAAATAAACTTGTCGACCTCAATGAGAACATCCTCGATAACACCTCGAGGAATCTTAACGGACCTATCAGCTAACTGTAGTGTCATCTGAGTAGGTTTCATTTCACCAAGTCCTAGCTGTAAATACACATGGTACGGCAGTAAGTTCACACTGGCTCCTAAGTCAAGTAAAGCTTTTTCTACCCGGAATTTACCTATTGTACAAGCAATGGTAGGGGAACCTGGGTCTTTGTACTTTGGAGTTGTGGTGTTCTGAATGATTGAACTTACGTGACTAGCTAAAAAGGCTTTCTTGTAGACGTTAAGTTTTCGCTTTCGCGTACACATATCCTTAAGGAACTTGTCATAAGCAGGAATTTGCCTAATTGCATCTAATAAAGGAAGGTTTATGGTAACTTGCTTAAAAACCTCCAATATGTCATTAAAGTTCGATTCCTTTTTTGTTGGTACTAATAGCTGGGGAAATGGGGCTCTAGGCACAGAATCAAACCCCCCAGGGACTTAATTGACATCATCAAAAACTTTATCGGTCTCCTCAACTATGGGTGGTCCTGAGGGGTGAGATCCTGAGGGGTGAACTACAGTATGTTCACTATCGGGCATGGTTACCTCATTGTCTACAATTCTACCACTCCTAAGGGTTCTAATAGCATTCAATTGATTCAATGGTTTTGTACCTATTTCATGAACTCCTCTAGGGTTGGGTTGTGTTTGACTAGGAGACCTACCTTTTTCTCTCAAAGACTCATTTATCAGACCTACCTGGGTTTTTAACTCAGAAATAACCTGTCTATTTTCTTGTCCTATCTTGTTACTAGCTTGTAGACTTTGTTCTACTGATTGCTGAAATTTTGCAGTTTGCTGAGTTAACAACACGAGAGACTCCTCTAGGCTTAGGATTTTCTTATCTGACTGATTTTGAAATCGAGCCTGTCCCGAAGGATTCTTAGCATAACTAAAGCCTGAGGGAGCATTAGAATTACTAAACTGACCTTGATTCTGGCCCTTAGACCATGAAAGGTTCTGATGGTTTCTCCACCCAGAATTATAGGTTTCTGAATATGGGTCAAATTTCTGACGATTATCGAGTCTAGTGTTATTATAAAGAGCATTGGCTTGCTCTTCATTATTCTGGCCTTCCCAAAAAGGCTCCAATCTACCACTAGTGTGACCCACTTCTAGAGCTTCTAACCTTTTAGCTATCGCTGCAATCTTGGCATCTGATTCATAGCCTCTTTCTACCCTATTAACGTTTCCTCTGCTTAGAAGAATTGTTTTCTGGGGTTCCCTACTATTTTCCCATTGTTGGGTGTTTTCGGCGATTTCATTCAAAAATGTCATCGCCGCATCAACAGTTTGGTTCTCAAACCCACCTGGACACAGAGCTTCAACCGTGGATATTGTGGAATAATCTAAACCCTCATAAAGGATCTGAACTAGCCTAACCTTTTCTAAACCATGGTGAGGACATTGTGTTAACAAATCATTGAACCTTTCCAAATACATATACAAAGATTCTCCCTTTTGTTGTGAGAATGTGCAGATTTGCGTCCTAATAGACGATGTTTTATGCCTAGGGAAAAACTTATTGAAAAAGGCAGATGTAAGTTGTTCATATGTTTGGATTGACTCAGAAGTCAAACTATACAGCCACGATTTGGCTTTATCTTTCAAGGAAAATGGAAATAACCTAAGTTTCAAAGCATCATCATCTAAGCCTCTAATTCTTAGGGTACTGCAAATTTATTCAAAATCCCTAACATGGAAATAAGGGTTTTCATTTTCTTTCCCTAAAAAGATTGGGAGCATCTGTATGGCCCCAGGTCTAAGCTCATAATTGGCTTCTGTGTCAGCTAACTTAATACATGAGGGACGAGTGGTCCTAGTCGGATTCAACAAAGCTTTCAAAGTAGCCATTTCTGGTACTATCGGAGTATTGGGGATTCTCTCCTCATTAAAAGGAGTACGTTCAAAACAGGACTCTCCGAAAATAGGACCTTCTAGGTCAAGGTAATCGAGACGCTTAGAACTGCTAGGTTTTTCTTTAACAAATCTACCTAAGGCGTCTCTCTTACGTTCAGGCATACACAAGAATTTCCTAAATTTGAAGGGTAAGCAATCACAAATCAAGGTTGACTCAACCAAATCAAACCTATTAATTTCTAGCAAACAAAAAGCATGATGGCTCCACTTAGATTGTTTCTAGACCATCTTCTACTCTTCCAAGAGGCAACTGGGTACAATTTTAGCAAACCTCGTAGGACGATCCGAATAAAGTAAGTCGAAGAGAAGTAGAAGAAGCTTAGAGGATCTTTGATACCCGCACCTCTTTGGCAACGCTTCCCTGGGTTACAAGGCGGCTCTAATCGACTTACAGTAATCTTCCTGAACTTTGAGTTAGGCTAACAAGATACCCAATACGATCCTTTTGAACGACTTTCATATAAGCTCGTTACTCTATCGGTCTCGTTCTAGTCAATATTTTAAGCTTGGGATCGCGTTTGGTATCGTTTTCCTAAAGCGGGCAAGAAGAGAACGGTGATGAAATCCGAACCCTTATCTTATATGGTCAGGCCTTGCCCTTTACTAGGAAAATAAATGTCCGTATTCAATTCCTCAGCATATATGCACCTTAAGGAAGACAGTAAACCCGCTGACAGGGGATTCACGGGTGTTTAAAAGTTTACCTCCCGTACCAGATGGGCGAAGAACCGCTGTAGTCGACTCGGGCCACTGACTCCTGTGTCAATGTGTGAACCCGAGGGGCCGAGACGATATCGTAATCGTCGTCCTTCTCTGCAAACAGTTTTATAATTAAAGGTACCCTTCCGTAGGGTATAATAAAAAATAAATAATGTCCAGAGTCAAAAAGTCCAAAAAAAATAAAAAAAATAATTACAAAATAATAAAGAAACCCTAATACAATTTTTTTTTCTAAAATAAACAAAACCCTAAATAAAAAAAATAAAAAATAAACTAAAGAAAATAACTAAAATAAAATTGTCTTCTTTTCCTTTTTTTTGCTTTAATCTTTAGCTCCAAGTCTTTACGACATCACCAAACTCCTTGGCTCAATTTTTTTTCTTTATGTTCCAAAACCTGTAGACAAAAGATAAATACCCAAAACGTAAAATAGAAAAAAAAAATAAAAAAAAAATAGTGGTAATAGGATTCGATTCTCGAACTTGGGAAGGATAACTTTAGACTTAAATTATAAAACTAAAATATAAAAAAATCACTGATATTTAAAACAAACACTGACAAAGTTTATATCAATATTAAAAGAATACTGAGGCTAAGATTCCACTATTTTCCAAGTCCAAAGTGATTAAATCCAATATTTATATTTATTCAATTTTTGTGTTTAATTTGATTCTAAACTATTGCAACATGTAGATTTTCAAAATAACAAGTGTAAATCCAAAGTATAAAGCATCAAAAACCTATGGCTAAGCATGCTCTATCAAAAGAAATAACAATTGCTTAACAAAAATCATTCAAACAATTATAAATCAAGGCAAATAATCATAAAAATAATTGAAATAAAATAAATAAAATAGAATATACCACTTTTTGTTGGAAAAATAGCTTCCTCTATCGCCTCAGCAATGGGGTTTAGCTCCTCATATTAATCATA
>JAJJMB010017752.1:3690099-3765390 GCA_023531105.1 Papaver atlanticum | reverse complement strand
TAACTCAATCACTCTATTTCAACCCAGCAGACATCAACATAAAAATTTGCAAAAACAAAAACAGAAGTAATAGGATGATTCCGAGATACGATGAAACTATCATGTTATTTTTAACAACTGAGCTCCGTGCTTTTATGAATAGACTCTTATAGACGTTTCCATCTAATCAGATTGGTTCCTCAACTCCTAAACCAAAATTCTTCCATCCACTTAGATTGGTTAGTGCCATCCTTATTAGGCATAAATTTCTAGGCTCTGGAGTTTATTTATTGTAAAAAGTAACAAAAAGTTTCTACCCCACCCCCAAACTTAAATCTAACATTGTCCTCAATATTTCTAATTAAAGAACAATACCAAAAGTATAAATAACATGAGGAATCAGTAAAGAGAGAAGTCGGAAAGATAGTACCTGGGTGAAGTGGAATCAAAAACCTACAAAAATAATATACAACATACAAATCGCCTCGATGGTCAATCAAGGTAAACAGGGTCCTCCAGAGGGACTTCCTCAACATCACCTATAGGAAAAGGCTCTAAAAAGGGCTTCAATCTCTGACCGTTAACCTTTGAAGAACTACTACCGTCTGGTGTCTCAATTTCAATAGCGCCATGAGGAAAAACAGTACGGACCACAAAAGGACCGGTCAACCGAGAGCGCAACTTCCCGGGGAATAGATGCAAACGAGTGTCATACAGAAGAACTTTTTGACCTGGAGAAAATAACTTTCGTAAAATATTCTTATCATGCACAAGTTTCATTTTGTTCTTATACTCCTTAGCACTATCGTACGCATCTCTACGAATCTCGTCCAACTCATTGAGCTGGAGCTTTCTGTGAGCTCCTGCCTTGTCAAGTGAAAAGTTTAGCTGCTTAATAGCCCAATAGGCTATATGCTCTAACTCAACAGGTAGGTGACATGCCTTTCCAAAAACTAAACGATAGGGTGACATTCCAATGGGTGTCTTAAACGTAGTATGATAAGCCCATAAGGCATCAGTAAGCCTCGACGACCATTCTTTCCTATTAGGATTAACTGTTTTCTCTAGAATACACTTAATTTCCCTATTGGAAACCTCTACTTGACCACTAGTCTGTTGGTGATATGGGGTAGCTACTTTATGGGTAATACCATATTGTTTCATTAAAAGAGCAAACGGTCTATTACAAAAAGTGTGAACCTCCATCACTAATTATAGCTCACGGCGTACCGAAACGTGTAAGTATATTTTCTTTCAAAAACTGGACTACGACCTTGTGGTCATTTGTTCTACACGGAACCGCCTCAACCCACTTAGACACATAGTCTACAGCGACAAGTATGTAAAGATAACCAAAAGAATTAGGAAATGGACCCATAAAATCAATGCCCCACACATCAAAGACCTTAATCACTAAAATAAGGTTCAAAGGCATCATATTTCTATGGGAAATGGTTCCTAACCTCTGGAAACGCTCACAAGAAACACAATGACTATGGGAGTCTTTAAACAACGAAGGCCAGTAAAATCCACACTGCAATATCTTAGCAGCAGTCTTCTTAGCACTAAAATGACCCCGACATGCATGTTCATGACAAAAGGAGATAATACTGGACTGGTCACTCTCAGGTATACATCTCCTAATAATCTGGTCTGGACAATACTTAAACAGATAAGGATCGTCCCAAAAGAAATGCTTAACCTCGGCTAAAAACCTAGAACGATCTTGTTTACCCCAATGTTGAGGCATTCGACCAGTAACAAGATAATTCACTATATGTGTGTACCAAGGTGATTGGGAAACAGAGAACAATTGTTCATCAGGAAAGCTATCCCTTATAGGAAGGGAATCATTAGAATGATCAACAACTAGCCTAGACAAGTGATCTGCTACTACATTTTCTGCACCCTTTTTGTCTCTAATGTCTAGAGAAAATTCTTGCAACAAGAGGATCCATCTAATCAATCTAGGTTTAGTATCCTTCTTAGACAAAAGGTATTTCAAAGCAGCATGATCGGTATAGATTACGACCTTAGAACCTAGTAGATAGGATCTAAACTTATCCAAGGAAAACACGATGGCTAACAGTTCCTTCTCGGTAGTTGTATAATTCAGTTGGGCATCATTCAGAGTTTTTCTAGCATAGTAAATCACATGAAGTAATTTGTTTTCTCGCTGTCCTAACACAACGCCTATAGCATAATCTGAAGCATCACACATAATCTCAAAGGGTAGGTTCCAGTTAGGTGCCTGGACTATGGGGGTGGTAGTGAGTAAACTCTTAAGCTTCTCAAAAGCTTCTAAACACGCATCATCAAAGACAAACTTAACATCTTTTGCAAGCAAATTGCAGAGAGGTCTAGAAATCAAGCTAAAATCCTTAATGAATCGACGATAAAATCCTGCATGCCCTAGGAATGACCTAATATCTTTTATGGTTTTTGGGACCTGTAAAGTCTTAATAAGATCAACTTTGGCTTTGTCTACCTCAATACCCTTAGAGGATACGATGTGCCCTAAGACAATTCCTGATTTAACCATAAAATGGCATTTTTCCCAATTAAGCACTAAATTCTTTTCCTTACACCTAGTCAACACTAATGTCAAATGATGCAAGCACTCATCGAAAGACGAACCAAACACTAAAAAATCATCCATAAAGACCTCTAAAAACCATTCTACCATATCAGAAAATATTCTCATCATGCAACGCTGAAAGGTCGCAGGGGCATTACATAGCCCGAAAGGCATGCGTCTATACGCAAAGGTGCCAAAGGGACAAGTAAAAGTGGTTTTCTCTTGATCTTCTGGGGCAATAACGATCTGATTATATCCGGAGTAGCCATCTAAGAAGCAATAATGACTATGTCCAGCTAATCGCTCTAGCATTTGGTCGATAAAAGGAAGGGGAAAGTGATCCTTCCTTGTGACCTTGTTCAACTTCCTATAGTCAATACAGACACGCCATCCCGTGGTCACTCGGGTTGGGATTAACTCGTTATTATCATTCTTGACTACAGTGATACCTGATTTCTTGGGGACAACCTGAACGGGGCTGACCCACTTACTGTCCGAAATTGGGTAAAATACCCGCATCTAACAACTTAAGCACCTCTTTTCGAACTACCTCTTTCATGTTAGGGTTCAGTCGACGTTGCATCTCCCTAGAAGGTTTGGAATCTTCCTCTAAATGAATCTGATGCATACACACAGTAGGACTTATACCCTTAATGTCTGCTATAGTCCACCCTAAAGCTTCCTTATTATATTGAAGTACATTCACTAGCCTACTTTCCTGATCACTATCCAAATCGGAAGCTACAATCACAGGTAAAGTCTCAGATGGCCCTAAAAACACATACTTTAGAGTGTCGGGTAGTGGTTTAAGGTCCAACTTAGGAGGCTCTTCTAAAGAAGGAATTAATGTAGTCTCAGAAGCTGGTAATTGTTCGAACCTAGCTTTCCATCTATTAGTGTCTAACACAGGGGTAGATTCTAATAGAGCATTCACTTCTTCAATAGTGCCATCATCGTCAAATTCTAAACCAAAATAGGAAAGACAACTTTCTAATGGGTCCTCAGACAAAATGTTTGGTAATGACTCCTGAACTAAGGCTTCTATCATGTTCACCTCTTCAACACATGTGTCATCTAGCTCATAAGGTAGCTTACTGACATTAAAAATGTTCATCTCCATAGTCATATTACCAAAAGACAAATTCATCACACCATTTCGACAGTTAATGATCGCATTAGACGTAGCTAAAAATGGGCGACCTAAAATCACAGGTATCTGGTTCTCTAGGTCAGGGACAGGTTGGGTATCTAGCACAACAAAATCCACTGGATAAATAAACTTGTCGACCTCAATGAGAACATCCTCGATAACACCTCGAGGAATTTTAACGGACCTATCAGCTAACTGTAGTGTCATCTGAGTAGGTTTCATTTCACCAAGTCCTAGCTGTAAATACACATGGTACGGCAGTAAGTTCACACTGGCTCCTAAGTCAAGTAAAGCTTTTTCTACCCGGAATTTACCTATTGTACAAGCAATGGTAGGGGAACCTGGGTCTTTGTACTTTGGAGTTGTGGTGTTCTGAATGATTGAACTCACGTGACTAGCTAAAAAGGCTTTCTTATGGACGCTAAGTTTTCGCTTTCGCGTACACATATCCTTAAGGAACTTGGCATAAGCAGGAATTTGCCTAATTGCATCTAATAAAGGAAGGTTTATGGTAACTTGCTTAAAAACCTCCAATATGTCATTAAAGTTCGATTCCTTTTTTGTTGGTACTAATAGCTGGGGAAATGGGGCTCTAGGCACAGAATCAAACCCCCCAGGGACTTAATTGACATCATCAAAAACTTTATCGGTCTCCTCAACTATGGGTGGTCCTGAGGGGTGAGATCCTGAGGGGTGAACTACAGTATGTTCACTATCGGGCATGGTTACCTCATTGTCTACAATTCTACCACTCCTAAGGGTTCTAATAGCATTCAATTGATTCAATGGTTTTGTACCTATTTCATGAACTCCTCTAGGGTTGGGTTGTGTTTGACTAGGAGACCTACCTTTTTCTCTCAAAGACTCATTTATCAGACCTACCTGGGTTTTTAACTCAGAAATAACCTGTCTATTTTCTTGTCCTATCTTGTTACTAGCTTGTAGACTTTGTTCTACTGATTGCTGAAATTTTGCAGTTTGCTGAGTTAACAACACGAGAGACTCCTCTAGGCTTAGGATTTTCTTATCTGACTGATTTTGAAATCGAGCCTGTCCCGAAGGATTCTTAGCATAACTAAAGCCTGAGGGAGCATTAGAATTACTAAACTGACCTTGATTCTGGCCCTTAGACCATGAAAGGTTCTGATGGTTTCTCCACCCAGAATTATAGGTTTCTGAATATGGGTCAAATTTCTGACGATTATCGAGTCTAGTGTTATTATAAAGAGCATTGGCTTGCTCTTCATTATTCTGGCCTTCCCAAAAAGGCTCCAATCTACCACTAGTGTGACCCACTTCTAGAGCTTCTAACCTTTTAGCTATCGCTGCAATCTTGGCATCTGATTCATAGCCTCTTTCTACCCTATTAACGTTTCCTCTGCTTAGAAGAATTGTTTTCTGGGGTTCCCTACTATTTTCCCATTGTTGGGTCTTTTCGGCGATTTCATTCAAAAATGTCATCGCCGCATCAACAGTTTGGTTCTCAAACCCACCTGGACACAGAGCTTCAACCGTGGATATTGTGGAATAATCTAAACCCTCATAAAGGATCTGAACTAGCCTAACCTTTTCTAAACCATGGTGAGGACATTGTGTTAACAAATCATTGAACCTTTCCAAATACCTATACAAAGATTCTCCCTCTTGTTGTGAAAATGTGCAGATTTGCGTCCTAATAGACGATGTTTTATGCCTAGGGAAAAACTTATTGAAAAAGGCAGATGTAAGTTGTTCATATGTTTGGATTGACTCAGAAGTCAAACTATACAGCCACGATTTGGCTTTATCTTTCAAGGAAAATGGAAATAACCTAAGTTTCAAAGCATCATCATCTAAGCCTCTAATTCTTAGGGTACTGCAAATTTATTCAAAATCCCTAACATGGAAATAAGGGTTTTCATTTTCTTTCCCTAAAAAGATTGGGAGCATCTGTATGGCCCCAGGTCTAAGCTCATAATTGGCTTCTGTGTCAGCTAACTTAATACATGAGGGACGAGTGGTCCTAGTCGGATTCAACAAAGCTTTCAAAGTAGCCATTTCTGGTACTATCGGAGTATTGGGGATTCTCTCCTCATTAAAAGGAGTACGTTCAAAACAGGACTCTCCGAAAATAGGACCTTCTAGGTCAAGGTAATCGAGACGCTTAGAACTGCTAGGTTTTTCTTTAACAAATCTACCTAAGGCGTCTCTCTTACGTTCAGGCATACACAAGAATTTCCTAAATTTGAAGGGTAAGCAATCACAAATCAAGGTTGACTCAACCAAATCAAACCTATTAATTTCTAGCAAACAAAAAGCATGATGGCTCCACTTAGATTGTTTCTAGACCATCTTCTACTCTTCCAAGAGGCAACTGGGTACAATTTTAGCAAACCTCGTAGGACGATCCGAATAAAGTAAGTCGAAGAGAAGTAGAAGAAGCTTAGAGGATCTTTGATACCCGCACCTCTTTGGCAACGCTTCCCTGGGTTACAAGGCGGCTCTAATCGACTTACAGTAATCTTCCTGAACTTTGAGTTAGGCTAACAAGATACCCAATACGATCATTTTGAATGACTTTTCTATAAGCTCGTTACCCTATCGGTCTCGTTCTAGTCAATATTTTAAGCTTGGGATTGCGTTTGGTATCGTTTTCCTAAATCGGGCAAGAAGAGAACGGTGATGAAATCCGAACCCTTATCTTATATGGCCAGGCCTTGCCCTTTACTAGGAAAATAAATGTCCGTATTCAATTCCTCAGCATATATGCACCTTAAGGAAGACAGTAAACCCGCTGACAGGGGATTCACGGGTGTTTAAAAGTTTACCTCCCGTACCAGATGGGCGAAGAACCGCTGTAGTCGACTCGGGCCACTGACTCCTGTGTCAATGTGTGAACCCGAGGGGCCGAGACGATATCGTAATCGTCGTCCTTCTCTGCAAACAGTTTTATAATTAAAGGTACCCTTCCGTAGGGTATAATAAAAAATAAATAATGTCCAGAGTCAAAAAGTCCAAAAAAAATAAAAAAAATAATTACAAAATAATAAAGAAACCCTAATACAATTTTTTTTTCTAAAATAAACAAAACCCTAAATAAAAAAAATAAAAAATAAACTAAAGAAAATAACTAAAATAAAATTGTCTTCTTTTCCTTTTTTTTGCTTTAATCTTTAGCTCCAAGTCTTTACGACATCACCAAACTCCTTGGCTCAATTTTTTTTCTTTATGTTCCAAAACCTGTAGACAAAAGATAAATACCCAAAACGTAAAATAGAAAAAAAAAATAAAAAAAAAATAGTGGTAATAGGATTCGATTCTCGAACTTGGGAAGGATAACTTTAGACTTAAATTATAAAACTAAAATATAAAAAAATCACTGATATTTAAAACAAACACTGACAAAGTTTATATCAATATTAAAAGAATACTGAGGCTAAGATTCCACTATTTTCCAAGTCCAAAGTGATTAAATCCAATATTTATATTTATTCAATTTTTGTGTTTAATTTGATTCTAAACTATTGCAACATGTAGATTTTCAAAATAACAAGTGTAAATCCAAAGTATAAAGCATCAAAAACCTATGGCTAAGCATGCTCTATCAAAAGAAATAACAATTGCTTAACAAAAATCATTCAAACAATTATAAATCAAGGCAAATAATCATAAAAATAATTGAAATAAAATAAATAAAATAGAATATACCACTTTTTGTTGGAAAAATAGCTTCCTCTATCGCCTCAGCAATGGGGTTTAGCTCCTCATATTAATCATAATCTCAAAATACATGTTTATGGCTCAAAAGTTGATTAAAAAGGGAGAAAAGTGTTAAAACAGCGGATTCTGTAGTTGCTAAAGGTCTAAAACAGACGTCTGAATCATTGCTGAAGGGTTTCAGTCACTGCAGACAGGAACGATAGAAGCTCATTGTCACTGAAAATAAGTCTGCCTCTGCGACTGTTGCATGTGCGTCTTATGTTCTTCGTCTTCTTCTTCTTCAGCAGCAGCAGCAGAGTTTCTGTACTCGATTTTCTTCACCTCTCTAGTGCTCTAAACTTCTCCAAACTCTCCCCAAATTGTTCGTACCCCTTTTATGACTCGAATCAACCTATATATAGCCACCAGACCCAAAATCTCTCGAGTTAATCCACAAATATTCTCGATTTTCTTTTCTCCTCAAGTTACGGGATTTTTCTTCCCTGTTTAATCTTCTCTACACGTCAACTTGGTTTTCAAACTCTCCAGTAGACTGAATAAGGACTCAATACGTCACGTAAAATCCTCCGGTACTCCCAGTTATCAACCAAAATATCCGAGAATATATGCAACTCTCTGTTTCGTAAAAACTTAATCTTTATCCCTGTTTTATCGATTCTACAGCTCATACCAAGCCTGTCTATCCTTAACATGGTTAACCCAACGAAAATCAGCCCTTGAATCTCCTTAAAAGTCGTCAAAAATTCCAACCCTTAAATCTGTTCTTTGAAAACAAATTTTCCCGCCTTTTTCTGTTTTGAAATTTTGAGAAGAAATGTGACCTCCCCCTATACAGTCCCGGTCTGTGCTTAGCAGCTGCTTGGAAATGGGTTACCCCTTATCCAAAATGAGAGTCCGAATAGCAAATGTCCTCCCAGGTACCTTTAACAACTTTTCGAGCCAATTTTGCCGCAAAAGCCTATTCCTCCAAAAACACCTACAAAGGGATAAAATACCAAAATTAGTATAGAAATGGGTACTAACAGTATACACAAAAGAGATGAAAATAGACACATAAATGTGTCTATCAATATTCCTTAATAGCTAAAGGAGAATCCCAGGATCGAAATAAATTGAGAATCTTTTAATTAAGGTTTCTTAGTTTTTATATGCTATTTAATCTCCATCTATTAAATGCATATATTTAGAAAATAATAATTAGTAATGTGCATTTACAGATTATAGATTTTTCTATTGGGATTTCGGTCAATATTTGGACAGTGCATTTCAAGGAATTTTGAAAACCGATTTTGTGTTTATTGCATATCTTTGAGAATATTCTGTTTTGGAAATTCCTTGGTGTCCAAACTTCCTTGTTTATAAATACTTAAGTTTGCATTCCTAGCAAACTAATCCTCAGAGCCATCAAAACTACCTCAGTTGTGTTGTTACTGGTGGAGCTGCCTATTCGGAGAGGAAAGTAACCTAATTAGGCGAAATCTCTTACGGCCGCCCAACTTAAAGACTTCTTTGGGATTAAGAAGCTCTATTAGTACTGTTGGTGGGAAACTAGATAATTGCAGTTTATTTTAGTTTTCGATTGAACTTGTTATGTATCTTGGTAAAACTAGTCACAATGCCTGACTTATGTATTGGTATGACTTTTATTAGTGCAACCGATCCTAAGTAATCACCTAATATGGTATGATCGATATTTGTAATTGGTGTGACCGATCATAAAAGAGCGTGTAATCAATCTTTGTAATTGGTGTAACCGGTCCTGGTAATTGGTGTAACCGATCCTGGTAACTGGTGTGACCGATCACAAGTAATACCATGAGAATATGGTAACCGGTCTTGGTAATTGATGTAACCGATCTGGTAACTGATGTAACCAGTCCCAGTAACCATATTAAGGTAGAACCATCCTTGTGTTTGGTAGAACTGTAAACCCATGATTAGTGTTTGATATATGATCAATCACATAGTTCTTGGAAATCAGATGAACCAGTTCCAAACTTGTTTGGAAGTGTGGTATAATCGGTTCCAAGATTGTAAATATGAAAAAGGAATTACAAAGAAATAAGATGTCGACATACTTTGAACATGTTCGGTAACTCTTATCTTTTATTGTTCAAAGATATTCCTTAATAACTCAAGGAGATCCCGGGCCGAAATAAGTTGAGAATCTTTTAATTAAGGTTGTTAATTTTATATGCTTTTAATTATCAGCAATTAAAATGCATATCTATGGAAAATAAAAATTGGTAATATGCATTTACTAATTGGAGATTTTCTAGTAGGATTTCGGTTAAATTTGGACAGAGCATTTCCAGGAATTATGAAAACCGATTTTGGAAATATTGCAAATCTTAAGAATATTTCGGTTTCTGAAATTCCCTAGTCTCCAAACTTCTTTGGTCTATAAATACCCAAGTTTGCATTTCGAGCAAACTATCCTAAGAGCCATCAAAACTACCTTGTTGTGTTGTTATTGGTGGAGCCGTCTATTCGGAGAGGAAAGTACCCTAATTAGGCGAAATCTCTTAGGACCGCTCGTTTAAAGACTTGGGATCAAGAAGCTCTACGAGTACCGTTGGTGGGAAACTAGATAATTGCAGTATTATTAGTTTTCGATTTGATTTGATTGACTAACGGTTGTTGAACTTTGATTGCAACTAGTTTGTTTATTCGTGAGAATCTTCTCTTCTGATATAAGATTCACTCAAACTAGATCGAAGTATCAACTGGATCTTTAGAACTGTTTGTAGATCTAAAGACGTCTTGTGGTAATCCATTGTTAACAGACTCCGTTCTGTACGTGATTGATCACAAGAGATTCAAGTTGTGGTGTGCAGGCGTTTATTGAAGATTTAAGAAGATTTGAAGACAAAGAAGATTTTTTATTGGTTTCATAATCTTTGGTGTGCACAAAACTTGAACGGCTGGGATCCAACTATAATCGGTTTATCCTTGATAGATTTTATTGATTAGTTGCGTAGATCGGCATCAGTATTTAGTATCTTGGTTGATCCTATTATTGATTTCAAAATCTAAACTCTACTACTTTGGTAGTTGTTGGATAGATAGATCTAAACCCGACAAAGGAGTTTATTGGAATAAACAGAGAGCCTTTGTCTAACTCATATCACTGAGATTGAATAGAGTTGTTACCGGACAGATTTGTTGTTCCTTTACTGTTTGGAATACAAACCAAAGGAATTGTTCCAGTGCGTGCACTTATTGAATGTCGGAAGTGCAGGGATACTGAAGAAACTAGGTGAACTATAGGTTTAGTTGCTTGGTCTCAACTATACGAAGTTGGTGTGATTTTGTATATGGACTTAATTCTGAGAGTATTCAATTCTGGACTAGGTCCCGGGGTTTTTCTGCATTTGCGGTTTCCTCGTTAACAAAATCTTGCTGTGTCATTTACTTTTGTTTTCCGCAATTATAATTGTTGTTATTATAATTTAAAGTAAATTACACAAACATTAACTCCATAATACTTGATAGTGATCCTATAGAGTTTTGTTAAGTCCGAACCTATTATCAAGTAATCACACTTTGATTGTTGTATTGTCTCGATCTCGTATCCATAGACGATCACACAAAGTGTGAATACTGATTCGTTGTATTGTCTCGATTCAGTCCATAGACAATCACTTTCGGTAAGAGGACTTATAGGTGGAAAAGTTTAAGATTGTGGTATATTTGGGTACCCTCGTCTTTTCAATTGGTATCATAGCAGGCAAACACGAAAAGATCTAACAATTTGTGTTTGGTGCGATCCAACCTATAAGACTGGAATCTAAAAATGGTTTTTATAGAACCTGATAATGATTCAGTTAACGTAAAGCAAGGAATCAAGAGTTTTGAATTAACACTTGATGATGGCATCTGCGAATTAATATGTGAAGATCATCATGAAATCATCTCGAGAGATTATATTAGACAAGTTAATCTTATTAATGATGTAGAAACTGATGACGACTGGAAAATTGTCTACAAGAAAGGCTGGATGAATTCCGATGATGATGACTCAGATTTTGAACGCGATGTAGAAGAGGATGTCTCAGAATACTCTAAGCTATTGAATCCTTTGAAAAATAAAAAACTGAGAACTTCAGATTTTCTTGGTTTTATGACTCCTCTTTGTCGTGAGAACAAGAAACTGAAGGAGGTTTTCGAAGGATATTATATTGGTTATCGCCTCACTGATTCTCTTCTTAAAGATCGTACAGACGAGCTAAATTCTAAGAAATTAGAATGTGAAAATCTTCAAACAGATCTCTTTTTGTCGAAAAAGAAACTTACTGAATCTGAAGCAAGGTTTAATTCTCAACAAAAGAGTTTTGAAGAGAAAGAAGGTGTATATCTCTCACGAGAAAAACGCCTTGAGGCTGATCTGACTGGTACTCTTGAAAAAATCAAGACGTTGGAAGAAGAAAATTTGTACTTGAAAAAGTCAAATGATAGCACAAACAATTTATCCTCATTGTTAGAAGCAGGAAGATATCATGGTGATACACGAGGATTGGGATATAAGGAATCAAGTGCTTCCAACGATAAAAATGAGATAAAATTCATTAAAGCTACAAATTCTTCTCAACCAGAGGCTTCCACTGTTGTCAAAGATGCTCCTATTTCTTATAAAGAAGAAAAGCCTGTCAAGCCTAAGAATTGTGTTCAACCAGGAGTAGTCAAAGAAAACACTCTTGCTGATGTAAAGAAACCAACAACATTGAACAAAGATAAGAAGAAGACGAAAACTCGTTGAGCTCCAATGCAAGAGGATCCACAAAAAGGTAATATTAAAACTCAGTCTTCTTATGTTAAGCATTGCTATTATTATGGTAATAAGGAACACTTGGAATGGGGATGCAAAGTTCATAAGATGCAAGATGCACTTTCTTTTGTATCAAACGAATTGGCTAAGTTTGCTCCCCGAAAGAACTCAGATCGTTATTGTCTTAAGTTTAGGCAAAAGAATTATTATAATGATAGTTCAAATTTTACCTATCGCTCGACAAGGTCATCTCATAAAAGACCCAATTATAACAGGAGAGATGACTTTGTAAATGCTAAGACAAGATCTGATGTTCCAAATTGGAGAAAAGTTGTTTCGCAAAGTATTCAAAAGGATAATCATCCTAATGGTATGAAGGAGAAAGCTGCTCCTGCGAAACCGAACTCTAAATGGGTCCCAAAGTCCTCCATAGCCAAGAAGGGACTAAAATTTAGTCACAAGAATGACTCTCAGCTGTTAAATATTAATAACAATGTTTAGAAGAGTCTTTTTGAAAGACTAAAGAAAGACTTCATGTTGTCTAAAGTCTCTTGTACTAATGAACGTTGTGATAATGACACTCTTCACCACAAGTTAAGGAAGAAAAACAAGAGATGGAACAAGAGAAAACAAACCAAGCAAGATATCAAGAATGATGATTCTGTCTTAGTCCCTCCTGACAAAGAAGACAAGGCTCAAATAAACACAACCTAGTTGTGTTGGAATGTGCATGCTCACCTTTGTGCTCAATCTTATGAAGGGTGAGGAAGCACATGAAATTGAGCACATGACCTCTCGGTTATTATATGACTAATTAACATCTTTAGGAAGATTTCTTTTCTTCTATACTCATACCTTCTCTATCAATATTTGAGCTTTTGATAGAAATGGTAATTTTGAGTTCATGATGTTGATATCTACTGATCATATATGTATATCTTTTGTTTTTACGATTAAAACGAGCCAAAAATCACTAAATTCGGACATTGTATCCAAAAGTTATGTCTAAAACAGTTTCGTGTATGGATTCATGTTGTAACCGGTCCGGGTGATTGGTATGACCGGTCACAAGTAATCACCATAACCGGTCCTAGTGATTGGTGTGATTGGTCCGTACGAAGGAGTGTAAAACTGTTTTTCCCATAACTTCTTCCTCCGAACTCAGAATGACCTCATTCTTTTTGTGTTGTTTTTGTAATTCAATTTCCTACAAGATTGAGGTAATTGCAATACTTGATTCTCTGTTGAATTTTTATGGTGTATTGCATTTGAGTTTATGGGATGTGTGATTTCGGTTTTCATTAACCTTAATATTCGATCTCATATGATGTGAACCCTTATGGTTTGTGTGGCTTTTTGATTTAGCGGGATTAAGTTCTAGCCCATGTTGGTAGGCTTTATCAAAGGATCATAAGGTGTTCCGATTGAAACTTATATGTGAAAAAGTCACAATATGTTGAATCGTTGTGTTTAACATAAAAGCATATGTGTTTCGGGGTTTTCAACTTTTGCTATTGGCACGCATTAGTTAAAACCGTTTCAACCTTTCTCTGGTAAAGGTTGCTTTTGTTGTTGTTCTTTTGTTCTGCGATAGGATGACAACACAATGGGGGAGAGTTCTAACTTTAACTTGCGCTTAATGATATATCTTTCTAGGGAGAAGAGGATGTGGAATTTGAGGTAACGAATTTGTTAGTTAATCGTTTTCCTGTTTAAGAAAAACTTGAGTTTAATGCATATATTTTGCTTAACAAAATTCGGTACAATTGATGTTTATTCCATTATGAATGTATCGATGTATATGTGTGAGATTCAATTGTTTCCGGTTAAGAAAATCTGGTTTGATATTTTTCTTTATTGTTTAGTATCGATTGTTTTAGACTTAACAAAATTTCGGTGCAATTGCGGTGCTTTAATGTCTATGTTTGTTTCAATTGCTTCCGGTTAAGAGAAATATTTGTGCAAGTCAATTTATTTGTTTTGTATGTATTGTCTATGGCTTATCAAAATACGGGATCATTTGTTTAGTCCAATTAGATTCCGGATAAGAAAAACTAAGTTAATTTTGATCTTAGTTAGACTTATCAAAAGTAAAGGATTTGGTTATTCAAGTCTAATCGAATGCCTTGACAAGAAATATTAGTTAACTAACCTAGTATTTGTCTTGTCTAAAGTGTAAGGTATAAGTTATTATCTGAATAATTAGAGCCTGATGAGAAAAATAAAGTTAATTCTGATCTTTATTTTGGTCTTATCAAAATAAGCGATTGTATTTGTGCAATTGGTTTAGCAAGGGAACTAAGTTTCTTAGTCAATTTGCTAAACTATTAGGGAAAATTGTTTTGGGAAATTGTTTTCTTGATAACATATTAAAACCAAATTACTTGTAGTTTCGGTTTTTATATTGGTTGTCTAAAGTGGTACGTGAAACCTCCGTGCTTAACTCTTATAGGTTGTACAATTCTTTTAGATTTGTAAGATCCTTTTGGTTTTTGGTATTTGCTCGGACCTTTGTCATTTTGTGACAATAAGGGGGAGAAATATATGGAGTAAACAAGTAATTTGTAATCACTAAGGAAAGGACAATTGTTCTTAAACGTTATATCTAACGAAAGAGTAAAGCATTAACTAAGGGGGAGAAACATATCATATGTTGATTGTAGTTATTTGGACTACAAATGGGAAATAACAAAGATGTGCGGATTGAAAATCTACCTATCTTACCTTTAGGGGGAGTATTAGCTTTGTTATTTAAATGTCAACAACGGCATTTATGGATTGAATATATGCAGGTTATCGTGCTGTTGAAACTTGGAATCAAGCGTATGTATAATGAATTTTTGTAATTTGTTTATCCATATGATTGTAAGAGTTTTGTCACTGAAATTGACAAAGGGGGAGATTGTTAGAGCATAACTCGGTTGAACCCACCAAGCGTTGGTATGTCAAGTTTGGTTGTCATATTTTAGTGAATCAAAACTCAATTAAAGAGTCGCTTGATTATGTACTAGACACAACTTCATATAGGTTAGGGTAGAAAGATTAGGATTATGAGACATACAAATATTCACTACACCATTTTTTTGGATTAGTAACTCAAATCCGTAACAGCCTACTGGCAGTTACGAATTCGTAACAGGAAATGTTGTTACAAAAGGGTTGTAACAGCTTCAATCTTGTCAGATTTCGTAACTGTCCTATAGATGTTACGAATTCCTAACCGGATATGGTTCCACGCGTTCCATCCGTGTGCGTGGGTGGTCACACCTTCATATTTTTCCACCCAAGCCAGTTCTACCTGAGGATATTTACTCCCTTGGTCACACACGAGCTTAGTCCACTAGTTCCCTTGGTCACACATGACTCGGTCGTTCAGCCCCTCCATTTTTCTCTCGACTTCCCTTCGTCTCTTTCCTCTTTCCTCATCTCTTGCAGAAGATAGTTCTCTGTTAGGGTTTCAGTTTGAGGGTTTGGATTTGAAGTTTGGATTTGAAGCTGCTTGTAGAAGATAGTTTATCTGTTAGTTTTTCAGTTTGAGGGTTTCGATTTGAAGCTGCTTGTAGAAGATAGTTCATCTGCTAGGGTTTCAGTTTGAGGGTTTCGATTTGAAGATGAAGACGTAAGTAATCTCGATTTGGGTTTCGATCTGTTCGTTTAAAGCCTTCGATCTGTTCTTTCAGATATTATTTTCGATTAGGGTTTCGTTAAGTTGTTGATCTGTTAATGAGATTTTCGTTTAGGGTTTCGATTTTATATGAGATTCTCGATTATGGTTTCGATTTCACCTGATGATTTTTGGTATTTTTTATAGGGTCTCGATTTTTTTAAGGGTCTCTATGTTTATGAAGTTTGACATGATTTTGATTTCAGTAGGAACAACTGGAGGTGGAGAGATTCTTGGAAGAAGAAGCTGATGCTGGGTTCCAACTTCTACTGAATAAAGGTGTGCCATTTTGATTTGTGATGTTTTTTTGTTTTGGTCGTGTTTACAAACTATGAACGTCGGTATTGGTCGATAGAACCTTGTAGTGATAACATGACTAAGTAATACATTCTTGAACATTTGTTTTTGATCAAAATTATTTTTCGACATCCGGAGATGAACTGTTCTAGTAGAAGCTTGATCCTTTTAGAAATAGAATTAGCTGTAGGTTCGTCTAAAGAAGTAAAAGCCGGCTTAACATTCCTCAACTAGCAGACTTCAATTGTCCTAGTTGACATAATCTGTAATCTATTGAATAGTTGATTATAAAAAGTTTTGTTTTGTCAACACAACCTACCATTCTAGTTCACTTAATCTTTGTAGAGATTACAAGTCATTGATTAGATTTGGTTAGTAGACCATACAACAATCAATAGAACTGGAGATGGAAGTAAGTATACTTCAATTGTCCTAGGCAAAGCATTTCTTTAATCGAAGATTGGACCTGTACATGAGGGTTTGTCACATACAAACATCCAATGTAATGAATCTTCCCTTCTCTTTTCTTTCTTTCTGTTTGTATTAGTACTCTTTTTTTGATAAAGTTGTTTGTGGGTTTGTTATTTGGGGACAAAAGGGCATAGTTATGTACTACTATTTTATTCATTTGATTTTTTTAAGTGTGTAAAGTTTATTGAAGATTCTGAGAAAAACCCACCCATTTAAAAAGAATTTTCGGGGGATTTTTGGATTTTAAAATCATGTGTAATACTTAATTCAAATGTCATGTGGGTTTTAATGTTGGTTGCTGTCTGTGTGTTGAATTTTTAGATGAGAAGGATGAGCGATATACTGAACTCTGGTATGCTTGTGCTGGTCCTCTTGTTAACATTCCTCATGTTGGTGACAAGGTTTTCTACCTTCCTCAAGGTCACTTGGAACAGGTTATGGTCGAAATTGTGTTCATGTCTACTGTTACATCGATGTTAATAGTGATAATTAGTTTGTATTACGTGATGTTAACTCTTATTATTTACATTTGATTTGGGTTTGTAGGTTGAAGCATACACCAATCAAGAATTTGATATACAATTGCCAAAGCACAATTTGCCTTCACAAATTCTCTGTCGGGTTGTATATGTGCAGTTAAAGGTATATAAATCTCAATGAGTCTTAAAAGACAACAACGTTATGTGTTCAGACTAGTTAATTTTCATTTAGTTTTGTGAGATTTTAACTTTGGTGGGGATACTTGTTGTTCAATTTGGTATTGCAGGATGAATTAGAAATCGATGAGGTGTTTGCGCAAGTGACTTTGCTTCCTGAGACGAAGGTCAGATACTCATTCGATTTGCTCATGTGGTTGTTTTTATTTGGATTGTGCATGTGGCTAATGCCTTGCATCCTCACAGGAAGAGATGTCTGGTATTGAGGAGGAAACTTCTAGATCTTCTATTGGGAGCCATTCACATTCTTTTAGCAAGATTCCCACCGCTTCTGATACGAGTACCCACGGTGGCTTTTCTGTTCTAAAGCGGCATGCTGATGAATGCCTTCCTCCATGTAATTTAAGTTTATAAAAACTTGAATTTTGCATAGTGTTACAATATACCAAGTATATATGCTGTATTAAACCCGTTACCCTTCGGGAAAATTTAGCATCACATAATTTCTGTGTACCTGTTTGAAGCTAATCAGATGGTTTCTTAAAGGTTTTGCGGGTTAGGTAATCTATTTGTTTTGTCACAGGACATGTCTCAACAGCTGTCGTCGCAAGAACTAGTGGCTAAGGATTTTCATGGGGTAGAGTGGCACTTTCGCCATTATATAGTGGTAAGCTGAACTCTACCTTGATTATGCATTTTCTTTGAATCCAGAGTCAGTGTATCTCATTACTAAATATTTCTGGCACGATGAAATCAGACTATGCTTTGTTACGTTATCCTTAGTTTTTTTTTTTTTTTTTTTTGGTGTGTGTGTGTGGGGGGTTCATTGCTACAGGTCATCCGAAGCGGCATTTGTTTACCACTAGTTGGAGTAATTATGTGAGCTCGAAGAAGCTTGTTACTGGATATACTTTTGTCTTCCTTAGGTTTGTTCTCTTTTCTTTTCGTTACTTCACGAAGACATTTATGATGAGGCTGCCCAGAAGTAACCTGCATTTTCTTGTTCAAAATGACTTGCTTTAGAACTTAAGTTTCAATGGTTTTGAAGGGATCTTTTTGTGCACAGGGGTGAAAATGGAGAACTTCGTGTCGGTGTTCGCCGTGCAATGGAGACACAAAAGAATACTTCTTCATCTGTTTTATCTTATCGCAGCATGCAACTTGATGTACTTGCTACTGCATCTCAGGCTATATCTACTGTGACCATGTTTAGTGTATACTACAGTCCTAGGTAAGAATTATTAAATTCTGCAGTCTACATTTTTATCTTGCTTGCACATTGTAGCTGATATTTGTTGATCTTTCACAGGATGAGTCCGCCCGAGTTCCTAATTCCGTACAATGAATACATGAGCTTAGTTAAGAACAAATACTCCATTGGACTGAGGTTCAGAATGAAGTTCGAGGGAGAAGAATGCCCAAAACAAAGGTGCATACAAATGTGTGTTTTAGATTATACCTGAGTAACTTCTAAGTTTTAATTAAATTATACCTGTTTTTGGAATCGCTTGCATTCCCGAAATAGATTTAGGTGCTTTTCTAATTAGACCTGAAAGCGTTGTTTCTAAGGCTGTCAAGGAATGTGTCTTCTGATGTTATTTTTAGTGAGGAAATCTTAGAGTCCCTTTCAAAGTTTTTTCAGAAATTATATCATTTCTTATGGCCGCTTGCATTTCCGAACAGTATTAGGAATTTTTTCTAATGTTACCTGAAAGTGCTTGCTTCTAAGGTTATTACAGCATGTGAATTTTGATATTTTAATCGCTCAGGAAAAATCCAAGAGTTTTAGTTATTTGTTTGAGTTGTGATATTCTGCCATGTGATTGATCATCTGGACTGATTGAACTTTTCAGGTTCTTCAAAGATTACATTTGATCAACCACCACCACAAAAGAGACACTCAGGGGTCTTGCAATGTCAAGAAAGTGCTATAAGCGCTATCGAGTTGGGCACTATACGCCAACCACCACTAGCACCTTCCTTTATTCCAAACCTAGAATGGGGTCAGGCACCAAAGAAATTTGAATCTGGAAATCACCTCAACATTCAGTTTTCTCCAGACTTGTGCTGCACAGTGCCAATATCCATCTTAATGCCTAAAGATTTTGGACTCAACAACTGCATCCCCCTTTCATCTACTTATGATATGATATACGTGGTAACACCGACTTAAGCCTTAGCAACTGGTCTGTTCTAAATGAGAAGCAGAATAAACCTGAATCCCGAGAAGTGAATATAGTAACCAAGTCAAATTCCGATGGTAAGTGCATTCTTTTTGGTGTTGATTTGGTTAAGCTTTCAACGGAGTCTGCTTCACCGCATGTCATTTCTCCACCAGAGTTTGTCAATTCTGAACAACTTTCTGGGCCGTTCAAGATGATGAAGCGATGTGATTCTAGGAAATCTGACAGTGATTTGGAAAAACTGCTTCAAAACTCAGAAGTTGCACTAAGGTACTTAATACTGCCAAAAAGAAGTAAAAGAGGGCTTTCGCTAGTGTAATTGGCAGATGTATGTAACCTGAGCACATTTTTCAGGTCATGAAGTATGGTACTGCTCTTGGAAGGTCTGTGGATCTCATGAAACTCGGAGGATATGATGAACTCATAGATGAGCTTGATCAGATGTTCGATTACAATGGAGCACTCATCGAGCGAAGTAATGGTTGGAATGTGATATACGTTGATGATGAAGGCGATACTATGCAGATTGGGGACTACCCATGGCAGTTAAGCATCTGAACCCTCTCTCTCTGTGTGTCACCCTCTGTCACCCCCTGTACCTATAGATGTTTTTTTCAAGCTAATTTTGCTAATTTTCTTAATTCTCTCATGTGTTACACTCAGGGAATTTCAATTGACACACGAAAGTTGTTCATATGCCCAAAGGAAGACATGGATGGACTTAATCTTTGTTCATTGAATCCGTTAACCATTCCGTAAATGTTTTCCTTACGAAAAAAAAAAAATTGTACATAGGTAGGTGCGTATATATTACAATGCATACAGGATTGTGGTAGCAATGTTAAGACTGGTTGGCATACGAAACTGTTGAAGTCAGGAGATCTAGTCACCTTGTCAGCTGGTTGGAGACGTTACCAGACAAAACCTATTTATGCTAGGGAAATCAACAATGGACATCATAAATATCTCGAGTTCAACCCCGAAGATGAGCACTGTCTTGCAATGTTTCAGGGCCCTGTCACACCTCCTCGTACCAGAATTGCTGTTGTGCAGAGAAATAAGGTTTGGTGCATTCCACTTGAAATTTATACTTGTTTAATTTGTATTGCAACAAAAAAGAGTATTTCACTATTTTAAGTTAAAGAACCAACCATATATCTAAGTTCGTTCTCTTGTCGTCGTTACCTAGAAATCATCTGGGAAAATATCAGAATAAAATCTTAATTTTTTTTAACGTGGTACCGTCTCCACCCTTTCGAATGGTATTTTTAGTTTTTTTTTTTTTTTTTGCAATTGCATTTGCCATCTGTGATAGTTTGGTGAATGCACAAGCATGTCACTTGAATGGATTTTTTTAGTAACAAGCCACCCTTCTAATATAAGGATGCGATGTGAAGGTGCTGCTCAACTATTCTGGATTTGCTCATTGTTTGTGGAAAGTTTTGCATTTGAATCAGGACGCGTTTCGGATAGCAGCAAAGGCAGTCGTTCTTGAACCTAAGCACCACTCAAAGATAATGAAGGACAGCAAGCGGGAAGGAAAACCTCAAAAAATTTGAACCAGGAGATATTAAAAGGTGCACCAATTCAGACTCGAAGTGGAATTTGGGGGAGGGTTAATGAGGTTTGTGCTAAGTTGAAAACAAAATACTCTCTTTAGTATCTTGTCTGGATTGTTAACATAGTTTTCTGATGCGTATCTAGAATGTAGAACCACAGGTTGCCATCCTTTTGCTTTTATGATACTAGAATCCATGAAATTTCTGTGGTCTTTCCATGCACGAAGTCAAATGTATCGGTATTGGCCTTTCTATGTTCTTTTTGCGTATTAAATATATGTTTCCTGCAAGTTTGAACTTTGCAATTTCATGATACTGAACATCAGGGAACAACAGTTAGACTCTGGTATTAGGATTAGGGTTTTTGCTGGTTTTAGTAGAATTTTTTTTTTTTTTTTTTTTGAATTACTTACTCAAAATAATCAATTAATTATTTGTACTTCCTCTTCGTGACTTGAAGGTTTGATGAAGGATCTGTGGGATGGATGGAATGTGATGATGGTTTGATAATGCTTCGTTCTAGGAAGAGATGTCTCGTGCAAGAGCAATGGGCATTGAAGTTACTGCATAGCTGCTGCGGCATTGGATTCCATCAGCTTCACCAATTCTGCTTCAAATGTGAAGGCAAATACTGATTATGTGAGTCCTGTTTCTGTTGGTTTATTCTTATCTCATATACCCTAGGAATAAAATTTAGGAATTATGCAATAGAATAAAACTCATCTTTTAAGTTCCGAACCAATTCGAATGTAGAAAGAACAAAAGTTATTGTTAATAAAGGAAGTTATTTTTGAATGTGTGATTGAATCTATGGGATGGATGGAAGTTATTTTTGAATGTGTGATTGAATCTATGGGATGGATGGAATGAAAGATTTGCAGGTTATTTTAAATTCCGGCGTATTTCTGGCTGAATGTGTACTGACCATGGTCAATGTTTACCAGGTCAAAGAGGGAATATTTGACGGGCAGTAAAAATTTTTTGATGTTACTAAAAAATTCGTAACTGCTCTAAGCTGTTTCAACCTGTCCTGTAGTGACAGCTCCAAGCTGTTTCAAAATGACTCATAGTAACGACGGAGCTCTGTTACGACGTCATTGTTACAAAAAAATCGTAACAGGGGCAGGCTGTTTCAAAATGACACGTTGTAACAGCCTCCGTCTGTTACAACCCCTGTTACAACAGAATTCGTAATAGCTACAGAGCCGTTACAAAAATTTGTCACGCCACCTTTTGAAACAGAATTTGCCTGTTACAACCTTGTTTTGTAACATGTAAAATCTGTTTCTAATTGGACAAAATAGTGTAGTGATTACTCGAAGACTTGAAGAATGTGAAGAAGTAACAAGCTACATCGACGACATCATCCTTCCTCTTGAGGTTAGTAATATTGTGACTTGAACTGTTTCATTCCTAACGTATCTTTCAAGTCGTGCTATATCGAAAACATAACTGCGAAGCTGTGAATGATTATATACTCTAGTAGACATAGTGTTAAGGAATTAGAATACGAAGTATAACGCTTATCTTTTGAACTTCGTATATAAGACATCGACATAATCGTATGAATGCTATTGTGATTATGTGTATGGGTATGGGTGAAGATTTCGTCCTAGGAAACAATGTTTACATTCGTTTAAAGGAAGTACATTCATGAACTTGTTTTATGAATCGAAAGGGAAATCGCTAGGCTTATTGGTATTGTTATTCATTGCATATCTTTGGATTACCAATATGTGTGAGTTAGTAAAACCGATCATAACTTGTTATGTATCTTGGTAAAACTAGTCACAATGCCTGACTTATGTATTGGTATGACTTTTATTAGTGCAACCGATCCTAAGTAATCACCTAATATGGTATGATCGATATTTGTAATTGGTGTGACCGATCCTAGTAATTGGTGTAACCGATCCTAGTAATTGGTGTGACCGATCACAAAAGAGTGTGTAATCGATCCTTGTAATTGGTGTAACCAGTCCTGGTAATTGGTGTAACTGATCCTGGTAACTGGTGTGACCGATCACAAGTAATACCATGAGAATATGGTAACCGGTCCTGGTAATTGATGTAACCGATCCTGGTAACTGATGTAACCGGTCCTAGTAACCATATTAAGGTAGAACCGTAAACCCATGATTAGTGTTTGATATTTGATCAATCACATAGTTCTTGGAAATCAGATGAACCAGTTCTAAACTTGTTTGGAAGTGTGGTATAATCGGTTCCAAGATTGTAAATATGAAAAAGGATTTATAAAGAAATAAGATGTCGACATACTTTGAACATGTTCGGTAACTCTTATCTTTTATTTTTCAAAAATATTCCTTAATAACTCAAGGAGATCCCGGACCGAAATAAGTTGAGAATCTTTTAATTAAGGTTGTTAATTTTATATGCTTTTAATTACCAGCAATTAAAATGCATATCTCTGGAAAATAAAAATTGGTAATGTGCATTTACTAATTGGAGATTTTCTAGTAGGATTTCGGTTAAATTATGACAGAGCATTTCCAGGAATTATGAAAACCGATTTTGGAAATATTGCATATCTTAAGAATATTTCGGTTTTGGAAATTCCTTGGTGTCCAAACTTCCTTGGTCTATAAATACCCAAGTTTGCATTTCGAGCAAACTATCCTAAGAGCCAGCAAAACTACCTTATTGTGTTGTTACTGGTGGAGACGTCTATTCGGAGAGGAAAGTACCCTAATTAAGCGAAATCTCTTACGATCGCTCGTTTAAAGACTTCTGTGGGATCAAGAAGCTCTACGAGTACCGTTGGTGGGAAACTAGATAATTGAAGTATTATTAGTTTTCGATTTGATTTGATTGACTAACGATTGTTGAACTTTGATTGCACCTAGTTTGTTTATTCTTGAGAATCTTCTCTTCTGATATAAGATTTACTCAAACTAGATCGAAGTATCGACGGGATCTGTAGAACTGTTTGTAGATCTAAAGACGTCTTGTGATAATCCATTGTTAACAGACTCAATTCTGTGCGTGATTGATCACAAGAGATTCAAGTTGTGGTGTGCAGGTGTTTATTGAAGATTTAAGAAGATTTGAAGACAAAGAAGATTTCTTATTGGTTTCATAATCTTTGGTGTGCACAAAACTTGATCGGCTGGGATCCAACTATAATCGGTTTATCCTTGATAGATTTGATTGATTAGTTGCGTAGATCGGCATCAGTATTTAATATCTTGGTAGATCCTATTATTGATTACAAAATCTAAACTCCGCTATTTTGGTAGTTGTTGGATAGATATATCTAAACACGACAAAGGAGTTTATTGGATTAAACAGAAGAGCCTTTGTCTAACTCATATCACTGAGATTGAATAGAGTTGTTACCAAATAGATTTGTTTTTCCTTTACTGTTTGGAATACGAACCAAAGGAATTGTTCCAGTGCGTGCACTTATTGAATGTCGAAAGCGCATGGATACTAAAGAAACTAGGTGAACTATAGGTTTAGTTGTTTGGTCTCAACTATACGAAGTTGGTGTCATTTTGTATAGCGGCTTAATTCTGAGAGTATTCAATTCTGGACTAGGTCCCGGGTTTTTTCTGCATTTGCGGTTTCCTCGTTAACAAAATCTTGCCGTGTCATTTATTTTTGTTTTCCGTAATTATAATTGTTTTTATTATAATTTAAAGTAAATTACACAAACGTTAACTCCGTAATACTTGATAGTGATCCTATAGAGTTTGGTTAAGTCCGGACCTATTATCAAGTAATCACACTTTGATTGTTGTATTGTCTCGATCTCGTATCCATAGATGATCACACAAAGTGTGAATACCGATTTGTTGTATTGTCTCGACTCAGTCCATAGACAATCACTTTCGGTAAGAGGACTTATAGGTGGAAAAGTTTAAGATATTGGTATATTTGGGTACCCTCGTCTTTTCAAAATCTAGATATAGTTATGATCAACTAAATTTGACAACAAGCTTGAGATAGCAACACTTGTGAGTTCGACCGAGCAATGCTCTAACAAGAACAATAATATGTTATATCTTTCCGCATATAGATCTGGAAGATTGATACTTTCGTCATTTATGATTTCTTGCCCCATAAATCTCTAATTTTGGTTCTACAAATTACAATTTAGAATACACTAACTTTCTCTTTATTCACCCTACCCCTAAATATTTAATCTTTGGTTTCTGCGTGAATTTCAATTTATAACCTGCAATCCTTGCTTTTCTTTAATTAAGAAATAGAATCATATTAGGAAACAGAACTTTTATAGGTATGTTCGTAATTAAGAAACACAATTGTATTAGTAAACTTAGTGAACGAATGGTCCCGATATCTTTCTATGTTTGTCCCTCGATCGTACGTTCCAGGCTATCTCTCGCGTATAGGTCGTTCCCGGTTGGAGGATGACAATTTTGATGGTCGGGTGCCTGGATACACAAACACCCTTCTTCCGTATAATAATAGGTCTCAACCCGTGCCGTAACGGTACGGGCAAGGATATGTGTTTCAAATGTATCCATAGATTCATACATGTCGTAATTGTATGAGAAGAATCGAACTGATCGATCCAGGTCTAAATGTTTTGAGCAGTTGGTTAATAAACATGTCCTTATCCTCGAATCTTTTAATAGAACATTATTTTGTGTATGTAAGTCATACAATCCTTTGGGACAAACATAGTTAATCGTTAGAGCAAATCCTATGGGCAGTAGAACATTACTTCGTTCACTACTTCAAAAAAAATATCATCAAAAGTCATTCACCAAACTTGTAACAAAACTAAAAACACCTAAAATTACTTTAAAATCAATTAGATTAAACTTGCAAAATCTGTTAGCATTAGAATTTAATTTTTCTCTCTGATATAAATTGTTGGGTTCCCAATTTACATAGATTTGTGTTTATTTATTTTCCTAAAATTTATAATAATATTTAATTCTTGATCCATTTCTTTTCTTGTCTCTTTACCTATTATCATGAACTATTTCTCAAGCATGCATAATTACACGAAGTTGGGGAGAAATGACAAAAACATAAATCATGACAAAAAGGGGGAATAAAGAGAGATGTGAGAAACTGAATCGATTACAATTAATTCACGTGTAGCCTTGCATAATCCCATGAAGTAGGGGAGAAATAATGACAGACACATAAACCATGAAAAAAAAGGGGAATAAAGAGAGATGTGAGAAACTGAACCGATTACCATTAATTCGCGCGTAGCCTTGTGTTTGGCCAATTTTATTATAGATTTCATTTTTCTTCCTGGCCCTACCCGATAAATCTTAAAATCACAACATCTTATTTTTTTGGAAAATCTGGCCTTTAAAATTTGTTTTAATTTTAAAAAATAATAACAAAAAGTAATTTGAAAACTAAAATCAAATTAAAACAAAACAAAGAAAAATTAACCAAGGGTGACTAAATAATTTACCTATCTTAGGACACCTTTTCTCACCCTACTACCACTACTTCTTCCACCACCACATTATGGTCACCACTTAACCAGTCTCACCAATACCCACCACTAGGGCTGCACAGGAACCGTCCCGTCCCATGGAACCGCAGGAACCGTCCCGGAACCGCGGTCAGACGGGACAGGTACAAGTACCAAAAACTGGTACCATGCCTAGAATAAGTACAAGTAACGGTTCTAGGCTATTCCCGTTCCGTCCCGTCCCGTAGTACCGAGCAACAAGTAATAACGTCTAATAATAGTTAGGGTTTTTGAAAACTAATTAGTTTTTGTTCATTTCTATTTAGTTTTTGTTGATTTCTTTAGATGTGAAACTGATTGTAATTTTTTTGTTTTTGATTTTAGGGTTTTGGAATTTTTGGTGTGGTTTATAACTTCATCTGAACTTAGAACTTAGAAGATTTTTTGTTTTATTTTCTTTTTTATAATTTTACATATGCTACGGGTAAAGAACCGGTACCGTCCCATCCCGTACCGAGTTAAACAGGTACAGGTCCCGTCCCATCCCATATTGCACAGGTACAGGTACCGGCCATAGGGAGGTACAGGTACTGAGCTAGGCAAAAACCCGTACCGTCCCGTCCCATGTGCAGCCCTACCCACCACCATTATCCCCACTGCCGATCCACCACTACCACCCACCATCACAACCACCATTAGTGCTTAATTTACCTATCTTAGGACCCCTTTTCTCATCCTACTGCCAGTACTTCTTCCACCACCACATTATCGTCACCACTCCACCAGTCTCACCAATACCCACCACCATTATCCCCACCACTGCCCACCATCATAACCACCATTAATGCTTACGGATATGGTTAATATATATTTTTTTTATTATGTATCAACAAAAATATATTCATTTGATTAATTAAAGAAACATTTATTATGAAATATCAATTGAACATTTATTATTAAATTTTAATTAAACGTGATCATTTATAACGATAAATTTATGTTCTGTAAGTATAAATTTGATCGTTCTTTATCTAGCCTAACTTGTCCAAACTTTGTTTTGTATTCTGGAAATGTAATCAATTTTATTTTAATACTAAAAACCTTGATTTATTCGATCGAGTACTATAAATAGCTGAGATCCCATTTGGGTGATCCAGCGGTCATGATCATATTGTTTTATATGATTTAGTATCCTACTCAAAATATTTGTGTTTTATCCTTACCAGTTGTGCTAAAAACAGCCAACTACATCTATCACAATAAAATGTTGCCCATTTTTTAAAGACACAAAACTATTATTGTCCACTACTATTCACTCACATCCACCATCGTACGTAAAAACCAGCCACGCCCACTATTTTTTCCACCACCAGTAATGTTACCACCTCCACCACTCATAAATACCCGCCACTGTTTCCACCACCCACTACCACCATTAAAAATTATTAATATAATTTTAACCGGGGTCACTGTAGTACAGTGGTAAAGTCATTGGGTGATGATACCAGTTACCTGAGTTCGAAACTCGCCAGCACCAAATACTTTACCGATCAATATATATATATATAGTTTTTAATAAACTTATTTATTAATAAAAGTATGTATTTATTAGATTCATTAAATGAATATTTATCATGAAAAATTAATTAATCATTCATCATGAGCAATTAATAGGACACTAATTAATAAAGTATTTATAATGGTTAGTTGAAAAAACCACGGCCGTAGATTTATCCCTCCTAGACAAATCTCGGCCGCTCTTTATCTAGCCTAACTTAGCCAAGCTTTGTTTTGTATTCTAGATATATATTTGGGTTATTTCATTTTTGTTATATGTGAGATGTTTGCTTGCTAACACGTATATTTCTCACGCATCTTGTGAACTTTATATATAGATAATGTTCATATCTATATTAGTTTAGTCTGGACAAAATCTATAAAGTTTTCTGCTGAAATATTTCATGTACAATAAATTACACAAATATTCGCATAGGATGTAGAGACGAGGATGTAAATGGGTGCACACCATCTACCTGATTTAACAAGTTAGCTAATTAGGATTATAGTTGTTCAAGGATCTTTGTACGGTGATATTGCAATCATTTCAGTGTAGTGTTGTAAAAAATACTCAAGTTTTAAATACGAGAAAAACAAAAATAAACCCATGAAAATCGATGTTTGGTACATTTTTTGTTAATTAAAGTACCTGAATCGAACCAATAGGTATCTATTTTACTTCTTATATATTGTCTTCTAGGAATATTTTTGCTGGGAAGAAGAATACGGGGTAAAATAATAACACTTGCAAAAAATTTAAGAATCTGAATAATAAAGTGATCAATACCTAGTTGAATAACAATACAATACAATACAATACAATACAATACAAGCTAAAAGAAACATAATATTTTGATACAACTCTTCTGTGATCATGCATTACCCATTATGCGGGTCAATTACTTGGTGAAACTGTCAAAAATCATCGTAACATGTGTATATTTAATAGACAAAAGTCACAACATCCAAGGGAAAAATGGAATGAAAAAGATCATGATTATAGAGGGAATGCGTCCCCTAGCTCACCATAAGCGTTTAATACGAAAACATGATGAAAAAAATTCATAGAAATTTTTTATTATCTTGTTTTTTGTAAAAAAACCATACAAAACGTAAAGAAATCAATTTATAAAGAAAAAATGAGACGTAGTACTTCTCATTCTAAAGTATCATATACTAAGTTTTGACACTAGCCACGTAAACATGGATAATCATCGCATTGTTTGTCAATATTGCAAGCATCCTAAACTCGTTAGCAGCAACAATTGTAAGTATAAACATCTAAATTGGATTGGCAACATTTACATCTTTCTCTCTCTCTCTAACCCCTATCAATTAGCGAAAGAAATAAAAAAACTAGCCATTTGAATTTTCCTGCTAACATTTCCTCATTTTAGGAGCAGATTTGAGCAGACCAGATCATCAAAAACCTTTTTTTTTTCCCTCTTTTCATTAATCGATTTAGGTTTATTTTATTTAAAGTTTAGCACTTGTTTACGGTATTTTTGGCTTGAGATCTTTAATTTTTGTTGTGCCTTCAATACTTGCAAGCAAATTTGATGATCAAAGTGACGTTTCTATCTTTGACTTGGGGGTTTATTCGAGTTCTTGCTGATTTTTTTAAATCCATAAGAGCACGTTTCCACGCATCAATGGAAACGTCATCAACTTCAACCAAGTTTTGGGCAACAACAATACCAAAGACTCCCCATCAATAGAAAAAAAAATACACCCAAAATATCTGGTTACAATTCATACTCCTGAGAAACAAGATTCCTTAAGACACAGACACAGACACTAACAACTACCATGACATCAAAGAAACCATCATTAACAAGTTTTAGAAGATTTATTTTTATGAAGAACCAGACCGAGCCAGACCAATTCAACCATAGGATAACATATTTAGGTTATTCATGTTATGTACCTTTGTTATTGCTACATTGAGAAAATCATTAACCAATGGTTGGATCTATGGATCCTTTTATGCCAATGTCATATGTTTCACAATGATTTAGAGAAAACCCTTGAGAAATGGTTGTATCTTTTGATCCTAACATCTCTATTGTTAATAAAAATGTTTTATAGTTTCGATGAGTTAGTTTTTATCCAAACTAGACCCTTTGAACTTTGTCATGTTACTATGGAATTTGTTTTTAACAGTTAGCTTTCTTTTTCAAGTTATGCCATGTAACTATGATGCTAAGTCGTTTGAATGTAATTGATGTCTATTTAAAATCTGGGTAACCGGAGGAAACTCTCGAGTCGGTCCGGTAATCGTTCCCGATCTCAAATCGCATGGTTATGATAAATATTTTTGAGAAAGACCTCTTTTTCGAAGAAAAATAATTAGGAAGAATAAATTTGCAACTTGCAAGTAATTTAAAGAACGGAATTTTGATAAATTACCCTCATATATGGATACCCACTAAAAAAATGCCCCCATTTTTTTAAAATTTGTTAAACTACCCTTACCGTCTATTTTCACGTCTTGGGCCCACATGTTGTGTCCACGGTCGTTTACTTAGTCAAGAAAATGGGTCAGATTACCATAAACTCCTACACTATATCTAAAAGTAAGAGAAAGTTAGCCGACACTCTTCCTCTTCTCTTTTGTTTCTTCTTATTCTTCTTCTCCCCTGTTCTTCGCTCATGTGATTTTGAGAGTATAAGATCGAGAGAAAGGGGCGGCGTAAGTTTAGGGAATGGCTGGTGATGGTGTTATTGATTCATATAATGAAATCGAACTCAGGGAAACCTAAATCAGGTAACAAAATTTAGGGTTTGTGGTTTATCTTTTGAATTTATGTCAAATTAATCATGTTACCGAAGAATAGAAGATAGGTTTTCAATGACAAAGAAGATAAATAGGGATTAGTAGTTGATTTTAAGCTTTAGTGAGGATTTGAAAGAGATTTGTGTGTGTGGTGAATTAGGGTTTGCTTGACATGAAGCAGTTGTAAGAGATTTCAGGGGTGTTGAGTCTTGAATCAAGACAAGAATGATGTTGTTAGTGTTGATGAGGAGAATCAGAAAAAGGGTTGGTCTTGGATTCGATTTTGAGTTGGGAATTGAAGATGGTCTTGATGGGTTTTGTTTGAATTCTATGGTAATGCAGATGAAGATTACAGAGAAGGTGGTGGTGCTGTACAGGTTCAAACCCTATTTTAAATATGGTGGTGCTGTACAGGTTCAAACCCTATTTTAAATATGGTGGTGTTTGAATCTGCAATAGTTGTGTAGAGCTGAAATTCATGGAGCTACATATTTTGTTGTGACTAAATGAACTAATAGATGTATGCCTAGGTTATGTGATCTGGTAATTGGTGCAGGCAATTGAAGATTAAGATGGAGTAGGAGATTTTGGATGATGTTTAATTGTGTTGGTTGTGAGCTGAACAGGGAAGTGCTGATGATGGTTGTGTGGTGCAAACTGGTTATGATGAACTGTGTAGATGGGGTTGCAGACTCAGGTTGATGGTAGCTGTTAGAACTGAAACAACTAAAGCATGGATCTGAAGCTGCAATTGAGATGAATTTAGAGTTTGTCGTTGAATAGAGAAGAATCCGAGAGCAACAGTTGAGATGGGATTTCAGAGAAGAAGGAATTGGTTTGGCTTCAGTGGTTGTGTGCTTGAATTGCAGAAGAATGGGTAGTAATGAAGTTGAAGTAGTGGATGTTGTGGGTTGCTGCTTTAGGAATCTGTAGGTGATTGTATGGAGATGAGCAAAGATCTGTGTGGGTGCTGAGATGAGATGATATTGAACCTGCTATTCATTGCAGTGATGGAAGGATGTTGTTGTAGGAGTCAGTGTTGGTTCTTGACAGACCTTGAGAATGAGAAAGAGTAAGAACATGGTATTGATGGTCTGAAACTTGGGTTTGGTTGTCACTCTTTACAGTGGTAGTTTGATGAACTCAAGTGATTGAGCTGGTGGTCATTTACAACTAGATGTATGTTAGGATAGGGTCTTGGAAGTGGCAGGTATGAGTTGAATGGTGTTGCAGAGAAGCAAGTTTTGGCAGTAGTTTTGATTCAGTTATAAGGCTAAGTATGATTTGACTGGAACTGATATTTGTAGTTCAGTTTTGATTGAATGTAAGAAATATATTGAATTAGTGGTAGTGGTTTTGTAAGTTACAGAGATAATGGAAGTGGTAGTAATGTTGCAGGTATTGACTCGACTCGAATCGACGATTCAAGTAGATTCAACTCAACTCGGTAGGAAGGGCCTTTTAGACATTTAGACGCTGCCACCTAAGTGTTAACAGCTGCTAACTGCCGTTTGCCGTTTTTTGAATAAAACGGTCAAGACAAGGGTACTTTAACAAATTTCTAAAAAACGGGGCATTTTTTTAGTGTAATGTGAAAATATGAGTACTTTATCAAAAAACCCTTTACAGAAAAGGTGTTATACACTCACTTTAAAAAGTAGGTTAACATAAAAACACAATTAAAAACTCAGACAAATAGGAGAATTTCGTTCTGGCCATAACACAAGTATTTTTACGCCCCTCTTTCTCTCATTCAGCGAACCCTAAAAAACAAACTCCCATTGATGAAGTTTGGGTTCTCCTGTCGGTTCTTCTCTTCTCATACAATTATCAATTTTAATCTCTCTTTACATTATTCTTTTTCCTAATTAGATGTTTCATTAATAAAAAACCCTTAGTTTTTTTTTTTAATTATTACTCTAGATCTAGATTAACTATTAATTCGAATTTGGGAGTAAAAAAATCCAATCTTTCTTGATGTTGGGCTCTCCAGAGAGGAAGGAGAATCCTCCGAAGAAACCCAAAATTGATAAGGACGATTACAACGAGGTATCTATTTCTATGTTCTTTAATGTTATGATTGTTGGGTTTACTTGTTCTTGTTTGATTAAAGCTATCACATTTTGAATGAATTTGTTGGGATTTATTAGAATTTTTGCAGTAAATATCCTACCTTTAGCTATCAGTAATGCATATTTTTGCCGAAATATTGAAACTGCAATAGTAATCGGAGAAAATTGAGCTTATTGATAATGGGAAATCATTGCATTGAAGTACTTGTTTTATATTATCCATGTTTTTGATGAGTGGGAACTAGGGCTGATTTTCATTGTAAATAAGTATATCTTCGGGTATATGCTCTGTGACAGACTTGTTTCCCAACATATGCTGAGACTTAGGGAGTTAAGCCTTCACTTTTTCAGCATATTTCAAGCGAGAAATTTATGTCAAATTTAATTTTATTGGAAAACTAGGCTGGATAATTCTTAATGAAATGTTTGAAACCAGAAATCACTGATGTTGGTCAACTTGTAGATGTCGACATACCTGCATCTGTATTCCAGTGAGCATGTATTGTGGCTCGCAAGTAACTAGCTAAACTAGCTAAACTAGGCCATACCTGGCACCCTAGATTATGAAAGTTTTCTGTGACTGCCATAGGGCAACTTTATTAGAAACAAGAACAAAAGTCAGTTACAAGTTTCTCATGTTGCTGTAACATTCTCCCATCCCAGTTATATGCATTACGTACTGAGGATTTTAACTTAAAAGTGTCCTTCACAATCCATATTAGTAGAGGGTCTTTTCTATGTATGTAACTATACTTACTCAGTTTGACTCCTTACGGACAGAGGTTCTTTGATTTTTTGTGATCCGCATAACCCAGTGACCCAAATAACATATGGGATGTACCTCGGGTTCTTCGATACTTCTATTGATGTCACTAGTCCTTTTTTCTTGTAAATAGTAAATAGGATCATTCTTTTTAAGGCTTTTAAAGTGTTTGGATACCTCTAAATTAATCATGTGAATAATGAATTATAAATCTGTTGGAATATAGTTGAACAAAGACTCAGTTTGCCCTCGTTTGTACGCAAACAAGGTAATCATAAGGTGTGAAGAGCACAAAAGATACAATGTATATAAAAAATAAGGGGGGAGTGGAGGAATCTGCTAGTTTTTTTTTTTTTTTTTTTGAAAGAAAATAAGGCTTGAAAGAATTGTGCTAATTTTATACTTTTAGTTTTACGCTTTTTGTTGGTGCACCCTATGTTTACAATATTGGTAGAGATACAAATTGAAGGAAAACAGATACTTTCTTTATAGTTCTAATATATGTTAGTATGCTTTTTGTTGAATTTATATGTTTTATATACCCATTGTTGTTTCAAATAGTTTGGAGAGTTGTTTGTAACTTTTATTTTCTTTATGTAGTCATCAATGATTCAAGCCATCGATAATCAATTAGAGATTGAACCCATCGTAGAGAATCAAGCCACTGATAATCATTTAGAAACCGTTCCATCTGGGGAAGATGAATCTGATATCAAGCCTATTATAGAAGGTCAATTGGACAGTGAGCCCAATTTCGAAGATCAGTCAGAGTATGTGCCGATTATAGAAGATCAAGCCATTTATGATCCATCTGAAGTCGAGACTATTTCCGTAGATCAAGCTGCTGATAATGATGCTGTACTCAAGCTCATTGGTGAAGATCAAGATGCTGCTCGTAAATTCGAAATCGAGCATGTTGACGAAGACCAAGTAACCACTAATAAGTTAGAAGGTTATGCGGGCGTCACTGAAGAAGACACTATTGATAATCAATCAGAAGCAGAGCAAAATTATGAAGAGCAGGACATTGATAATCAGTTAGAACAAGATCCTATTGCAGATGGTCAAATTGATCTATCCTCAAAATTCATCACTGATAGGGTATATATACTAATTTCTTTATAACTGAACCTGCAATAAGTTGTGTCTGATTATTTGTATTGATTTGCAGGTATTTGAAAGTAGGAAGGAGTTAATTGATTGGGCAAAAGAAACTGGAAGAGAAGTGGGGACTGTTATTGTGACTAAAAAGTCGGATTTTGTCACTGGTAGGACACCCAGGCTTCTTCTTGGCTGTGAACGGGCTGGTAAGTACAGGCCTCGTAAACCAGGAGCTGAGAGAAAAGGTGGAAAGAGGAAAAGCACTACAAAGTTGTGTGGGTGTCCATTTTTGATGAGGGGACTTTATCAATTAGGTACTCCAGATAAATGGAAGGTCAAAGTTGTTTGTGGACGACACAACCATCCATTAGTTGGTCATGTTGAGGGTAAATCAGGCATGGGTAGACTAACGGTCGAGGAGCGCAAGATTGTTGAAGAGATGTCTGCATCGGGTCTAAAGCTGAAGCAAGCACTCACAGTAATCAAGTCCAGAAATCCTACTAATGCATCAACTATCCGCCATGTTTATAATGCTCGAGCCACTTTAAGAAAGATTGAAACCAGAGAGAAATCTCATATGCTTCAGTTGATCAATGACCTTCAAGATAATGCGTACTTAGAATGGCGTAGATATACTGAGGACGCTGATGCGGTGAAGGACTTATTTTGGGCTCACCCAGAGTCAGTTCAACTAGCGAAGTGCTTTCCTCATGTTTTTTTGGTGGACTCCACATACAAGACAAACAGGTTTAAAAGGTCGTTATTTGAGATTGTAGGAGTCACCTCTACAGATCAGACTTTTTCAGTGTGTTTCACATTGATGGAAGAAGAAAAAGAGGATGACTATGTCTGGGCTTTAGAAAAATTCCGTGCATTGCTTGACCGAAATGTTCTGCCATCAGTGATAGTGACTAATCCAGAGTTGCCTTTAATAAGTGGTTTGGAGAAGGTCTTCCCCACTACTAAACTTCTCTTTTGCCGATGGCATATCTCGAAAGATATAAGGGGCGTGGCAAAGAAGGAAATTGCCGATACAGAGACGTTCACAAAATTCATGGAAAGATGGGAAGAGTTGATGGTGTCCCCCAGTGAGAGTGAGTATGACAGTTGTTTGAGAGAGTTGGAATCTGACTACTGTGATGCAGAGACCTTACTAAACTATGTGAAGGATATCTGGTTGAACCCGTTTAAGGATCGTTTTGTTGCTGCCTGGACTGACCTATATGTACACTTAGGCAATACAAGTACAAAGAGAGCTGAAGGTGCACATTCGAGGCTGAAGAAGCAATTGAATGCTGCCAACTACGACATCCAAGGGATGTGGAAGGCTATGCATCCATTGATAAACCTTCAGTTTACAGATATCAAGGCGTCCTTTGAGGTAAGCATTAAAGAATTACAAGAACGACACAGAGTTGGTATCTTGAGAGAGGTCATTGGGGCTATATCAATAGCTGCAATTGACCACATATTAAAGGAAAAGAAGCGTGCTGGATATAAGACACTAGATGTTGATTCATGTGGTTGTGCGCTTCGTCATACTCATGGACTACCGTGTGCACACGAGCTTATTAAGTATGAAGAAGAAGGGCGTGCCATTCCTCTTTCTTCAGTACATTCCATTTGGAGAAAGTTATCTCCCACGCCGGATCCTCCAAACCGCGGTGATCTCGACTCTCGCCCTGAGTTTCATTTGTTTTTTGAGCATTTTAATGAATCTTGTGAAGATAGGAAAGTGTATTTATTGAAAAGATTAAAGGAACTAGCCAGTCCAGTGGAGCCTGCATTTCTTGTTTCAAACGGATTATTGGAGTGAAAGTTATGATAGCTCAAAGCATTAGATATTCTTTCTATGAAAGTTATGATAGCTCAGAGCATTAGATATTCTTTCTATTCTTCGTTATAATGTTCATATCTTTTATTTCTTAGTGAAAGTTGTACTTATTCGATTAGTCTGACAAGAAAACCAGACCAAACTTTGCAGGTTTTAGATTGTTAAATACTTCAGAAAACTCCAGTCATGCAAGAATAAGAAAGACCAAACGGAGGATTCGGACCTGAAAGACCAAGATATGCTGATTCTTGAACAAGAAAACACTCTTGTTGAATTTTGGCCTTGTACCCATTCTTTTTCAGATTTCAATTTGGTTTCCAAGGAATCTAAAATTCATCTACCCGACTGGCAGTATACTAGTAGGTAACTAAAATCTACAACAAGAACTACCGATCAGAAAAAAAAATCTACAACAAGAACTAATCAACAACCCTCAAAAACAAACAAAGAAATCTCATATTACTGTATTTTCTTTACATGTCATTTTTTGAGCTCAACTGTTCCAAAGTTGAATCTAAGAGACGGTGAGCCAATTGATCTAGTTTGAGTTAATGACCCAGTGTTGTCCATCAACTTGAACTCTGAAGCCATTGACTCGAGCAAACAGGTTGACAGCTCGCCGAACCCCGCGCTCATCCGCTGATGTAAAATAATCGTGACCGAACATGACACCAGCCGGCCGTAGGATTTTGTAAGCCCGATTTATGTCAGACCAAGCCGAGTGAAAATCGTGACCTGCATCAACCTCAACCAGGTCACCCAAAATACCCCACTCGCAAAATTTGTCAAGTGTCGATTGAGTTGAAAAAGGAATCGGCAAAATCAACTCAGTCGCATTAGAGTAAACAACATTCTGCATGAACTGATACATAAGCATGATATCACCGTTAACCATTTGAATATCCTTAAATCGTTCATCACGAAAACCAGCCCATCCACGAAAATCATCAACACAAAGAATCTGAGTTTTAAGACCTATCGAACGAGTCAACTCAGCCATATGAATTGCCGAAGCACCTAAAAACGTACCCACTTCAATTATAGTTGTTGGCTTAACTTTTCGAATCAAGTTTTCGAAAACAGCTCCTTTTGACCCCCAACCTTTGATTATCTTCTGTTTTATCAGGGAGTTAATATGGGGTGGTGGGAATTCACTGTACGGCGATGTTCCATTGTAAACTTTGTGTAGAAGCGTTTGTCGAATCAGCTCCCCTGAAACTGGCTTACCACATCGAGTTAAAAATCGAAAATGGTCTAATGAATCGGTGGGTATAGAGGAGGACGTTGACTTGGCAGTATTGGTGGTGGTTTTGCTCGAGGAAGAAGAAGGTGGACTTGGTTGTATAGAAGTGGTGGTGGTGCTGGTGGTGATATTATGAGTTGTCGATGATGACGATGATGATGATAAGTAACCAAGTATGTATGACAGAGAGATAACAAGAAGATAGATTAATGGTTGACTGAGCTTTGTAATTTTTCTTGGATGATTATGTTGTTGTGGAGGTTTATCTTCTTTCATTTTAGAGAGAAGATGAATGAGTTTCAAGGAATATTGTTTAAGTGTTAATTCTTGGAGCTTCTTCTAAACCTCTCTTTATCTTTCTAGATTTGTAAAGTCGGGGTGGTTTAGAGATAGAGAAGAAGTGGTTTAGGGGCTTCAAGTTGTCTTTTGATATTCTGTCTCTCTCTAGAATTAGTCAGTTTGAGTTATTTTGGACAAAGAAATAGAGAAACGTCACGGTTTGGAGAGGTGTCATTTCGTCTCCCATTTTCTGTCCATTTTATTTAATGTTGGGTTCTTTGATATGTCTATTTTGGAAACTTCATTTTATTATTGCGGGACTTTTGCTGCTTGGATTATTTTTTATTCATGGAGATTGGAAAACTCCACTGGTTAGATATTGTCAACCGTTTCACTAATTAATGGAGTAGAATGAACGTCTAATCCGATTTTGGTTATGATTTAGACTTTCTTTTCCTTTGTGTCTGGAAATTGTTTTTTGATTTCTGAAAGCAAAAAAATAAAATAAAATAAGATATCGTTTGGTATATAATTTCAAAATAACTTCTACAAGCAAAAAAAAAAACTAACTTTTTATGAAATAAAAACATTTTATTTCTGGCTTCGGCTTCTGTAGAAGCATTTCTACTTCCGGTGTCCAAACAAGCTATTAAAACCTCGTATGCGGAGAGGTATAAAGCTTCAAAGACTCCTAATGTTTTAGTCTCGATAATACAATTGGACCATTTAGCTTAAAGTGACACATGATGATATCGGTATACTTAAAATTAATATCATAACCACAAGTGCCAAAATTTCAAAAATCTAAATGGAGAATACAAGTAATGAGAGTAAATTAGAATGGAAAATCGGAGATAACCTTGAACCATGTGAAACGACCATCCTCATATACTCACGACCATCCTCATATACTCATAATTCGTGAAATCCTGGAATATCCCAAGTCATCTCACTTCAAATCCAGTGAACATCTTTTTGTATAATATAATGGACCCTCAAATCGCCATCATAATCTTTTTGATTTGGTGAAGCCACATCGTTACTCACATTTTCTTATTATCACAAATTAATTAGTTACTCCAACCGACACTAACCTTTCGGGCACAATCTAATTGAAAACCCCAACCATCACAAATAGCAATCCAAAGAAAAACAACTTAAAAGTCTCATATCCATTCAAAAATATAAAAATTACTTACAACTACCAAACATTATTCATGAAACCTTTTTAATTTGAATTTGAAATAACTCTTGACATTTCATGAAGAGGCTAGGCTCTTCCAAAGGATGTGATATTATGTGAAGATACTTTTTGTTCTCTTCTAAGATTCACCAATCTATTTTCACCCAATTATTCATGTTCTCGAAACAAGAGAAACACACAATACAATCTGATTTCACTGGCACACACAATACAATCTGAGAGAGATAAATACTAAGTTTGGTTCGCCGTTTTCTTGAGTTTGTAGTGCCTTAAACTCATGGAAGGTGTTATGTTTTGGAAGACATCCGGAAAATAATACCATTTATGCCAGAGTGGATGAATTTTGTTATATCTGAATTACTTAGTAGTTTTGTTTGTTATTATACTGACTTTGAATATATAAATGTCTGAATCGTTTAAATTAAGTTTCTTTGGCCTTCGTAATTCTAATTAGTATCGTTTTCAATAATACAATGGCATTTAGATCAATCGAAATAATGAGATAGTTACTAGATAAATATATATTTACCGATACAAAATCACAATCGACAAGTTTCCGTAAAAATCCTGTTATGATCTATTAATGCAACTTCCGATGCATTTGCACCAAGATGCTTGTTAATATAAAGGGAGACAAACGCTTTCGGAGCAATCACATCTGGGTTTAGTGACCTCAGCCAATCGAAATCATGAAAGCGATCATCATTGCTACTTTTAATCTGAGTTTATATTGCAAGAGTTTTAATATGGTTGATACATCAAAATGCCCAGCGGTACATCTAATATACAAGTGTGCTAAGTGGAGACAATATTGGTAGAGAGTCGGGATGTTATAATAGTATCAGAGCCGACAACAGGTCATCACAACGAGTGTACATAGTGTATATTTTTAGAAACCTCAACTAATGATCAAACAAAAAATAACTTCGATGAGATTGGCTTCAACTTCCTGTGTGGTTGCAATCGAATGACACCTTCAAGAAAAAATAACACAAAAATTTCTTAAATCTACATGTGAATAAAAACTGTTCTTGCATTGTACCTTGTATTAATTACCTTTTTTTTATCTTACATCTCATGTTAGGTGAATCATTAAGGAATTTCTTTCCGCCATCTTGTAGAAAATGATAACACAATTCAAACTGAGAAATAATGAGGTCATTCTGATGCATAACGAATAAGTGATGGGAAAAAATAGCTTGAAATACTTGAGACATAAAGAGATTTAGGTGGGACTTATTCCCTACGATCTATCTAAACCTTGAGGCCTAAAATCAAAAAAATAAAAAACTTTATAGAGATATGTTAGGAAAGGAAGAGCTTGAGGACCTAGCCGAAGCTAAAAGTAAGTTCCAAAGAGAAATACAAGAATCTTTAGTTGAGGGTTCGGCTAGGAAAAGTTTCGAGCACTTAGCCAAACATCGAATTGAGAGCGTAGAATATAAGTTTTGGCTAGGAAATGAGCTAAGCATCCTAGATGAACCTATAACCTCTTTACGACACTTTTTTCTTATCAGGTTTATCGGGAAGTCAACGAAGGAGATCGACAAACTTGACACTGTTCTTGGACATATTTTTGATGTATTTTGACTATAACTTGAAGAAGCACGGGTCCAGAGAAGACTCTAAAGGCCTAACTTCAAGAAAAATATATAATAAAATTTTGATGGCTTTAAGAAGGGACCTTTTTAAGACCACTTTGAAAGTTTTGGAGAAGAATGGAAACACAAGGAGTAAAAGTTAGGGTTGCACAACAATTTCATCATTGTACGATTTCTCTTTGATTTTCTCTAATACATATCATTGACTTGTAATGAATCAGTACAAATTGATGAAACAACAACCCAAAAATTTAATATGTAATCAGAAAATACAACACTTTCTTCAACATTACCGCAATCTTCATATGTTGCATCTGTTGGGACGGAGGGTTGGTACAATTAACAAGGACTTATGTTACAACAAACCCATTCCTATCAATTGTAAGTTCTTCCAGAATGGTTGAGGGTTTCACCTGAATCTAAATATGGCGATCTACTAGAGTAGAGGTAGAACCGGCATAGGAGTGACTGCAATCCCAAGCTTCTTCTTCAAATTTGAGACATGAAAAATTGGGTGAATCTCGGAGCTCATTCTCAAGGCTATAAAGGTCTACTTGTAAGGCTGAAGCTTCAAGTACACATAATCTCCAACATGGAAGGACATATCAGTCCTCTTTTGATCAACATACCATTTTATCCTTACTTGATATTTGAACAAGAGCTCCTTGAGTACAACTAGCGTATCGTTTCTTTGACTTAGATACTCTTTAACGGATTCAATTAAAGTAGTAACTTTATTGGGAAAAGTAAGGTGTAGTGATGTATATCCATACAAGGCTTTGATATGGTGATTTGTGTTGTACAATCACTTTGCCAAATACATGCGACCAATGAGTACACCCCTTTGGTTTATGTCTTGTCATACACCTCGGATAGTTTCCCAAACAACGATTGACCCTTTCAGATTAACCATTTATTTGAGGATGATAGGATGCACTCAGTCTCATAGAAGTATCTAAGCTTTCGAATAAATCCTGCAAAAAGTTACTCACAAAATCTTTGTCTCTGTCAGGAGTGATAGAGGAGGGAAGGCCATGCAGTTTGAAAATAGTATTGAGAAATTATTATGGCTACAGTAAAAGGGTGGCAGAGAGGAATGAAATGGTTATACTTGGTGAGTTGTCTACTACCACCAATATCACATCTTTTTTGTCAAGCTTGGGTAACCCCACAATGAAATCCATAGTATTCAGGTATATTCCTTTGGCATACATCATAAGCAACCACAAACAATAGTACATCATTCTTCATACTTGGCCAATAGAAGTAACTCTTAGCTCTAGCATAACTCTCTTGGATGCCAGAATGACCACCAACTGGTGATGAATGAATTGAATGCAATATAGTACTCATCATATTATGTTCATTCCCCTTGTATCACCATTGTAACTACTTATCAAGTCTTATGCCCATGGTGGTTCTGATACCGTTATGGTCTGACAAGTGGAAGATCTAGGTACCCTAGAGAGTGCATCAGTTTCTTTATTCTCTATTCCCTTTTTGTATTTGATTTTGTAATCAAATTCAAGTATTTTCATTAGCCATCTAAGTTAAGCACACGTTATTCTCTACTGCACAAAGTATTTAATACTTTGTTGGTCAATATGTACTATGAATTTCTAAGGGTACATAACCTTGAAGGACAACGGGGATGCAATTTGCATGCACCACAATATTGCAAGTATTTAGGCCATTGCCAACTTCGAATAACTTGATATGAAGTATGACCATCCCTTGAATGAACTGCAACTACCTCATCAAGTATGACAACAACCCATCCGTGAATGATATGAGTTACTAAGTGTTGCATCATCTCTCAACTAGATGAGATAAGCTACAAGGTGTTGGACCATAAATACGGTGCATTGAGGCTGCCTGCATACCCATTGTACCTTGAAGGGGTAAAGCACAAACGCAATTCATCAACATTAAGACTAGAAACCAAAACCAACTCGTGTTGCAAGGTCAATGGCCAAGCAAAGTCTATTCCTCATAGGCCAAGCGACTTTCACAAGATATGCATAGGTATTTTCAATTATTCCATCTTAGTTAAAATATTCTTGTGAATTTTACTCTTATGCCTCAATTAACTTTTTTCTTTTCTTAAAATTCGTGCGAATTTATTTTCAATATATCATCAAATTCTAGAGTCGAATAATGAGTTATGACTTTAAATATAGGAGTCGGGTCTTTGTAAGCTATTCCAAGTTGGTCAAAAGTTAAACAATACACTTCATAAGTGATGGCCAATCACCAGTCATACACCCCAGTCATTCACTTTAAGTGTACGCCGGACTATGAGGAGACTACTTTGCAAATTTTCGGGCCACTTAGATATGCAGATTTGTGCTAGAGTTAACCACTTTAGAGAACTCCTAGTTAAACTATAAAACAAAAATATCTTTTAATCAAACGAATTGTGAAGAATATAGCAAAATAAAAAGAAGAAAAATATTGAAGATGAAGAAGGTTGAAACAAGGTAGTAAAAATTGTTACTAGTTTGATGTAACTTTAGTTTTGGTGGGTGAAAGCAGTGGACAAGATTTCCCTTCCATTTTAACATTCTCAGCCGATTTATTCACTTTGTTCATATCCTTTAAAGAGCAATCCTTTGTATATTTTTCTAAGTACTTATCCTCTGTATATTTTTCCAATACTTCCACGATCGCTTGAATTCGTTTGTAATTTTTTCCTATTAAGTTTTAGATTTAGTGCCAAAACCTTTTGGTAATTGATAAGTAGAGAGAACTTACTGATGTAAAAAATTTGCCGCGGAGTTCCCTAATATTTGCAATTTTTATAATCGGGTTTTTATAGTGTTCTCATAATCATCATTACCAGATAGTAAACATAAATCAATTTCGTCTGCCATCTCAGTTCGTAATCTCTATTTATTTTTAATTTTCCAGACATCTACTTGTAACATTTAAGACACATTATAGGTTCTTGATAGCTATTGGTAGAGATTTATATATGGACCAACATGGTGTTAGTTTGTTGACATTCACAAATAATTCAATTATCATTTAGTTGACGCAAAATTTGTGTGAAAAACTGAGGCTTCACAAAATAATGCCCTTACTAGATAATAGGGTCACCATAAAGGAACATGGTAACATTAACTTTTAAGGCTCCTAGTAGGGGTACCACCGTACCAGTTTACAGGGACCAACCCTCTCAGTAATGTTTTTGTCTTATATGAATTTTGGTACCTCCTAAACCCAGTAATAGAATTCTTAATGCTTCATCTATAACCTACACCACTTTGTTACTTTAAGTAATATCTTATCAATTTTAGGTAATACAAAATTACTACAATTGGTTAGGCGAAAAATGTTTTGCTTAAAGTTTTCAATTGTTATTTTTGACTACCATTGATTCTTAGGGCAATCTGGTTCTCTTTGAACCCACAATTATGGGATACTCACATAAATTGGGGGATGCTCAGGGTTAAACAGTGCTAGGTATACTGATAAGGTGTGTTTTATTATGATGAAAAGACTGAGTCGCCCTTTTCCGTAATAGAAATCATAATCCTAACATAAAACTTAAATTGAAGACCTAAATTCCGTGTCCGACTAAAATTTCTCTTCTTTTGTCTACAAACCCATTCCTAAAAAAAATAGTCATGCCAAATGTAGTATCAAAATGATAACTTGGGTTTTTTCCAACAATGCCGTCTATAATGCTCGAAGTACGAATTCAATAAATCATCGTATTTTTCTTTATTTTTACGGTTGTTATACACAAGTCTCCAACTTTATGCGAGTACCATAGACAACAATGAATATTGAGTGTTAACTTATGTTAATATATCTTCTCTATATTATTTGCTTTCTCATTATCCTTTTCTTTTGATCATCATTATCAATTTATCACCATCTGTTGGAAAAATACATTATCAGCCGTGTGGAAAAATTAGCATAACGGCAAACAGTCCCCCGTGAGGGCATAAAGATGAATGTACACGCCAAATTGTCCCCCTGTATGGGCGTAACAGTTCCTCGTGTATATAGAAATTACATTTTGGATGGCAAACTGTCCCCCGTGTGGTCTCATGCATATTTATCAAATTTAAAAAGTCATGCATAGTGGATTCCCTCGTTCATATGAACTTAGTCTCCAAATGAGACTACCCACAGGAGATGCTTTTAGTAAATTCAATCTTTGCCAAGTTATAGGTTACATGTTAAATTTTGGAACATTGACATTTTATTTATGTGGTAAGTTTTGGGTCATGGCGAGTATGATTAAGTTATGGGTTACATGTTAAATTTTCATGATCGTTAAAGGCGGATACCAATTTTTACTAGGGCTGGTACGAAATCATAAAAATGGACACAATATTGACCATTAGATCTCTGAATTGGTATATAACTCTAGCAAAACTAGTATTCCCCTTGAGCAATCATGCAAATTTCTGAGATATGTTGTAATTTTTTGGAAACTAAGAAGAGTTAGCAATAAGGTGTAGAGTTTTGATCTCGAGATATGCTTTGAATCACAAACAAACTAACCTATAACGCATGTTTTAGATTTCGGGTCACAACGGTAAATTTCAAAATCATAATGCATGTTCAGATTACATAGATTTGGGATAACAAGGCTGATTTTGGAATATATAACCTCTTTAAAGAACAAAAGAGAGATGTCATGATCAAACAAACAGAGATGATAAATGGGAATTTGGTAAAAGTAATATCTTACCAAGTGGAGATGATCTCTGGACTGTTGACGAGTAGATGAAAACCATAGATTAGTGCGAATTTTAACATATCTTGAATTATATGTGAAGTTTCACATATCCAATTTCCTCTATTTCTTCGCTTCTGAAACCAAAAAGTCCTGGACCCCATATATATCCTCCAACATGCTCTCAGTTTCCTAAACATTTTGGTAATAAAAACGGGATTTGCATTTTTGATAATGTTCATATAATTATCAATTTCCACCACCATCTCAAATACTTCAAAAAAAAACAACAACAAAAAAACCATTTTTAAGAAAAGGAAAAAAAAAAGAACCATCTCAGATGCTAAACTATTTATATAAATGCTCTCGGAACATTTAATTTTGCGTTTTTAAACTATACATTGTAGGTTCTTGGTTGTTGAAAATATCTTCTTCAAAGAAAACATAAACGCATAACATACACTTTTTACGATACTTTTTACCCCAACATGTAGTTGTTACGGAATGGTAGAGATTTTATGTGGAGATCGACATGTTAATTTGTCGACGCTCACAAGCAATTCAATTATCATTTAGTTAGACACAAAATTTGTATGGTATATTGAGGTTTCACGAAATAAGGCCCAAACTAGCCAAATCGCATGACACACTCCTCTCGTCTTTAAAACAATGTCTAAAGATAATCAGCAAAACAAACACCAAATACAATATCTCTAATGAAATCATGTTTTCTGACAATTTGTTCTTCCACTTCACCGCCCTCTATTCATTGATCAACAGGGCCAGTCCGGAAGGGTAAGCAGGACAAGCTCCACTTTGGGGCAACAAGGGATGGGGGCAACCAAATGCATATTTTCCATTTGGGGTTTTTCATATAATAAATAATTACCGGGGACCTATTTATAATTTGCATAAGATACAAGGATAGAAATTTAATGGGATTATAGTTTTCTACTTTCTTATTATACTTCCTCCGTCCTAATTTGCTTGCATTTTTTGTTTGTATTCTTCAGTTTTTCTTTACCTATTTTTATTATTTGATTATTTTTGGATCAATTTTTCTGTAAAATATATATACTTGATTGATGTTAAATTTATACGGTTGATTGATTTTAAGGAATCAAAGTTTTAATTTATTAGTAGTTGAATTGAATCTGTTTAAATAATTTAATGTATTTTTTTGTTAGCGTACGTGATGTTTTGTTCAGCCTTTTAAATTTAGGTTATAAAAAAGAATTCTTAAAATTAGTTATCATTTTGTCCGATATAAGATTAACAAATAGTATGTAACTAATACTTGCCGTCTAAAAAGAAACCAAAAAATAGAGGCGGCCTTTGGCCGCGTAGTTAAATTTAAGTATCATAGTGAAGTTCTAGCTTCCTCCACTTAGAAAAAACTCATTCTGAATCTCTTTAAAAATGTGACAACGATAACGTACCATAGTGGGGAAATGATATGAATGCAATTAGCTTTGGGTTTTATTTTTTCTTTATCAGGGCAAAAAAAAAAAATCATTTACTTCGGGGCAAAAAGTTCTCCGGAACGGCCCTGTTGATCAATTCCATTCTACCATGCTATTTACTCCGGTTATATCGGCGAAGCCATATGGGATAATCAATAAGGTCTTATTTGTGCTCTGTGATTCTGTCTTTCGCCTTAGTTATTCGTGGGTGGTGTAATACACAAACTGCAGTTAAAACCGGGTTGAGCAAGAAGAAATTATTCACAGCTATTTTTTTTTTGGGAATGTTCAGTTTTGCACTTACAAAGGAAAGAAAACTTCCATTAGCTTAAAAAAGACTAAGTGACAAGATGATGCCAATACATAAAGAGAATCAAGATTTCAGTTGTGACCTGTAGTTGATTATATATTTCATTTTTCGTTTGATAATCATTTTTATTTTTATTTTGCTCGATAAAGAAAGATTTATTAGAACCGGAAGGAAATCCAAAGTGGCAACCAACCACCAAAGCAAAAAAAAAAAGGACGAAAGCTTGGACAAAGACAAACTGGAATAAAAACCAAAAGAGAACAAAGGCGGTGAAAGAGAGCTAAAAAATTACTAATTCCAATTTGATATTCTATCTTAAATATCTGTTTCTAATTTTTTTGTTTTGCTCAAGGGTTAAGTCCAATAAGCAGTAGTGTGAAGTATCACCCTTAACAAATCCTAAACCTTTGATGGAATTCCTGAATGAGAAGCCGAAATCAGGGTCTCCTTAAAGATTAAAAGTTTTTTATTATTTTTTAACTCCTTCATATTCCCATGCACAACTCCTTCGTAGACTAAAGAAATTTAATCTTTAAGTCTTGAGATCAGGAAGTAAACTATGGATCATAAGATCATGTTGATGCAGCTTTTGATAAAGACTCAAAGAAATTTGCTTATGCTTTGGTTTTAATTGATCATAATAGTTCTATCTATGATTTTGCAGGAGGAACAGGGAGATGCCTTAGCTCAGGAGAAGCGGAAGCCAGAGCGTGTAGAGAAGCAACAAGATGGGCAAAAGATAGTGGAATAGATAATATTATCTTCTTAAACGACAATCTCAATGTGATTAACAACATGAGGAGGGAAAATTTTGCAGTCAATTGGAGATGTAAAGCTTATCTGTTTAAAGCTTTGAACATCATCAATTCTTTTGCTCCTTTTTCTTTTTACTTTATCAAAAGAGATTGTAATTTCATAGCGGATAGAATAGCTAAACGGTTAAATATGTATGGTAATCGGTCCGCAGACTCTAAGTGTTGGGATTTAAATAGGAAGGAAGACTTTTTAAAGAATGTTTGTCAATTGAATGATGTAAGGTTTGTTTAGTGTTTAATTAATATATTTCCTTTTATAAAAAACAAACAAACTATGGATCGTAACAGTAGAAATAAGTCATACTAGATCATTAAATGGTATTTCTATAACAATACAAACATTGAAGCATGTAAAATTTAAGGGTCTGTTTGGTACGATTTTTAAAAATAGTTTTCAAAAATAGTTTTCTGCTATTTTAAAAACATACCATTTTTCTTTGTTTTCATTTTCTAAAAGCTATTTGCTTGGAAATTGAAAAACTGTTTTGAAAATCAAGGAAAATCAACTAAATTAAATCAAATGTAAAGACTCGTCGAGATAATGATAAAAACAATTCTTGCACATGCAATTCTTTTCGCAAGCTCTTACTTTGTTCTGAAAAGAAGAAGGAAAAAGAAAGAAAAAGAAAAGAAAAAAACAGAAAACGATTATTTGTTGTTTTCTGTTTTTTGTTTCTAAAAATAGAAAACAAATAGAAAACGTTTTCTGAAAATACCTCTACCAAACGCGTTTTCTCCTGTTTTCAAAACGCATACCAAACACGACAATATTTTGTGGCTATGTGCATGGGGCTAACCTTTTAAAGAACAAAAGAGAGATGTCATACTAATCAAACAAACTGGGATGATAAATAAAAATTGGAAATAAGGAAGGTGAAAATGTTTTGAACAAGATAATTTCTAGGCTGGTGACGAGTCGGTGAAACCAAAGATTACACATGAACTTTAACTCATTGTGTATTACATGACATGTAAAGTTTCACATGCCCATGGATCGGAGTTAACCAAACATACCCATGGATTTCTTCTATTCGGTCTTCTGTGGAACTGAAAATTTAGTGGCCATATATGATATACTCCATTAAACTCTTGGTTTCCCAAATATTTTGATAGTAAAATGGGAATTTATGTTTTAATAATGTTCGTATAATAATCAATTTCCACCGTCATCTCAGATGCTAAACTGTTTATTTTTAATTCTCTGAACATCTTACTATATATTTTAGACGGCACAGTGTAAGTTATTAGCTGTTGACAACACTTATTATGAATGCATAAGCATAACATACACTGCTATGGTGCTCTTTACCCCTAGTCATTAGGGATTGGTGTAGATTTTATATAGAGAGAAGCATGTAAATTTTGTTGACGCTCATAAACAATTCAATTATCATTTAGCTGACGCAAAATTTGTATGATAAATTGAGGTTTCACAGAATAATGCCCATAAACGCATGAGAAACCCCTCTCGTCTTTGAAACAATGTCCAAAGAAAGACAACTAACAAAACAAACACCATATACAACATCTCTGCCCGGAATCATGTTTCAAAAATTTGTTCTTCCACTTCATGCTATTTACATCGGTTGCGTTTATGAAGTCATGTGGGATATGTGCCCATTTATGATAATACCCAATTTTCATTTGTTGTTTTGACTTTTCTTGGTTCTCCTTGTAAGGCAATTCCTATGGCAATCAACAACAAAAAAAATAAAATAAAAAAATTGTTGAGCCAAGTGAATGAACAAACACTTTTTTTGCACTATAGGAAACTAGAGCAAAATGAATAGATTTGGTTTTCTAGGGTCCCACTATTATTTATTTTCAATATAAAATATTTTGCTGGATAAAGTTAAATTATAAAATATTAAATTTAGGTGAGTGAGATATAAAATAAGATAAAGTGAGATAAAATAATATAAAGTGAATAAAAAATAGGAAAACATTATGTTGGGAAACGGGATTTGTAGTTGGCGGCTGTGGAAGACCCGTGGGCGGTTGATTATCAAACTCGGTGGTTGATGACCGAACTCGCGACTCTTCATTAAACTCGTGGTTAATGATCAAACTCACTGAATAAACCAACAAATTTGTTGGTTTGCCTATCCGTTTTTCATGTTTGTTGAGTCCATAGTGGGGTCAAAATGAACAAATCTATAATTTATTCATTCCATAGGAACTGCTGTAACTCTTTTGGAAGTTGAGTCTAGGGGAGGCAATTACAAAACATTTATTTATTCATTTTAAAGCATCAATTGCAAAACATGGACATGCTACTATTCTTTCTTAAAAAAAATAAAAAAATAAAAATCTTGAATCAACTTACAAAAGACTGAGTCCGAGTGGCAAGATGATGCCGATACATAACTGTCCATGATATGCATGTTTATGAGTACTGAAGTTATCAATAGCAATATCGCATAAGGCTGATAAAACTAAAGAGAATCAAGGTATCCAGAAAGAATCCAAGGTTATAGGTGGTGTGGAAAATGTTGTAGATAGGATTCGTGAGGCAACTACACGGTTAGCAGCTTCGCTGTAGTGAAGTCCATCCCAAACTATATATTGTGTCACATTGTCGCACATTGTGTAGCCAGGTTGGCCACATGTTGCCTTCACGTTGTAATTGTTTGGTTCACCCCCAAACCCACAACAAGCCTTATGTGGTTTTGTAAAACCTAAACGAACGAAAATAAAATAAAAAAATAAAATAAAATAAAATAAAGATCATTAGAAACTAAAACCTATTGAGAAAAAGAATTTGCATTTTGCACCTACTTACCATATCTTTTGTAGTTGGCAAAAAGGTCGTATTTGATGGTGTATATGTCAACATAGACAATGGTTGCATCTATAAATGTTGACCTCAATTCTTCACAAAGAGCCTTTAATCCTTTATTAAAAGCCATCGACACAACATTGTGAACCTTATAACATCCAATTCGATCAAGATCCGTGTTGTTATGAGGGTGACGAGCAAGCTCTCTCGGGACACAACCTAATGGTCCGGTGTTGTGTATCCAAAATTTCTTGCCACCAAATTTATAAAGATTCTGCATTTTTAAATCAAAAGTCAGATAAGCCGAAATAATGACTTCAACAATTTATACATTACTAGTCTTGATAATTACCTGAACGGCTAATTTGATTTCTGCAAGAATTGATGGGATCTTTTTGATTACTGGTGGTGCTGTTAAGTTTGATAGATATAGCGCACCTAGAAGATCGTTTTGTCCAATGTCGATCATGTAAAGCGCTCTGCTGAACCCGCTTTCGTTGATCATATCTTTGTGACCTTCTGAGATGAGTTGGAGTGAACGGAGTTGGAAACGAAAGAACTGTTTAACTTGTACGTCTAGTGAAAAAGGGGCGTATAGTTCAATGACGGTTTTTGAAGCTGAGATGGCAAAATTCGCACCACCTCTGAAATCTGGTGCCAGTGACTCCAAAAACGGGCTTAGAAACTTCAGCTTCAAACTTTCACCTATAAGTACAACATAGGTAGATTCATTTTACCCTCAAATATCAATTAGATTGAGATCTTGAAAGGAAAATGTGGTGGGTACTTACAGAGGAAATCGATAATTAGGCGTCCATCACACCACCGGCTGGTGCCCTTGAGGAAGAATGTATTACCATAGGGCAAACCGATATAGATACCTAATGCGGGGACATATCCACCGGTGTCGGAGTTCGAATCTCCAAAATTAAACAAAATGGGTGATGTTGATTGCAAAGTGTGGTGAAACTGAACAAAGAAAATGCAGAGAAAAACATACAAGAGAGTAATAGATCTCATATCTAATATCTTATGCTACTTCAGCATACTAAGCAACGACTTCTATTCATCGTATCATCACAAAATTCATCAGATTTCCTTATGGCATCAGATATTAAACAATTATATTCTAGTGGTTAATTGATATTTTTAATTGAATGGTGGCCTGATTAATTAGTTTTTGGCGCTAATTTCTTGGGAACTTTGTGTCAAGTTGAAGCCTGACAACTATTCTTTACATATTGGACCTTATAGATGATGACTTTTTTAGTGATTTTTTTAAATATTACAAGCTAATAAATTCATTGAGTGATTTAAATCACATGGTACTGGTTCCTTGGACTTTTTTTCTCACTTACATATATCCGGTGCGGATGAGATGAGTGAGATTTCTGAAAATCAGGTAAGTTAGACTTAGAGATCAAAATGAGATTTACAGAAACATATAAAAGAAAATCAAGTCTCGTTTAATAGATTTTGGAGGTTCGTGGCAAGTTGAAAATTCGATACTCAGCTTGAATCGATGGGAATCAACGACTAGCGACGAGAGTCTTGGTGGCCATGTTGGTGGCCTTGGGATCAGTGAGACTATGAGAGGAACCGAGGAAGAGAGGGTGTCAGGGCATGTGGATAGTGGATATGATAATTTACCATCTTTCTAGTGAACCGCTGGCGACCACTGGCGATAGGTTTTTCAGAGACCTTTTTTTTAATAGAAAAACTTAGGTTAAACCGAGCCTAAGGCCAGTACAAATTGTTGGCATTGTTGCCTACATCGTTCTTACAATACAAAGCAGTATTAAGAGTATCCAAATTTTGAAGTTTATGGATAATTTTAAGATTAAGTAAAACAAAAGTAACTGGCTTAATTCTGGTAATATTGTCTTCATTATCTTCATTGTTTAACGTTTCATGATAGCTCAGCTGAAATCTACCCTTAACTGCTTTATGATATAGTAACTTAAATCGCACCAGGATATCCATGGATTCAGCATGTATCTCTATATTTGTTTGCTGCATTTCCATGGCACATTGAAAAGCTAAGTCCGCTCGTCCTGTTGCTCCCCCAGCTCCAAAGTGTCCTGAGTGTCCTCTGGTACTGATAGAGTTTCCTGCAAAATCCATCAAAGTTAGTGCAGCGAAGTATATCAAGCTGTCAGGGTCTTGTATCGTGCAAATTTTTATGATTAAGCCATATCTCCCTCTAGGATACTGGTCCAGAGTGTATGGAGCAATAGTATTCCCCTCTGTACTCTTTGTCTCCCCATTATCCAGAGAGATGGTGTTCAAAACATGGTTGGGTAAATGATGGATTCTGTTGTATTCACATAGGTGCTTCCTGATGCAGTTGGAGGTTTGTCTGGCATTTGGCTGAATGTGATTGAAAACCATATCACATCTAGACTTCCAGATGAACCAGCAAGTAGTAGCATAGATATTGCCATTAGTGCTGGTAACTCCAGTCAGATACTAGGAGTTTAGCCAGTCCATGAAGTTTGTTGTGTTATCAAACTTCCCATGGGATATGCCAATGATTTCATGCCATACAGAGGTGGCTGCAGGACAATTCAGAAACATATTTGTCATGGTTTCCTCCCCACTTTTGCATATTTGGCATAAAGGATCTATGTAATGCAGAATGCTAGCTGTTTTAGCATTAGTGGGTAAGATTTCATGAGCACATTTCCATATAAAGATCTTAATAACTGGATCTATGTCCATATTCCAAATAGCCCCCCAATTTCTTGTTATAGTATCATTCTTGTATAGATCATCCATCTTAGCTTTGTAGAGAGACTTGACAGAGAATTTTCCTGAATCATTCAGGTTCTACTGAATCTTATCTTCCTCCCTAGGATAGGTATCAAGAGTTAAAATGGCTTGAGCAGTGATGGGGTTGAAGTAGTTTTGAACTAGAGTTTGGTTCCAATTTCCATTAGGAAGTAGAAGGTTTCCAACTGTCTCAATGTAATTTGGACAGTGGTTTGGCTTACTGAGTTTTGAAGGGATAGTTGGGATCCATATATCCTCCCAAATTTTGATCTTCCTCCCATCTCATATTCTCCAAGTACAGTGTTGTTGTATATTGTTGATGCCTTCCAATATTCCTTTCCATATCCATGAATCTCCATCTTTTGGCTTAGTATCCATGTTAAGGACATTCCTGCCAACTAGATATTTTGCATCCATTAGCTGGTACCAGAGTGAGTCCTTGTCCTACTCTAGTCTCCATCCAATTTTAGTGATCATAGAGCTATTGAAGAGTTTCATGTTCATAAAACCCAAACCTCCCAGTTTTTTAGGCTTGCAGACTGCAGTCCAGGCTTTTGGGTAGTAACCTTTGGGATTTTCTAAAAAAAATCCCCAGAAGAAGTCCCTTTGAAATTTGTTGAGGTCCTGGCAAGTTTGCTTAGGGATTCTGAAGTAGTTCATCTGGTATATACTAGAAGTAGATGTAACAGATTAGATAAGGACTTCTCTCCCTGCTGGATTAAGAGGGACATTTTTCCAGCTGGAGAGTCTTATCTTTAGCTTGTCAACACCAGGCTTAAAAGACTTGATTTTGCTCCTGTGAGTAAATAGAGGGGAGCCCAAATACTTATCATCTAGCTGGAGAACTTGAACTCCCATAATGTTGCTGATGGCAGGTATAAGATTTGGGTTGGTGTTCTTACTGAAGAATACTCCTGATTTGTTGAAGTTGATTAGTTGGTCAGAGGTTATCCCAAAAATATTCAGAATATCCATAATGTTCTGTGCTTCTATCTTGTTGGCTTTGCAAAAGACCATACAGTCATCATCAAACAGAAGATGATTGATGGAAGGAGCAGTCTTGCAAATCTTGATTCCAGTTATAAGACCCAGTTCCTCAGCATGAATGAGGGTTCTAGAATGAGCTTCCATGCAGAATAGAAATAGATAAGGAGATAGAGGGTCTCCTTATCTTAGTCCCCTGGAAGGTTTGAAGAAAGTATCTGTAGATCCATTAATAAGAACAACTGAAGTAGTGGTGGATATGCACTACATTATTTTGTTGCACCACTGAGCATTGAAGCCAATCTTCTTTATGATGGTGATTAGGAAGGTCCAGTCCACTCTATCAAAGGCTTTTGCCATGTCAATTTTGATGCCCATATTACCATTTCCCCCTATTTTCCCTCTTTTGGTCCTCATAGTATGAATGATCTCATGAGCAATAGCTATGTTATCAGAGATTTGTCTTCCTGGTATGAAAGCAGATTGGTATGGTGATATGATCTTGTTGAGGTAAGGTTTCATTCTTTGAGCTAAAATCTTGGAGATAATTTTATAAGTAGTATTGCAAAGGCTAATAGGTCTGAAGTGACTTGGGGAAGAGGGATTGTTGATTTCGGGAATTAGGGAGATGGAGGTGGAGTTCATTTCTTTAAGCAAGTGCCCATAAGTGAAAAAATATTGAACCATTTTGACAATGTCATGACCCAACAGCTCCCAGTTAGCTTGAAAGAAATTTGGAGGGAAGCCATTAGGGCCTGGAGCTTTGTCATTGGGCATGCTGAATTAAATGGATTTTATTTCATTGAAATCTGGTGTTCTATTAAGGATATCATTGTCAGCAGTGGTTATAGTGGTGGGTATGATATTAATAATTTATGGGTTTAAGATGGTAGTTTCAGCAGTAGTCATGCTAGAGAAATGGTTGGTGAAACAATTCTTCATTTCCTGGTAATCTGTTATCCAAACACCTTTACTATCTTGGATTGTATCAATCTTGTTTCTCCTGATTATGCTTTTTGTGGCTCTGTGGAAATAGCTAGTATTCTGATCTCCCAGTTTGATTAGTTGATCCCTGTTTTTTGTCTTCCAAAATTTTCTTCAATGTCTTTCCATACCTTGAGCTTCTTTCTAGCCCCAGTTAGAGCTTGACTTCTATCTGGTCTGAAATAGTTGATTTGTAGCCAATTAAGATGTTGCTTGCATTCTTCTATATTAGTTTTGATGTTTCCATAAACTTCCTTGTTCCAAACTCTGATTTGAAGCTTGATGTCTTTCAGTTTTCTAGCAATGATGAAAGCACTAGAACCAGAAAGAGCTTTTTCCCAGCATTCAGCTATTATTTTCTTGCAATCTTCATGCTCCATCCAGGGACAAAAGAATTTGAAAGGAATTTTACCATTTTCCCAATTGGGGTTGGAATTAAGAAGAATGGGGTGGTGGTCTGACCCAATGGCCAGCATATTAGAGATAGTGGTTTTAGGATAGAGGAGAAGCCAATCTTCAGTTGCCAGCCCTCTATCTAATCTTTGCTCAGTTAAAGCATGGCCACTTCTCTTGTTGGACCAAGTAAAAGGGAAACCAGTAAATCCAAGATCAACTAAGTCTAGATCAAGAATTTTTTTGTTGAAAATATCAGCTTCAATGGTATCAATAGGTTGAACACTGAATTTTTCAGTATCATGCATGATGAAATTGAAATCATCCATAATCAACCAAGGTAGTTGGTTGGTGGCTGTAGTTCTATCCAAATTTTTCAAAGAGTCAGTTTTACTGGAAGTATTATAGGGGATACCATAGTAGCCAGTGAAGACCCAAGGGGAGCCATTAGCAGGGCTGATTTTAGCATTGATATGGTTTAAAGAGAAATGAATTATGTCAATTGTTATGTTGCTTTTCCAAATCAATGTTAAGACACCAACATTACCACTTTCCCCTCCGGTCTTTCCTCGCTCGGATTGACAAACCAGAAGTTGTTGGCATTGACATCATGCATGATTTTCTTAAGCTTTTCTTGTTTTTGTTTAGTTTCAGAGATAAAGATAATGTTAGGGTTTAGTTTGTCAAGCATATCATTGAGGTATCTCTTAGCATCTCAAGTGCCTAACCATTGGCAATTCCATGCCAAGGCAGTAAAGAATTGCCAAAAGTATGACACATTGGGATACTTGGAGGTAAGTCTTCTACTTATACCATCATAGAATTTAGAGGTAAACAGATGGTGAAATAATCTGAGATTGAAATATAAAAACCAAAGAATGCAATAGGAAGAAAGGAAATGTACCATGTTTCCAGCAGAGGAGCTTTCCAAGTTACCATTAACAACACAAAAGATAAGAATTTCCCTGTTGGTCATTCATAGCTCCATCCAAGTCCTTGAATCTCTTCAGATTTGCAGTGTCAGTGAAGTTGGAGAACCTTTCATCATCATTTGGAGAATGAGTCTTCCTCTTGGTATCCATCATGGTGATCAACAAGGTGTTAGAGTTGGGATCAGTCTCTTCAGCAAATCTATGATCCTTTTTTTTTTTCTTTCCAGGATTCTTTCTTTTTGAGAGCTATTTTAGTCTTCATTCTTGTCTTAATTTGAGCAAGGGTGGGGATAGAGTTGAAAGGAGAGGCTTTAAGAGGAGGGGAGGTTGGGAAAATAGAATCAGGAGCAGTCATAGGGGAACGGTTATTTTCTGTGGGCTTGGTGTTTTGAGCTCTGGCTGCAGCTTTCAATTTTGGAAGTTTTTTTATTGTTGGTGCCTAAGTGTTTCTTGATTGATTCAAACCTATTATTTCTAATTTGACAGGCAAGAACATCAGGGTGAGGAGTGTTAGAATCTTCAGAAGTAGAAGATTAGGCTTCAAAAATGATAGGACTGCTGGAGGTGGAAGAATATTTTCTATGGTTTTTTCCATCTCCAATCTTTTGGCATGTTTCATTTTAGCTTCAAATTCAGCTGCAGCATCAGCATCAGAGTATTTTATGTGAATCACATCTTTCCCAACTTGAACAATTTTTTGTTGTTGAGTTCTAGGTGGAGGGGATGGTTGAGGGGTTGGTAGGTGATGGGGTTGAGGTTGGGTGTGATTTGGTGGGATAGCACACAGGGGATTTGGGTGATCAAGGATTCTACAAACTTTGCATAATTTTATGCCATTAAGAGCATAAGAAAATTCCAGCCAGTGGGAGAGAGTGGGTGTTTCAAAAGCTTTTATGCCAAATTTGAGAGGTCTGGTGACATCAATAGTGAGCTTTACTTCAAAATTCTTTTCATATCTGTCCCTTCCATAGGGTTTTTTAGCATCTTGGTAGACACCAACTGGCCTGACTATGCCTTGAATATCATGAATGATATGTGCAGGGATTCTTTTGATGAGTAACCAAATCATAACCTTTGAGAAGAGTTCTTCATCAATCAGCTCAGGGCCACCAGCAGGAACCCCTACTAAAACCATTAGCTTATCAAAGACTCCTCTAGTACCTCATTTTCTTAAAGTGGCATAATCTTCTTCATGCGTAATCCTGAGAGTATAGAAATTTCTTCTTCTGTTCCAGATATCAACTTCAACTCTACTCTGTAGCTCACAGTTAGCATTGATGAAATTACTCACTCTAGTGGTTTGGAAGCAAATATTGCTACAAAGTTTTCCAATAAAACACCACTTCCAGTCAAGGGGTTTCTTAGAATTAACATTGTCAGGGTTGAGAAAAACTTTTGGAAACAAGTCTTCAGGGATATTGAGAGCTGTGTTCATTTTGTTGACCAAGTTATCAATATTGGGGGTGTTGGGGTTAGAGGAGGAGTCCATGGGAGTGAAGTGGAGATAGGTAATAGAATAGAATAGATGGGAGTGATGTTCACCAGTGAACAAGAAGGTAATGAGAGAGTTTTCCAGATGGATGGAATTGGAGCAGGCTTTAATTTGAATTTGAGTCACGGGTGGTTGTTGATGTTTGTTGTAGCTTTCATCTGTCTTACATCTCAGTATTATAATGTTCCAAGGTAATAGATGCGTGGTGATACATAGAAACAAGTACTCTAGCAGTTTCGTTATATAGCTATAGCGTTGTCATTTGGTGACTTGCTGAGCTTTGAACCCATGTGTTGATGGCGACTTGTGCTTGTGTTGTGGATTGATGGCTAATGGAACTTGGAGGGGAACCCTGCGAAAAGGGTTAGTATGGAAGCTAAAAGACAAAGTAAGGCTTATACTTGGATTTGGAGAATTTTTTTTGTGGTGCTGCTGATTTTTCTGTTGACTAAGACTGCGTACCTTAGACTCGAGATTATGCCTCCGGATGTTAGCTTCGCGGGTTTGGATAGTCGGGTACCCGGGATACTTCTACCCGTTTAATAAAGCCATCATGGGCTTCAGAGATGGACTCGTGCCTAGGGCTTTGAAAAAGTTAAAGAAGTAATGAACAGAAATGGCTTTCGTAAAGTCGTTACTGTTGCCAAGTGTTTATAACCGTTTTGCATGAACCAATTGAGATGGTGCATAGGCGTAGACATAATGATGCACCGTATAGCCTAACGACGTGACTGTGTAAGGGTGCGTCTGATCAAAGAGTTTTGGAAAAATATCCGAAGGATAGAAGTGTGGGTTATATGTCATCAACGGTGTGGATTTGGAGACTGTTGCTCTGCCGAGTAATATAATATTCAAAGCAGTGAGGAGACTCATCAGTTCCTCATTCATTCTCTTCATAGCAAAATTCCAGAGAAAAGCATTTTCATTCCTCAGAGATAAGAAGGGAACAAAATGCCTCGAGTATTCAATAATGAGGGGGATATTGCCGAGGAAACTCCTGAGATAATGGTGGAGCGTACCTTGGATTGGTATAATCCAAATATCCTCATAACTAGTTTTCCATATGGGATTGCCTTCCCAAATGGAAGAGGGGCTGTTAATTATACTCGGAATTTCAATTGGCACTGGGAAAATTTGCGCCACAATCGAAGGGTAAAGATGGAGCAGATGTTTGATCAAGTCCCTCCAGGGAAAGGACAGATTGTGATAGTACCAAAGTTTAATCTTCCTTATCCAAATCAGGTAAGAATTTTTATTGTATAGGTACATGCATGTCATAGGATCAAGATTATTACCACTGTATTGCATACTTAAATGGAATTTTTCCAGGTGCATGCTAAGAGAGCCACCATGCCAGATAATAGCCAACAAAGGGTTAATGAAGCGGGTGGAGTATATAGAGAAAGAGTTGTGGGGAAGATTGTGTTTCGCAACAGCGTGCATGAGGTGGGTAGTGGAAGTAGGTCTCAGGCTGAGGATGAAACGGTTCCTGCTTCTAATGGACAGGGTGATGAGGATCCCGCCCCAATTCCTATTGCAGACCCAGGATGGAGTGTGAATGATGGTTGGGTTGTGTATGCTACACATCCAAGGCTTGGTCAATTCGTGGTGAATGAAGGTGTGGTGCTTGTTGGGGATCGATATGTGGTTAGTGGTGGAGTTCGTCAAAGTTTTTTTTTCTGTTGTGATGCCTGCACCTGTCAGGGCAGCAATTCGCAAAAATGCAGCTATTCCCATACCTCCCCAAGCTGTTATATTTCCTCAATTGGATATGTTGAGCCCTGTTATAGGACGAATTGCCACTGAAGTTGCTACCATTGCAAATGTCGTATTTGGTGAAGTTAATCCTCCACATATGGGACTGGAGCCAGAGGTAGTACCACCCGCACCAGCAATGGGACATGCAAGAGCTCCAGTTGAAGTTGCATCTACAAGAGCACCTACAAGGGAAAGGAGAGGCCGAGACTATCCTCCTATACGACCAACTGGAAGAAATGCAGACATAGCTCGCCAAAGGGTACAAAGAGGTGAATCCATCCGGTCTAATTCTATTTAGACAGGTAAGGTTATGATCTAGATGCTGAGGCCTATTAGTTTGCACTTACATATTCTGGTAGACTTGAAGTAATTTGAGGTACTGATGACAATGCATACTTTTCTTAGATTTATTTTTTGGGTGTTAAAGTTATTAGACAAGTAAGAGATATTGTGGTGGAAACTTATTTTGAACCTGATATCTAAATTGACATGTTTATGTGTGTTGAACCTTTTGTGCAAGTTCATGATAATCTAAATGCCAAGTTCTATGTGTAAAGTGATAGCAATTAGGTAAAGAGTAGCACCGAGCATGAAATACACAGAGCAGTTAAGCATTTTAGTATAATCTTTTAGACTAAATTGATTGTCTGTAGTAATAAGATAAATGATAAAATCACATGTTAAGGAATAAGGGATAAAACTCAGAATGAATAAATCAATAGAGATAGCTATTTGGTCAATCCATGTAATACTTACCCACCAATAAGCCAATTGGTGTAGATAGATGAGGTTAACCTGATTAGGAGATGAAGAAGGTTGTTTTGATATCAGTTCCTTGTATAGAATCTTTGAGTTAAACTTGGGTGAATAAGGGTTGAGTGAGAGAATCCATTCAATTAGCAGTTGGTTAATAGAGTCCCATTGATGAATTTGGGGATGATGATGGACTACAGACCCATATAGAACTTTCATAGAGTAGTGCACTTGATTAAATATTGACGTTCCTTCAGAGTTGTTTCCCTGCCAAGTGAACAGATTTGGTTATTTTACTCCTGGTGAGAAGAGGTTCCTTGCCTTATATTGAGAATTTAAGTGATGATTGACTTGAATGTTCCATCCTCCATTCTGAGTTGGAGTAGGGATGATGAGGCAATTGCAATTACATTGATAGTGGTGATCTGAGGATTTCATGGGATTCATGGGATTAAAGAGATTGTAGATGATTTATGTGATTTAAGAGATTCAAGAGATTCAGGTGATCCAAAAAATGATAAAGGTGGTGGTAAAGGTGATTAGCAAAGGGGGAAACCAAATAGGGGGATTCAGATATGGGTTTGTGTGATTTGGTTAGTCTTCATCAGGCGAGTTTTACTGAGATCCGGTGCAGCTCCGGCAAAAACATGCTGTTGAGGAGGTAAAAGACAGAGTAACGGTAAAATATAGAAGCCGAAAATAGGAGAAAACAGATGAAGAAGAGACAACTCAGGTGAAGAAGAGAGAGAGGGAGTCGTACAAGGTGAGAGAAAGCATTTTTTTTCTTTCTTGGTTTTTCAGAGACCAAAACTCCAAATTTGTCATGATCGTTAATAGAGGGGTATACCCGGATTAATTGGGTATACTGATTTTGTTCCCAACCAAGGTAGTGGGCTAAGGGGTGTCTAATATGTGTAAAGTTTCTCAATTATCCTTCCCCTAATAATAACTGAAACTACCCATTTTTGGTTTGAGGAGGGATCCCCCCACACTTTTATTATCACACTATCTCACACGTTGGACGTATTTTTGCGGATGAAAAACCAAACCGTAATGGATTTGAAATTAATACTATGGGGGTATGTTACTATTACATAGCTCTACTTTCCTACCGAAAATGAGAATATTCCGAAACGTATAACACCATCATCTACTACTTTGAATATGAGCCGTTGAAAATCTGCAGATTTCTGGCCGTCGAAATTAAGACCGGTAAATTGTGAGTTTTTATATTTCGGAATGAGTTCATTTTTCGTAGGCACGTAGAACTTCGTAAGAGGAACAAATCCTCAAAATTTTAGCTTCAAATCTGTTATGGTTTGGTTTTTATTCACTAAAATAATGTCAAACGTGTGAGATAGTGTGATAATAAAAGTGTGAAGGGATCCTTCCTCTTTTGGTTTTAGATCAAAACCTTATTCTTTTGCTTCTCCTTCATAATCAATCTAATGATCAATTTCTTTCTCTTTCTCTATATTTCATCGTTTTCAAATGAAAAAAATTCGTCGATTATACTTTTTTTTTTATTGTCGATTAATTCTTTCAAACTCTTTCTAGTACTTTGTTTTGTTATTTGAATGAAAAATTAGATCATCAAATTTGAAATTGTTGAATTGCAGTTACACAGTTGTCGTGATATTTTTTTGGTCGAGCATGACGACTTTTTATATTTATTTTTAGTCGTCAAGGTTATAGGATGAATAGCGTGACGACTTTTTAAAGAGTTTTGTTTCTGAAAGTAACATTCACAGGGTCGCCATGGTCTTCATCCATTAACCTTGACGACTAGTGATGCAGTATGAATAGTCGTTAAGGTTTAAAAAGCTTAACTGTAACGACTAATAACTACCAGGAAACAAGTTTTCATGTGTTTTGTTATTGGTCGTCATGATTTTGTAAAATTAACATGACAACTAATAAACAGTCATCAATGTGCTGAATTTTCGATCATGACGACTATAAATACGGAAAAATAATGTTTGGTCGGCATGGTTTGTTTCTCTGGAACATGTCGAATGTTCATGGACTGAGTTCTGAAAGTACTTAGTCGGCATGCTTTTTCTCAGTCGAGCATGCCGACTTTTCATACAGTGATTTCTGAAAGTGTTGATTTCTTCTGTAATTTGGAAAATGAAACCATTAAACAGCTGTGCAATCCCCTTATTAGAAGTGTTTGGCTAGTGTTGTTTCATTTCTGTTAAAAAAAAAATCTCGAAAATCTTTCAACAAAATCCATAATTTCAATCTAACCAAAACAAGATTTTATAACTTTTAATCTAACAAAATTAATTAAACTAACCAGGTTAATTAGTGTTAATTAAACAAGGACAGTTTAGTCATGTTCAAAAAATTATGGCTAAAGGGATTTGGATTTTACTTCCTAATGACCATATTTTGTCTTATTAGGTATACCCACAATTAATCTGGGTACCCCAATTTGCCAGAAAGATTTACTTGTAGACTGGTGTACCGAATTTTACATAAGATAAAAAAAATCCTTCACTTTTAGAATAATACATCCGCAAGTAGATTAGTACCCCTATTTAGCAACAATGACTTCTATATCAGGTTGTACATTTCGTCCTTTTTTATTAAAAGTGTTTTCGATCACAAAATCAGATATGTATATATTTATGTTATTATTGTTTTCCTCCCCTTTTTATTCATAAAAGTTAATCAAATTTTATATTTTTATAGTAATTGATTTTAAAATTAGCACAAGTACCCAAGCAATGTTCTTCTTTTTCTTCTAATTACTTCCCTCTGAATTATCTTTCTTTTGTCAAGCCGATACCTCTCTAGTTTATATTTGAACACTAAAGTGAGAAGCGTAACATATTCTCTTCTTCTTCAGTGGTGTATATCTGATACAATATAATTCATCGCTATAGTTTGGTCAATCGTGCTTAAAAATTCAGTACAGAAATTTTATCACATTGTTTTCCAATTATACAAGGAAGAATGCTAAAAATAACGAGAAAGTTTTTTTTTCCGTGAATATGAAATTATATTTTAAGATTCTTGATGAGTATAAAGTTTTGGATCAATTGATAATTTATACGTACTTATATCTGAACTCAAAACAATCCTATCTTCATGCTAGCTAGATTTCGTAAAGCTCCTGTGTAGCTTTTGTTAGAGCACTGCTCGGTCGAACTCGCAAGCGTTGCTATCTCAAGCTTGTTTGTCAAGTTTAGTTTCCAAAACTATAATTCTTTATTTCTAGTCTACTTATAGCTAAGTCTTGGATCAGGATAGTAAGTGTAGTTGAGCTCTAGACTCCACGGTGTTCATCACGCAAAGACGAAGAACTACTCAAGGAACTAGTGGATCTTCATCGAAAAAAAGGTATGTGGAGACTTGAACTTATCTATCACTCAAAAATCTATCTATTGTATCTCCTATCTCTAGACTAAAGTCGTATTGCTATATAGACTTCGATTATACACATTTGCTATTTCGAGCCGAGTTTATCTCGCTTATCTATTTCTCGAAATATGTGTTGGTAAGTTTTTGCTTTGGCCAAGTTCATATTTACTCATGACGAAAGTCATGTTGGTTGTTTCAATCTCTTGAAAATCGCTTTGATGAAAAGTAGTGTGTGAATAACCGTTATATAACATCCTCTAAGAATGTTTCAATGATTGAAATGAGAGTTTAGAATATATAAACTTGAATGGATATAAACATTGTATGTGAACTCATACTTGTGTAAGTCCAAAATCCTTGAACCAAAGTATGCGTACTTTACTGGTTTAGGATATCCGGAGCTAAGTTCGCGTACCCGTATGCGTACTGCCGAAAATTCACATCCCGTGAATTTCTGCTGGAGTTTGTGAACTTAAAACAAGCTCATTCCGGGTACTTAAGTATGCGTACCGGTATGCGTACTTTAGTGGGTTCTTTTCTAAAAACGGCTTATTAATGAACTAAACATTTAAATATATTAAGGAATGCAATCTTTGCAAACCGTGGCTATAATGTTCATGAATCGATTCGAGTGAATCAAAATCGTTTTTTATTCGATTGTGTCTTATATACTTCTATGAGATCTAAGCAATTGAACAACTCTCTAACTAGTTCTTTTGAGTCATTTGAACTAGTTATGGTGAAAGTGCTCATATGGCTAACCATTGGTTAACTATTGTTAAACCAACTAGGTGTACACGTTTAGGTGTGGTTACTCAAACCTAAATGTAGTATATTTCATTTGTGTATAACAAGCTAAGATCCGATCTAATGGTTGAAAGATATTAGCTTGAATCTAATCAGGTTTTCATCTAACGGTGAATATTGAATGCTTTGTTACCAAGGTAACTTAGATTGCAAACCCTGATTTGGTATATAAAGGAAAACTCTAGCAACTGGGAAACCTAATCCCCACACCTCCTGTGTGATACTAGTTGTATAAGCTAGAGTTGATTCTCCTTTAACCTTAGGTTTCTATCGAGACCCTGTAGGTTAACGACTTAAAGACTTCAATGAGATTGTGAAGCCAGACCCAACTATTTTCTTTGTAGTTGCGTGGTATGATCTTGTTGTTTCTATCGTATTTGAGTACAATCGTAAGATTGGATTGAGATTAATTTCTCCGGTAGGCAATATAGAAAAGTAGTCACAAACATCTTCTCCTCATCGTTTGTGATTCCACAATATCTTGTTTCGCTAGTCGATTAAGATTATTGTGAGGTGATTGATAATTCTATGCTGTTCTTCGGGAATATAAGTCCGGGTTGTCGATTGGTTCCTGTTTACCTTGATTTATCAAAAGACGAAAAAAAACTCGTAGGTATTTCTGTGGGAGACTGATTTATCTATTCCTATAGACTTTTCTATGTGATACAGATTTGTTTATTAAAGTCTTCGACTTTGGGTCGTAACAACTCTTAGTTGTGGGTGAGATCAGCTAAGGGAATCAAGTGCATAGTATCCTGCTGGGATCCGAGACGTAAGGAGCGCAACTGTACCTTGGATCAGTGTGAGATTGATTGGGGTTCAACTACAGTCCATACCGAAGTTAGTTTGTAGTAGGCTAGAGTCTATAGCGGCTTAATACAGTGTGTGTTCAATCTGGACTAGGTCCCGGGGTTTTTATGCATTTTCGGTTTCCTCGTTAACAAATCATCTGGTGTCTATGTTATTTATTTTCCGCATTATATTTTGTTATATAATTGAAATATCACAGGTTGTGGGTTGTATCGATCAATTGGTAAATCCAACCTTTGGTTGTTGATTGAAATTGATTGATCCTTGAACATTGGTCTTTGGTACCGTTCAAGTTATTTCTCTTGTATTCAATCAGGCTCGCAGATTTCTATTTGTTTGAGTAAGGATTGAATCTAGAAATTGAGATATAACTCTTTGATATACTTTTTGTTAAGATTGAGTCTGAATGTCTAGTTGATTCTCTTAAAAGTATATTGTAGTTAGTCCATACAGATTGCTAAGCGAAATATTGGGTGAGGTTGTTAGACCCTCTCTTTTTTAATTGGTATCAGAGCAGGCAAACCCATTTAAGACCTCATAAGTCTGTGTTTGTAGCAATCTGACTCTGTGGACAAGAAGTTCATCTCTTGCATTTATGCACATAAAAATGTCCTCTAAATCTTTTAATTATACCAAATGTCTTGGGATTGCCTCAAAGGATAACTCCTTAGCTGATTCTTCCGAATCCCGAGGTAGAAAGGTTGTTTTATCAGATTCTTATAACTTTTTATGAGACATTTGACACTTTGTCAAAATATGAAATGGATCTCACTAGAATCTCAAAAAGAATTACTGAGTTTATCGATTTTCATAATCATGCTCAGCTTATTGATGAATTTGAGAAGTCTCTTGGTCGAGAACGAGAACTCTATAGTATCATTGAGTCCTTCTCCAACAATATCGAGAAACTGATTCAAGAAACTACTCTACAGCGTGAAAAGATTAGTATTCTTGAGGATATTGTTAAGGAAGACTCAATAAGAGAAAAACGTTTGATCGAGACTGATAGACACATTTTTGTGTCTAAGCTGTCCTCAATTTTCTGTTTTGTTGGTACTCAATTTTGTACTTATTATGGTGTTTTATGTGTTTGTAGGTATTTTATGGAAATCGGCTCGAAAAGTTGTTAAAGGCATCCCGGAGGACATTTGCTAAGCGGACTACCATATTGGATAAGGGGCACCCAGTTGATAAGGGGTACCCACCTGATATTCGCACCCCAGCTGTTAGATAAGGGGCAACCCTTTCTTCTTCATTTGAATTTGTTTTGGCGGGAAATTGGTTCTTTAAAATCCGAGAGTTTGCAGTGGAGATTTCGACGAGTTTGAAGGAGATTAAATAGCTGGAGTTGTCATCAAATATCATGTTTTGACTAAACAGGGTTGCAATGTTGTCAGAATCGACTAACTTTGGCTACAATCACGCGTGGGAGAAAACATGGAGTACGTGTATGGGAGGATTTTCTTCATTAAAGTCGAGAAGATTTGGGGAGATTTTTTTCATTCCAATTAGTTGAGACCAGCCTGTTTGATCGAAACAGAGATGGAAAGAGCTTAATTTCGATAAAATAGAAGTGTGGTGTGATTTGGAAGAAAACAGAGCATGTTTGTTCTTGGAGATATTCTCGGTATTTTTACTTCATCTTTTGAATGTTTGCATGAGTTTGAAGCGTGCTAAACTTCTTATGGAGCGTGTTTGAGGCTGTTGAGTGTGTGCAGAGTACATTCAGACGTGTGAAGAAGTTGATTAAGGAAATTATTCCGGTGACTGCATGGAAATTATTACAGATATTTGGTGAGTTATTATGGGAGATTCTTGGTGCAGTTAGGTATATAAAGAGTGTTAGAGACTCATATGGGGGATATGGAGAGTTAGGGGACGAAATAGGGTGAGAAATCAGAGTTGCAGAGCTCGTCTCTGCTGCTGCCATTGAAGGAGAGAACGAAGAACATAAGACCCTTAAAGACAGTCGTTGTGCTACAGTTACTGTGACTGTTTAATTCTATCGTTCACTGTAACAGTTATTTGTAACAATTATAAGTGTTACAAAACTCGGTTTTAATCATTTTCCCCCATTTTCATCATTTGCAAGCACTTTGAGCAATGAAATCAACTTTTGAACGTGTTTCCATTATGATGAGCTAGACCCAACACTGGGGTGACAGAGGAATCCGAATTTCATACATGGGTAAATTTATTTTATTCCTTTTTTATGACTTTTGCACTTATTTTAAATAGAATTATGATTTTTATTAATTAGTTATTATTTTATTTGATGGTTCATGCTTGCTTAAATGTTTGATGTCCCATGCTTACGATTTATAACTAATATTTTGAGAATCTACCTTGGCAAAATCAGAGTCGATGTTATTCTATTGAGCGATAATTGTTGAGAATAAATAATTGAACCTTATGTTATGAGTTTGGCTGAATCCTTAGTCCCAGCACCTCTCTTCATCTTGTTACCATTATTTGTATATATTTTGTTATTTTTATTGTTTTCTAATTTTAATTCTTAAAATGAATCTCATCAAGTTCGAGTGAACGACAACCTTATTTACCACTATCTAAAATTTGATTAGAGACGCATTCATCTGATCTAAACAGACTTTGTGTTGAAAAAGAGAAACTGGGTGCAACCCTTCTTCTAGCCCAAGAACAGTGCAAATCCTTGAAAAAGGAAAACTCTGTTTTAATGAGAAAATCTTCTGTACCGATCACCAATTCTCAGACAGAATTACAGTACGTGAAGAAATGTTCTCCGAAGGAAGTTCGTGCCAAGAAATGTTTTCATAACTTGCAAACTTCTAAGAGGGCTATGAATTTAAAACATGTTCCTTCCAATGTTCTTCTTCCACGAACCTGTTCCTTCTGTGGGGAAAAGAATCATTATGTTCATCATTGTTTTGCTAGAAAGAAACAGATTTCTGATCTTCAAAATCTACTTCTTTTCACTGTCGATAGAGTTAACTCTCTAATGACCACTACAATGGATTTCATCCCTGCAGAAACACAGGATTCTCATAAGATAGATTTCAATGGTCACTCATCTCGAAATCCCCACAGGAATCGTGTTCCTTCGAATGGTGCAAATTGTTACACCACAAAAATACACATTCCCAGTATTTATGAGAATAAGTCTGGTAAATCTAAGTCTAGATGGTGAAGACATGACTCTTCTAATTCTATGGAACCAATTTCTCGAGGTCCTAGACTTAACCCTCAGAAAAATAATTCTGATGGATCACCTGACAAGGTTATGTTGAATCCTTATGGAATAAAAAATAACCGAAGGAAGGTAAGGAATACCAGGTTCAAACTTTCAAATGGAATTAATAACTCATCTCCCAATACTCATAGTGAGATTACATCTCACTTGACTTCCTAATCGTAGGCATATTCATTCTTGTATCTAACTTGAGATATGCAAGAATGACTCTTGGGAGATACTCAAGTCTACTGTAGTTTTCCATTTGTATTTTGTTTGACTATGCTGTTTTCTTTTGATGTGAAAGTAGAGTCACCTGACTCATTGTCGCTATATATCTCATTCTTATGCTCTGATTAACTTTTTAATTATTGAGTCATGATGATGTGGGATATATGAAAACAGAGGTATTTTGTCTCACTTGAATTTCTTATGTTCTGTTATTTTCAACCAGTCCACGAACGTCCGGGTCTCTATTTGGAGTTTAGGGTTTCCAAAACAAGGGTATCTCTCTCTTGCTTGAAAAACATATATATATCTTATATTGTTTTTCCTTCCCTAAAAAAAAGTATGGAAAACTCCTCAAAACCTCAAGAAGTTGTGAATCTATTGATGGAAGAAGACTCTAAGGGATGCGATTCTGTTCAAGAACTTGTCCTGAAAAGGATGATTGAAAGGAAATAGTACAACTCCTGGATTGGAGAATCTGTTAAGGATTTAATTCTTTTTCAGAATGACTCTAGGGTCGAGTTTGCAAATCTTCAACTGCAAATAAATCAGCTTATTGATGGTCAGGCCAAAATCCTTGATAATTAAAACACCTTGATCAGGAATCATAAGAAGCCCATCATGGACTGCGTCAAAGCTAGGCATCTTGCCCGCATTGTTGATCGAAAAGTTAATGTTATCACTCATGAACATGGGGTCTCTACGGTCAAAAGAATCAAGGATATCAGTGACACCTTTTATGATGGACCCTTTCAAAGGTATGATGTTATCAAAGAAAATTGATTCTTATTTTGTCTAGAAAACTTCTTATGAGAATTTTTTTTGTGTTTTAAGAAGGTTAACTAGGGTTTGGAATAGCCTTTACTGTGATTACAAATAGCTATGTCCAACGTTTTTCATCTTCAATGATTTTAGATTTGTTTATTTAAATTCGAAAGTTTGTTTGGAAGATGATTTTGCAGTATTAATCTTTATGGTTTTATATATTGCAACTTGGTATGAGATATGTGTGTTTGCGTCCGTGAACTATGATTGTCCCATACGTGGTCAAAAGTTAAGTCCTTCATATGTCGATATACAAGTATTGATAAAAGATTGAATGAACTTTTGACAAACAAAAGACAAGCCTATTATGTCATTATGCAAATATTAATGAAAGATAGGATGAGCTTTTGTTTACAAAGATTAAGTATATTATATGTCATTGTGCAAATAGTGATGAAGAATATAATGAATCTTTGTTTATTCCGCAGTATTGATATTCCCTGATCCATATTTTTATGTATATACTATGCGGCTCCGTAAGTTTTCTTATATGAGCATTTACGATTAAATTAATCATGGGTTCTCTTGTGGTTAATTTAGTTTGAGATTTTTGGATACAAATTCATTTTTTTATGTGATTTGTTAATGTCCAAAGAAATCCTTCTTTTCTTGTGAAAGTAAGGTCGCTCTTGTTATTCTTTCGGGAATGACATTTTATGGGGGAGAGTTCTTAATTGAGCTTGTGCTTAATTGCCAAATCTTTGTGGGGAGTGCGGCTGTGGAATATTATAGGGGTTATCTTGTATCTTTATAAACTCCTTGATGAATGCATTTAGCTTCGGCTATATGACTGCATCTAAAAAGTTGATATGTACTTTCATTTGGTTATGAAGTGTCTCCGTGGAAATTTCATTAGGATTCCACTAGTTTTCGTACCTTTGCCAATTTTATTGACAAAAAGGGGGACAATTAATGTGTAGTTCACACTACAAATACATATGGTTTTCGGATTATTATGTAAGGGGGAGTGATACATATCACCATAGTATTGCTGTCGAAGTTGTGATACAATTGAACTTTGATGTTGTGTAATAATATTATGACACTGTGTAACAATGATTGAGAGCTTTTGTTTTCTCATTGTTATGTCTACGGATCTTCAACAACGGTGATGATGATTTGAATATATTTGGAATCATTGGAGTACTTGGAAGTGACAAAGATTTCGAGTAATGTTGAAGAACCAAGGAGATCATGCATGTGGATGAGAAACTGCAAAGTTTATTTATTTTGTATTCCATATGTATTGATAGTTTTGTCACTAAAACTGAAAAAGGGGGAGATTGTTAGAGCACTGCTCGGTCGAACTCGCAAGCGTTGCTATCTCAAGCTTGTTTGTCAAGTTTAGTTGCCAAAACTATAAGTCTTGATTTCTAGTCTACTTATAGCTAAGTCTCGGACTAGGATAGTAAGTGTAGTTGAGCTCTAGACTCCACGGCGTTCATCATGCAAAGACGAAGAACTACTCAAGGAACTAGTGGATCTTCATCGAAAAAAAGGTATGTGGAGACTTGAACTTATCTATCACTCTAAAGTCTATCTATTCTATCTCCTATCTCAAGACAAAAGTCGTATTGCTATACTTCGATTATACACATTTGCTATTTCGAGCCGAGTTTATCTCGCTTATCTATTTCTTAAAATATATGTTGGTAAGCTTTTTTTTTTGCCAAGTTCATCTTTACTCGTGACGAAAGTCATGTTGGTTGTTTCAATCTCTTGAAAATATCTTTGATGAAAAGTAGTGTGTGAATAACCGTTATATAACATCCTCTAAGAATGTTTCAATGATTTAAATGAGAGTTTAGAATATATAACCTTGAATGGATATAAACATTGTATGTGAACTCATACTTGTGTAAGTCCAAAATCATTGAACCAAAGTATGCGTACTTTACTGGTTTAGGATGTCCGGAGCTAAGTCCGCGTACTTCCGGAAGTTCACATCACGTGAATTTCTTCTGGAGTTTTGAACTAAAAACAAGCTCAATCCGGGTACTTAAGTATGTGTACCGGTATGCGTACTTGAGTGGGTTATTTTCTAAAAACGGTTTATTCATGAACTAAATATTTATATATATATTAAGGAATGCAATCTTTACAAACCGTGGCTATAATGTTCATGAATTGATTCGAGTTAATAAAAATCGTTTTTGCTTCGATTGTGTCTTATATACTCTATGAGATCTAAGCAATTGAACAACTCTCTAACTAGTTCTTTTGAGTCATTTGAACTAGTTATGGTGAAGATGAATAAGGTTGATATGAAAGTGCTCATATGGAAAACCATTGGTTAACTATTGTTGAACCAACTAGGTGTACACGTTTAGGTACGGTTACTCAAACCTAAATGAAGTATATTTCATTCGTGTATAACAAGCTAAGATTCGATCTAACGGTTGAAAGATATTAGCTTGAATCTAATCAGGTTTTCATCTAACGGTGAATATTGAATGCTTTGTTACCAAGGTAACTTAGATTGCAAACCCTGATTTGGTATATAAAGGAAAACTCTAGCAACTGGGAAACCTAATCCCCACACCTCCTGTGTTATACTAGTTGTATAAGCTAGAGTCGATTCTCCTTTAACCTTAGGTTTCTATTTAGACCCTGTAGGTTAACGACTTAAATTCTTCATTGGGATTGTGAAGCAAGACCCAACTATTTTCTCTGTAGTTGTGTGATCTGATCTTGATGTTTCTATAATATTTGAGTAAAATCGTAAGATTGGCTTGAGATTAATTTATCCGATAGGAAAGATAGAAAAGTAGTCACAAACATCTTCGTCTCATCGTTTGTGATTCCATAATATCTTGTTTCGCTAGTCGATTAAGATTATTGTGAGGTGATTGATAATTCTAGGCTATTCTTTTGGAATATAAGTCCGGGTTATCGATTGGTTCCTGTTCACCTTGATTTATCAAAAGACGGAACAAAACTCGTAGGTATTTCTGTGGGAGACAGATTTATCTATTCCTGTAGATTTTTCTGCGTGGTACAGATTTGTTTATTAAAGTCTTCGACTTTGGGTCGTAGCAACTCTTTGTTGTGGGTGAGATCAGCTAAGGGAATCAAGTGCGTAGTATCCTGATCAAAGACGTAAGGAGCGCAGCTGTACCTTTGATCAGTGTGAGATTGATTGGGGTTCAACTACATTCTAGACCGAAGTTAGTTTGTAGTAGGCTAGAGTCTGTAGCGGCTTAATACAGTGTGTGTTCAATCTGGACTAGGTCCCGGGGGTTTTATGCATTTGCGGTTTCCTCATTAACAAATATTCTGGTGTCTGTGTTATTTCTTTTCCGCATTATATTTTGTTATATAATTGAAATATCACAGGTTGTGCGTTGTATCGATCAATTGGTAAATCCAACCTTTGGTTGTTGATTGAAATTGATTGATCCTTGAACATTGGTCTTTGGTACCGTTCAAGTTATTTCTCTTTTATTCAATCAGGCTCGCAGATTTCTATTTGTTTGAGCAAGGATTGAATCGAGAAATTGAGATATAACTCTTTGATATACTTTTTGTTAAGATTGAGTCTGACTGTCTAGTTGATTCTCTTAAAAGTATATTGGAGTTAGTCCATACAGATTGCTAAGCCAAATATTGGGTGAGGTTGTTAGACCCCCGCTTTTTTAGTTTTCACAATCATAAATTATTCCCCCAAATTTAAAACAAGAATACCCCTTCAATTTCATGAAATTCGAAAAAAAAAAATTAAGAACGCAGACACCCGTAAGTAACTTGAAAGAGAGATTCGATAGAGAAGAAGATATGCAGGTAAAACATATTGAACAATTTGTAAGAATCAAGAAGAAAATAGGAGAAAAAAGAGAGGAATTTTAATTCTGGTGGTTCTGAAATTCAAAGGAGTGAGAAATTCTTATTAATTATAAGAGTTTTAAGGGAAATAGATTTTTTATCCGAAAGTAAAACACAGAAGTGATTTTTGACTGAAGAAATCTCCCAATAAAAAAATTGAAATGTGCATCCCGGTTTTGGAGGGGTACAAAAATTTAGATTTTTTTTTTTGTTTCTATTTTCTTTCTTTTAAGAGGAAAATAAATTATATTAAAGATAAAAGGTCATATTATATAGAGATTACATTTACTCTAGGATATCAATACTAATTAAACTGACAACAAGTTACTAGTTACTCATTCAAGCACAGAGTATATACTTTGAGGAACGGGCGAAAATGTTGAGTTAACTCATTTTCTCATTCTTTGCATTTTCAACAAATCTTTTGATTCTTTATGTCTAGATTTCTTCCTGATTTATATTTATAAGTTTGTTAATCATGTATATGCATTAGTTTTTGTTACTTTGCTTTTCTTTTTTGTTTCATTATGTTTTAATCCTATTATCTTTTCAAAACACATAATTCAGTTTCATTTTTGATGTGTAGCTAATCCCTCCTGTCTCTCTAACATGTGTTTCCAGCTTGTCTTGACTATTATGGCGTTTGCTAATATGTTTATTATGATTATTGCGTTTGTTGAGTATGTCTTCAATCTTTTGCTGAAAGGTTTTGTCTGTGTTGGTATTATCAATGGTGGTGAGAAGAAGACCTGGTCGAGAGCTAAATCACTGAGTCATGACACTGTGGAAAGCTTTATTCAGTTTACCTGGCCATTCATGGCTCCTGAAGATCTGAAGATAGTTGAAATAGAACCTAACTTGATGATTTTCAAGTTTAGTAAATGGGAACTCTTGAACACAGTTATTGATGAGAGGCCTTGAAGTATAAAAAAACACCTTCTTGTGGTTCATGACTACATCCCTAATATGGTTTACACTATCGGTCATTGGGGATTTCAACAGTTCTGGATTCAATTGAAGTTATTATTACCAGATCTTATGAATGTTGCTGTTGTGACAAAGATTGGTGAAATAATTGAAGAAGTTACTTGGATTGAACCTAAAGATGTCATTCCAGTTGGAAGTGACCCTATCAAAGTTTGTGTCAACATTGATTTATCCCTTCCACTCAGAAGAGGTGTCAAAGCCATAACCAATGCTGGCATTACTAAATGGGTCAAGTTTTTTTT